>AP028909.1:919063-1483852 GCA_036186465.1 Nesidiocoris tenuis
GATGGCGTACGGCGTACGGCGGACGGACAAAAAATTTTTATTGCAGATTGTGTTCTAGAACCTCCGAAACGTGAAAGAAAAAATTTTCAGGGGGTGTTGTAAAAAAAATTTTCTTGATCAATTACATAGGTACATTATTTCTGGAAATAAGGTACCAAAAACACTGAGCTATTAAACAAGCCCCCTTGATACCCCTTGATGAGGTCTCATGGGGAATGAGAATTCAACAAAGAATTTCTACCTGGGAGCTCCAAGAAGCAGGAACTGCTTTCTTGGATGGGCCAAGACGCAAATCCGCCTTGCAGGTTTCTCATATAGGGCCTTTATGCTTGAGATTTTCTAGGAAGACATGACTCAGGATCCCATCCACCCACCGCACGCCTCTTTACATTCCCTAAATTAAACTGTCCACCCTATAGAAGATGGTAATTCTCGACGGTGGCGCGCCTATCGGCCGATGGCACATTTTCGTCCTACAGATCTTGTTGTCTCCTGTGTGTTCCTTATGGGGGCCCCTGGCTTGTCCAACAAAAACTATTTTTGGCTCGAAAACTGTTGGGTTATCGGCATTTTCTCATATAATCTCATTTATTCTCGATTAAATTTTGAATCGATTGGTGGCTGCCGGAAAATTATCGATTGATCCGTTCAGAAGCTATGGTGGATTGAAACGGTATTGTTGTTGATTTTTCTCGATTCAACTCGGCATCGATTGACCTTGAAGTGAAACTTGCCTAGGAAGGTACCGTACAGTGTTGCCAAGTTGTGGGGGTTTCCCCCCAAATTTGAGGGTTTTTGTGGAAGTCAGAGGGACTAGAAAAAAGTATAAAAATGAAGAAATACCAGGTAAGTGCTGCAGATAAATTACAGCTAAGGCTGCCACTGCACAGCTAACTGAATTGAGAGATAGGTACTCAAATAAAAGCCATTTGGGTTTGGGATGTACGTCTGTAGACCAACTTGTGGGTAGGTACACATTTTTTTTTTTCAAAATGTTCTCGACCACTCGATTAATTAGTGAATTTCTTGAGGGTTGGTACAAACCTCATTTTTATTGGTGTTTTAGAATGTTAATTTACTGACTTTACTGATAAGTATTCAGAAAGAGTTAGTAATAAATAGTTTATAGTTTTAGGTAATATTTAAAATTTTAGTTGTATATTATGGAGTTAGGTATGTTTTATGTGAAATAGTACCTATATTTTTAATGCTTAAAAATGAATTATTCATCCTTAACTTTTGGGTTTTTCGGGGATTTTTTCATATTTGGGGGATTTGGGTTTTTTTTTGACGTTGCCGCAGGGGGTTTTGACGGCCACACCTTGGCAACACTGGTACCTTATTGTAAACAAACCGTGGGACGAAAATGCCGGCAGTGACCGCTACGCACCGCTTGCAAGTCAACTCTTACCATCTTCTATTAATATGAGCTGGCTGGTCCAATAAACGTTCGCTTTCTAGCAGCCGAATCGCAGTTTTTCAGTTCTCAGCCTATACACCGACGCCCTCGGATAAAACAGTCGTTATCAAGGGTGGGAATGCATCTGATAGGGAATTTATCACCCGACGTTTTCTCCTGTATCACGTTTTTGCCTTAGGTACTTAGTCCGTAAAACCAAGAAAACTGCAAAAAACGCGATTTTGGGCGTAGGAGATTTTGTAAGAGAATCCGCTAAATTCACTCTAAAGTACCTACTTACTGAAAAACGTTCGAATGTCAAAAAGTCATAATTTCAAAAAAAGTTTTTTCAGGTTTTGGACCCCTGAAAATTTCTTGATCAGGTTCCCCAGACAATATGCATCAAGTTGGAGCAAACAACTTTTAAGAACAACCGCGCCAAAATCGGATCAGTGGTTTGAGACGAAGTGGCTGGACGAAATTTTGGCCAGAAATTTAGCCCAGCCACTTCGTATTGAACCACTGATCCGATTTTGACAAAACTAGTCTTGAAAGTTGTGGTTTGCTCCAACTTGATGCGTATTGTCTGGGCGATCGGATCGGAAAAGGTAAAGGAGCCCAATTTGGCAAAATTAGGGTATATTTTTGGAAAAACAGAAAATCTAAATTTTGACGGTGATGCCTAGGTTTAGAATTTTTTGAGTATTTCTCCCAGATTTCTGGTAAATCAAGCGGGAAAAATGTTGAAAAAATTCAAAACTTGAGCTATACTGAAAGCCACAATGAAGGGGAATCCCCCCTGAGTACTTTAGAGATATTTTAGATTTAGCTATTTTTTTTTAAATCGGTCTACTTCTTTTATGCGTTTTGCTGCTGACGGCTTACGGCAGACGGACTTTTTTATTTCAAATATGTGACCTTCTGAAACGTAGAAAATGTAAGTTGTAAAAAAAATTGTCTCGTCAAAAAACTTTTCCCGGCCGATTACATAGCTACATTATTTCTGGAAATAATCAAAGCGTTTCCCAAAAAATCGGATTTTTTGCCGATACCGTTTCCCCGAAATTTCGGCTTTGGTCTGGCCCCCTTGTTTGTGTTAGCAAAATGTGCGATACTGCCTTCTTCGCTAGACTCCGTCGCCGAACCTCGTTTTAGAACGGGCTGACAAAATTAGAAAACCAACATCGGCCCGCTGGTTGGAGGCGCCTCTCCCGCCGGCTGCCAATATGGACCCCCCTCCCCCTTCCGCCAACCCTAATCCATTTCTGCTCGTTTGCTTTCTGCTGCAACGCCACTATTAGCGGAGGCTCGTCTCGATTCTGCCGCAATCTGTTCGCAACTTGTGCAAACATTCGTCGTTACCAATTCAAATTGGCGCTCGGCCGGGCTAAATTTTTGTCCCAAACGAACGTTGTTTCCTTGAACGAAAAAACTTATCGATGAATTAGGTATAAAAGAACCGCGAATGAATTTTTCATTTAAAAAACTATTGCAAAGGACCTAACCTTATCTTGCTAAGAACCTTAACCTTCTCTTGAAAAAGGCTGACAATTCTCACACTGGTCAACCGAAAGATCTCATAAAAATCTATAGGAAACTCTTTGAACTTTGAAGCTTTGACTAAAATGCTATTAATTGAAACATTTTGTTACCAAGTCGGACAAGATTTCAAAAACGCACAATTTTTTCAAATTTTCAAGAATTTGTCCCGAAGGGTCAACTGCCCGATAGTGATTGGGCACCTTAACAATGGTTTATTATTGAATGATAAACCAAAAAATATGTTAACCTTCTCTTGAAAAAATCGCGTTAGTTTTAAATTGGCTTAAAAGTAAAACGTTATTTTGCCTCATTTTCTTATGAAAATCCCTAATTTAAATAACTTCTCGCCTTTTTTGAGTGCTTCGACCGATCTGAACATTGACCATTTTCATGTTTCAAACCACCTAACCTACAACGTTTTTGTTAATTTTTTTCTCTCGACAAAGCGGTTTTCTCATGTCAACTGTTCCGGTTTCTTTCGGTTGGAAATAATCTGTCAAAGGGCCCGAGGGATCAACGAACGGTCGCCGTCATCAATATCCTCGGATTTCATTCTGCCATATCTCTCGGATCGAAAAGCAATATCTCATGATTTACGAATCATCTTTGGGAAGAGTCATGTTACAGCACGTTATTTCACTGTGGCCTCGTGTTTCATGCCAGTCAAATCAGGAATCTAATTTGGATAACCTAATCGATTTACCGATAAAATATTTTGAAACATAATTTCTACTTCCATATTTACAGAGTGAATTAAAGTATTGGAATCGTGAAATGACGAAGCGTCTGAACCTCTGATCCGATTTTCGCATTTCAATGTTTGACTCTTGTTTACCTCACTGTATGACTAACTAGTGTTGATTCAACCAAGGTCATTTCATCCTACCGGTTCGGCCCAATCATTCAATCATCCCAAATGGCGCGTCTGATGAACTGAAATGATTGCGCTGGCCGGACGAGCGGCGATTTTTCTGTATCCATCCAATTCCCCAGACAGTTTGCAAAGTAGGGCGAGCCCTCGAAATAGGAGCTTTGTCTGGGTGGAATTACAACTGTTGCCAAGTCGATTGGGTTGTATCGGGGTAAATTGATTATTTGGGTGCCTTCCGCTCGAGAAAGCCGAAGAAATAAATGGACCGCACCCCCCAGGTTGTCAACCTTATCTAACTCGCAGCAGACGTCTTTCTTTTTCATCTTTCTGATTTTCCTATTGAGGAAATAAAAAGGGACCAGTATAATTTTATTTTGATACATTATTTTCTGAATTATTTCTTGGCCACTCTCGATTTGAAATGTTGGAATATTTTTTGTACGCTGTAAAACCTTTACGATGGTTGAGAAGAAAACCCCAGAAATTACTCCTGGTCCCTCGGGGTATCCGAAAATTTGAATGCCCCAAACCTTGGGTTCGCGTCATCCCTTAGTTCTAATTTTTTTGTCTCTTCAGGAAAATTGATACTATTAGATCTGAAAAAAAAACCTCAAAATACGCGTGTACCTGCCTGGGTGGTACATTGACACGGAAATTCATTGTCTACGTTTCCAAGGAACAACTTATCCGGAGAATAATGGATATTCGATGAATAAACTGAATTGATGAACCCACCCTAATCGTGTTTGTAGGGTTTGTTCCAGGAGCGTGAGTGTAAGCTGAGCACTAGAGGTTTTGGTGGGCAACGTCCCAGCTACCTCACTCTCAAACATTACAAACTGCGCATGCGCAAGGCACCTACACATGCCTACACTCGCGCTCCTGGAACAGGCCTGTAATTGGTCACTTGATAGTTAACGATTCGGTACACGTAGCATGTAACCTCGTCTATTGTTCGAGAGAAAAAAAGATAAATTATCCCTGTGCTAAAATTGTCTCAGATAACAACTAGACCAATGTTTTTCGTTCATTCGGTCTCCCGTCTGTCAGAATGATGGTTTATTCCGAGCGGCTTTTTATTTTCGTTCCTTCAGCTAATCCATCTTCATGTCCCATGACGGGAAAGATGATTTGGCACGACTTCATAGTTCGCTTCACAAAAGTCCCTTTTGTTTATCAGCAATAATTGTATCCATCTGTCGTTGCAACTTATGCCAATTTATGGTGCATCAATCTCAAGATCAAGGATATTATTTTTTGTAACGTGTAGTTACATAAGGGAAAATACACTGATTTGTTACACACCTACGAGTACGTTCCCGTTTATATTTAAAATTTGAATACCTACGGGTTATAATCGTGTTTGTAGGGTTTGTTCCAGGAGCGTGAGTGTAAGCAAAGCACTAAAGGTTTTGGTGGGCAACGTCCCAGCTACCTCTAGCTCAAACATTACAAACTGCGCATGCGCAAGGCACCTACACATGCCTACACTCACGCTCCTGGAACAGGCCTGTAATTGGGCACTTGATAGTTAACGATTCGGTACACGTTGCATGTAACCTCGTCTATTCTATTGTTCGAGAGAAAAAAAGATAAATTATCCCTGTGCTAAAATTGTCTCAGATAACAACTAGACCAATGTTTTTCGTTTATTCGGTCTCCCGTCTGTCAGAAAAATGGTTTATTCCGAGCGGCTTTTTATTTTCGTTCCTTCAGCTAATCCATCTTCATGTCCCATGACGGGGAAAGATGATTTGGCACGACTTCATAGTTCACTTCGCAAAAGTCCCTTTTGTTTATCAGCACTTGTAAAAATTGTATCCATCTGTCGTTGCAACTTCTGCCATTTATGGTACATCAATCTCAAGATCAAGGATATTCGTTTTTGTCACGTGTAGGTACATAGGGGAAAATACACTGATTTGTTACACACCTACGAGTACGTTCCCGTTTATATTTAAAATTTGAATACCTACGGGTTATAATCGCAATTTCTGAAAGTGATCTCCGATTTTCGGCTGTGCCAGGAAGCCGGAGCCTTCCTATGCTGCTTATCCTAAATTTGAACCGGTTCCTTGGGTTGGCATTGGCTCTGGGTCTCAATCTGAACTATGGGGGTTAATTATCTCCCTGATTAATTATCTATATTAATTATCTCACTGGGTAATTATCTCCCATCCCTTTAGAGCTGTCTTGAGAAAGTTCCCATTTCTCGGTCCCTCATCCCCGCACATCAATTCTCGGCCATACGTCTGTTATGAAAAGAATATGGAGTGTTTAAAACAATTTTGAGCTCAATCTAGAAAATTTCTCTGAAAGATTAATATTTTCTCAGTCGCTTATCGAACGGGGGAAAGGTACGCTTTGCTGCAGCAAGAATAAGTGGCCTTGCAGATGATGCTATCTTAATACAAAACTTGAAGATCGACAGAGAATAGAAATACGTCTTTCATGTTGTACTCGCATGCTTGAATTTAGTATGCATCCTATTACGTAGTGAGCATGGAAAGGGCTGGATTGGCCCCGGTTTTCGTGCAATTTATTCTATTCGTGACAAGACACTGTTACAAACGTTTTCTGCTCAAGTCAATCCGCCCTTTGACCTATTGTAGATGTACCCCGGGGAGATCGCCTTTGCTCCACTTTGAAAATACAAGAAAGCATCCATATTATCTTAGGTATTATTTTCATATACAAAGTGCCAAAGTTGGTGCATAAAATTTGGGTGAAACTTGACCGAAAATTGAACAAAACGCCGGCAACCGCATTTTTCTTTCTGAACACGTTTCCAAGGTATGGGTTTTTAGGGATTTTCTCAGGTAGAACACTTTTTTCTGCATAAAAACCTATATTTATCCGGTTTAAACAACTATTTTCAACTTTTGAGGACATTTCTGGATTCAGCGTTAAATTTCCTGTAGAAAAAACGGAATATTGTATCCTTCCAAGGGCCCGCATGATCAGCCTTCCGGTTAGCGCCTCCCTGTGCCCGTCCCAGCTAATTTTTTCGGGTTCGAGCTCATTTTTTCGTGTTCGTACGTTTTTATCGTCTGACAGGTTATCGCCGTTTCGTCTCCCTCAATCGCCACACGCCCCTCTACATATCCGTCCGTTTCTGACCGGTCGTTCCTGTTCGCGGCGAGTTGCCTTTATTTTTAGACGACCTTCGCCTGCCATTATCTTGAGTGAAACAAACTGCGGTCTCTTCTCTCCTTCTAGTCTAACGCCTTTCTCGCTATCAGCATTTTTTCCCAATTGCGCAAATCGAGCGCTGGTATCTGTTATATTTACCGACTCAGTCTCCCCAGTTGTTTACATCTTGGAATAGATGAAAACCGAAAGTTGATATTCTCCGGCAATCAGAGCTCGTGCACCACGCTTGATAAGCGTGTTCAACCCATTGTTCGCGAATCTAATTGTAATTCGCCTAACCCAAATTAGGTGATGTCATTTGAATTAAATTATTTTCCGTTCTCCATTTGTTTAGCTGCTGTGTTCTCTTCAACGGTTTTTTGGAGGGTGCTCTTGGGATCAGAGAACACGCATTTGGTGTGTGTTAATGAAGGGCGGATGGTTTTTTTGCCAAGTGCCCAGCTCAAAAGCCTATGGGACAAAAACCATATTTTGTTGTTGAAGATGGAAGCATCGACCCGCAACATGGTGTAGTTGTCAGCTGATCAGGATAAGGGTCGAACCAAAACAGACGCCTCTTTTGCCGAGCTTTCAATTAATTATATAATCGTCATCAGGGCCTAAAACAACAATAGTGCAATCAACAACTTGCAACAATGACGGCGCTGGTGTAAATCTTGTAGCCCTAGTAAGAAACCATACTGTTCTCCTCGGATTAAAATTAACCCCTTATCTTCATCCTTTTCCAATGTTCTGTGTTGAAACGAATTGTTCGCTTTCTTCGACAAGATTTCGATGTTGATTATGTACACTCGATATTTCACTCTGAAATGTTCCTAATTTTTTAATCTGAAAATTCACCGTGGTTTGAAGTAACTAACATATTTTTTTTTTTAGGATTTGTCGCTTGTTCTATGACGAATCCGATTTGGTTCGTTAAAACGAGATTGCAGCTTGACTTCGCAACGAGCGGCCAAAGGCTGACGACAGCCGAATGTATTCGTTCTATTTATAAAAAATCGGTACGTTGTTGTTAATTTTGATTTGATTTGAAATCGTTTTGTTCTATATTGGGTACCTAAGTATTATCAAGTTTTACTGGTTGATGGAATAAATGGAATCAAGTAGAAAATGGGGCAATTTTCACTCTCCGACAGGCCTCGAACCTGCTTCGCTACGTTAGGAGTCCAGTACCCAACCAAATGAATGGAATTAATCATTGATTGTTTACTGTGAATAGTAGTTGTAATTTTTTAAGCTTGAAAAAATTCATTATTATAATTTAGCAGTTTCAAATCCGATCTTGATTAATCTTTCCCTTTTTCCAATTTTGATCATAGTTTTGCTTTTCAGGGCGTTCTCGGCTTCTACAAAGGTATAACGGCTTCGTATTGGGGGATCTCGGAAACGGTCATTCATTTCGTTATTTATGAAGCGATCAAAGCCAAATTGATGGAATTGAGAGCGAACGACGTCATGCGGGGCGAGGAGAAAACGTCGCGGGATTTCGTCGAATTCATGATGGCGGGAGCTTGTTCGAAAACCATCGCATCCTGCATCGCCTATCCTCATGGTCAGTATGCCAAAAAATAACGAAAATTATCGCGATTAGATGGAGAAAAATTCGAGATTGGAATATTTGCTCCGCAGAGGGAATCGGACCTTCTTATCTTGTGGAAGACGTGGAGTTTTTGTTGCATCTTGTTGAACATAAAATTACGAGAACACGAACGTTTTTCACCAGTCGTTAACTCTAAAAATCAAACACTATTATCTCGTAGCTGAAACAGAAAACTATTAATTTTCCATTCACGCCGTCGTTTTACCGTTGTTTTCCAAACAAACAAATAAATTATTCCTCCGGGACGCTGTTGTATAACTGCGAGTTTGTAGCTAATATTGTAGACAGCCTTCTGGCGGCTGTTGACTCCCCCGTCGCTGATTGTTATTCCAGGGGAGTCCGCGCACTAAGGCGATTCGGGTTTCGGTCGAGAAAGTTGGTCGTCCACCATGAATGATTGCTTTCGGGACAAGTGGGATTTACAAACTCGCTGATCTTGTCCCGGTTTTGCGGGGACAAATATGGTTCGGCCAAGTTTCATGAGCCAAGTACAAACCGCGTTTAATAACTGTGTAACATATACCTGCACTCACGCTCCTGTAACAAACGTCGAATTTCCGATTGTTCGATTTGTTACAGGACCTTTTCCATTGCTATTGAACTTAGTACCTACTCCTTATATTAAAATTATTTACCAATTTATGCATAACAACAAAAACAACAACAAAATCATCAACAACAACACCAGCAACAACAACAACATTAACAATTACAATAATAACAACAATAACAATAACAACACAGCTAGCTACTGAACAACTAACTACCTACCTCCATTCCTCGTACCTAATGCACCTTCTTATCGAATTTCAGAGGTGGCTCGAACAAGGTTGCGCGAAGAAGGTAACAAGTACCAAAGGTTCTGGCAAACGTTAGGCCTCGTGTACAGGGAGGAAGGCTACCGGGGAGTGTACAGAGGCCTGGGTACGCAGCTCGTCCGACAGATACCAAACACAGCCATCATGATGTCGACGTACGAAGCGGTCGTCTACATCCTTACCAGTTACTTCAATTCGGACCATTTCTACGAAGAGCCAACAAGGTACCTTGTCCACGGATCGAGATTACCCGATTTCCTCTGGCCCGATTGAATAAAACAGTGAAATTCCGAAGTGCCTTTTATTCATTGAATGGACGTACGATGAGTGACGTAACCATGTCACTCATTATTGGTGTGTTTGAAGCGAGCAGAAAATCTGTCAAATGTCTTATTTGCCTAGCAAAAAGTGAAAAAAAACTCAATTTTGTCAAAATTTTATCATTTTGGACAGGATGTTTTCCTGAAAAATTTAGGATTTTTTACACATCAGTTAGGGTCAAATTTTTTTATGAAGTGACCGTTTAATTGCGGGTGGTGCGGGGTGGGAGGGGCCCGCTGCCTCCTCCGTCAGGGTTAGTTCCCCCGCACAACCTGTTTTACTATCTTCTTTCATTGTTTTTCTTTTTATACTTATTGATCGTTGTGAACAACGTACCACCGTGATTGCCCATTGAATCGGCCATTGACCATTGCTACACTAATGATTTTAGTTAGAAGAATTGAGCCTGGGTTGGAACAGCTATTAACATTTTGAACCAATCGCTTATTATTCAACCTGTAGAATATCAGATACACCCTCCCAACTGAAGCACCCACCTTCAACCCGAGCATAGAATATCAAATAGCATTTTTGAGCTGAGAAAAAAGAACATTTTTCAAGCTAAATTAACTTCTGTTAATCATGTTTCAACGTCACTCCGAGCTCCCTTAACTTTCGATTCCGTCCATAAATCAGGTCATTACTTCTTAATCGATATTACTGTCATTATTCATGATGTTTCAGGATGCTGCCGCACAAGGCTTGAAATCGAGAATAGTACGCCTACCTAGTTGTGGTGAGTTGCCTTAAATTACGTTAACGTCTGATACCGTACAAAGAGGAACCGCTGCCCAGCAGTTACATTACAACGTTCTTCGCCATAGACGTTCTGATTAGTCGTGTTTTCGAACTAGAATTACAAAAGAATACTCTTAATTAGTCGAGAAATCTTGTCTTATAATTTAGCGGAGATTTTCCTTCTTTTTTTGCGCCATTTAAACCGCATAAATTGTTCGTATCTTGCGGTTGTGTTGGGATTCGTTTACGTACAATTGTGATACAGAGTAGAAACCGTTTTATACATTAGTGTCTCCGGAAAGTAGTAAAATTGGACGACTTTCGCTGAATATTTTCCATAAAACGCCTTTTTTTTTTGTAAATAATGATAGGAGGTTTTCCTTTATTAGAAAGCGATCGCTACATTGTTTTTCGTAGCCATGCTCGCCATTGGTCTTTTCAACTGGAAGTAACGCTTGCTCAAACCGAAAATAGAGCGCACTGCTCCATCGAGCGATTACAGACACTTATTACGTAAGACGCCATTTTACGCTAAGATGGGTAACGTTTAGTGTGTAGTTCTCACGTAAATTTACGATGATTATTTCGAATGGGGAACTTGGAAGGGAAGGATTGAGTTTCTGCTCGAAAAAGTATGAGCCTGAATCGAGTTTATCGGGACTTCATGCTCTTGAGGAGGTCCGCACTGCCGAAAGCGCTATAACATCTATTGATTTGCGTGGTCGTGCCAGTAGTAGTAATATGGGGATTCTGGCTCCAGGACATAGTTCAAATATTGCTTCAAGTATTCATAATGTAGGATCAAAATTGGGCAAAAAGTAATTGCAATTAACAATTACAATTGATTGTTAATTGGAGGTTAATTAATTACCGAAATAAACAATAACTGCCCAACTCTGTGCAGGGCTACCGGGCAAATGACAAAAATACCTCGCGAACGATTCCCCAAAGTTGACATATCATGGAGTAAAAGTTGTTAACATCTAAATGTAACGAAACATACGCTAAAGATAGAGCAAATTGACAAAATGCTGTTCGAAATGGGGTATGAAAATACGAAATGGGGTATGAAAATACGAAATGTGGTCCAAATTGTGGTAAAAATTCTAAACTGTGGTCGAAAAAAATGTTAAAAAATCGAAAATGTGATCCAAAATGTGGTTTTTTGAAATTTGGTCAAACCTTAATCGCAGACTTATGGCCCAGTGAAATTTTGCCACTTTTTGTTGATTTGCTCCATGTTAAATTTGGCTGTTTTTCCCCATGTTTTGTCAGCTTTGGCTGATTAGGTTACTTTTGTGTTATTTGACGGGTTTTGTCCCAACGTTTTGACACTTCCAACCAAAATGTAAGCAAATTTAGCAGGAGAGGGGATAACTCCGCGATTCCTTCTCTATCTGCTAAAATATTTTCGTTTTCTGGATGTTCTATTTGAGCTGTTTGAGCGCACAATTCCGTGTTCGACTTTTTGCCTTCGTACTGGGCACAGGATGATTTGAATTATGCTGGGAAAAGTGTGTTACCAGTCCCTCGGAGCTTTTTCTTCATTTCGCAGAAGTTTACGCTGAAAAGATATTGCTAGCCAAATTTATTCGGGTAAATATAAACAATTTAAGAAAACGATTATTAAAGATGAAAAAAAATTCGTTGCTTAACTGGCAACAATGCTTAGTTCTGCCATTCAAGCAATAGTATGACAAAAATATGGTAAAACCAATTCGCCTAAGTTTGGGTTCATCGATTCAGTTTATTCTTCAAATAAACATTATTCCCCAGATAAGTAGTTTCTAGGAAATGTCATCGTATCCATGGAAAATTTAATTCGGAGAATAATAAATACGGTTATTTGTGAAATAATGGATATTCGAATAAAATAAATTGATGAACCCACCCTAAGTGAACTTCTTGCACAACTATTGGATAAAGAACAGATTTTTTTAAACGTTTTTCTGACAGTTTTTTGGGCATTCATAGACAGCTTTTATCTTGTATTAAATTCGACCGAATTTCTATGGAATGGCGTGAAATTCGGGGTTTGTGTCGTCGGGCACCCCTAAAAATCAAAATAAGGTGAATTCGTTTACTCCTTTTTTAACGGTCCCGAGTGGTTACCCTGTAGAGGAGTGAATGAAAATGTCAAGTTCCCCATTGAACTTATGCGTAGTGTTATGACAAAGAAACCTTTAGTGCCAAATCCGGAATTGGTCACTTGTACTGAGAAACTTGGTAGAATAAAAGACTGCTGTTATGTACCTTTATGAAGCGTTAAGTAAGTTTGTCTTTGATCTTGTTGCAATACACCAGTTTGGAAAATTACGAGTTGCTTTTTTCCCCACTTTATTTACCCTGATCACCAAGCCTAAGGTGTACAAACACTCCTGTAAAAGGCCGACAGAAATGTATGAACCTGTACTACCACAACTCATTGCCGCTGCAATGTTGTGGGCCGGTAGTACAAAAAAAACTATGCCTGATAGGTAAGTGTTTTTGAACAAATACGCGAGAGGTACCTACGTCACTTCAAGGAGTTTTTCCCCTTCTAATTTTTTTTTTTGCCAACGGTTTCCCTTACGTTTTTGTCCGTTCAAACACATAATAAAATTCGAACTAGAACTGAAACTCAGAATCACACTCATAATCAAACCCATACTCAAAATCCCCACTCAAACTCAGAATTCGAGCTCAAACTCATATTGAACCTCAAACTCACACTCAAACTGGAACCGACACTGAAACGCAAACTCAAACTGAAACTCAAAATCAAACTAGAACATTGACACAAACTCAGAATGATGAATTGGGAATTGAGATCATGAAATCAAATTCAAACTCAAACCGAAACTGAAATTCAAACAAAACCGCATACTCATCAATCGGACTCGAACCGAAAATGAAACTCATACCCGTAGTCGAAATTGGAGTCAAACTCATTGTCAAACTCGAACTGAAACACATACCTACTCTGAGTAGGCTACTCACAATCAAACTCGAAATCAAAGTCTAACTCAGACTAATAATCAAACTCGAACTCATAATCGAACTCGAAGTCAAACTCACACTCACAATCAAACTCGAAGTCGAAGTCAAACTTGAACTCAAACTCATAATCAAACTCGAAGTCAAAGTCAAACTTGAACTCAATCTCATTCTCAAACTCGAAGTCAAAGTCAAACTTGAACTCAAACTCATAATCAAACTCGAAGTCAAAGTCGAACCCATAATCAAAACTTAATTCATTCTCAAACTCGAAGTCAAAGTCAAACTTGAACTCAATCTCATAATCAAACTCGAAGTCAAAGTCAAACTCAAACTCGAACTCATAATCAAACTCGAAGTCAAAGTCAAACCCATAATCAAACCTTAATTCAACCTCAATCTCATTCTCAAACTCGAAGTCAAAGTCAAACTTGAACTCGAACTCATAATCAAACTCGAAGTCAAAGTCAAACTTGAACTCAAACTCATAATCAAACTCGAAGTCAAAGTCAAACTTGAACTCAAACTCATAATCAAACTCGAAGTCAAAGTCAAACCCATAATCAAACCTTAATTCAATCTCAAACTCATAATCAAACTCGAAGTCATAGTCAAACTCAAACTCGAACTCATAATCAAACTCGAAGTCAAAGTCGAACCCATAATCAAAACTTAATTCATTCTCAAACTCGAAGTCAAAGTCAAACTTGAACTCAAACTCATAATCAAACTCGAAGTCAAAGTCAAACTTGAACTCAAACTCATAATCAAACTCGAAGTCAAAGTCAAACTTGAACTCAATCTCATTCTCAAACTCGAAGTCAAAGTCAAACTTGAACTCAAACTCATAATCAAATTCGAAGTCAAAGTCAAACTCGAACTCATAATCAAACTCGAAATCAAAGTCGAACCCATGATCAAAACTTGATTCATTCTCAAACTCGAAGTCAAAGTCAAACTTGAACTCAATCTCGTAATCAAACTCGAAGTCAAAGTCAAACCCATAATCAAACCTTAATTCAACCTCAATCTCATTCTCAAACTCGAAGTCAAAGTCAAACTTGAACTCAATCTCATAATCAAACTCGAAGTCAAAGTCAAACTCAAACTCGAACTCATAATCAAACTCGAAGTCAAAGTCGAACCCATAATCAAAACTTAATTCATTCTCAAACTCGAAGTCAAAGTCAAACTTGAACTCAATCTCATAATCAAACTCGAAGTCAAAGTCAAACCCATAATCAAACCTTAATTCAATCTCAAACTCATAATCAAACTCGAAGTCAAAGTCAAACTCAAACTCGAACTCATTCTCAAACTCGAAGTCAAAGTCAAACTTGAACTCGAACTCATAATCAAACTCGAAGTCGAAGTCAAACTTGAACTCAAACTCATAATCAAACTCGAAGTCAAAGTCAAACTTGAACTCAATCTCATAATCAAACTCGAAGTCAAAGTCAAACTTCAACTCGAAGTCAAAGTCATACTGATACTCAGATTCATACTCATAATCAAACTCGAAGTCAAAGTCAAACTTGAACTCAAACTCGAAGTCAAAGTCAAACCCATAATCAAACCTTAATTTAATCTCAAACTCATAATCAAACTCGAAGTCATAGTCAAACTCAAACTCGAACTCATAATCAAACTCGAAGTCAAAGTCGAACCCATAATCAAAACTTAATTCATTCTCAAACTCGAAGTCAAAGTCAAACTTGAACTCAATCTCATAATCAAACTCGAAGTCAAAGTCAAACTTGAACTCAAACTCATAATCAAACTCGAAGTCAAAGTCAAACTTGAACTCAAACTCATAATCAAACTCGAAGTCAAAGTCAAACTTGAACTCAATCTCATAATCAAACTCGAAGTCAAATTCAAACACGAACACAAACTCGATGTCAAAGTTGATTATGAGTTTGACTTTGACTTCGAGTTAGATTATGAGTTTGAGTTCTAGTTTGACTTTGACTTCGAGTTTGAATATGAGTATGAGTATGAGATCAAGTTTGACTCTGACTTCGAGTTTGATTATGAGCATGACTTTGACTTAAGGTTTGATGAGTTCGAGTATGAATCTGAGTTTCAGTTTGACTTTGACTTCGAGTTGAATTTCGACTTTGACTTCGAGTTTGATTATGAGTTTGAGAATGAATTAAGGTTTGATTATGGGTTCGACTTTGACTTCGAGTTTGATTATGAGCATGAATCTGAGTTTCAGTTTGAGTTTGACTTCGAGTTCGTGTTGACGTTTGACTTTGACTTCGAGTTGAATTTCGACTTTGACTTCGAGTTTGATTATGAGTTAGAGTTCGAGTTTGACGTTGACTTCGAGTTTGATTATGAGTTTTAGTTCGAATTAAGGTTTGATTATGAGTTTGATTTTGACTTCGAGTTGGATTACGAGTATGAGTCTGAGTTTGACATTGCATTCGAGTTTGATTATGAGTTTGGGATTGAATTATGGTTTGATTATGAGTTTGACTTTGACTTCGTTTTTGATTATAAGTATGAATCTGAGTTTCGGTTTGTCCTTGACTTCGAGTTTGATTATGAGTCTGAGTTTGACATTGACTTCGAGTTTGATTATGAGTTTGGGGTTGAATTATGGTTTGATTATGAGTTTGACTTTGACTTCGAGTTCGATTATGAGTTTGAGTTCGAGTTTGTCTTTGATTTCGAGTTTGATTATGAGCATGACTTTGACTTAAGGTTTGATGAGTTCGAGTATCAATCTGAGTTTCAGTTTGACTTTGACTTCGAGTTTGACTTTGACTTCGAGTTTGATTATGAGTTTCAGTTCGAGTTTGACTTTGACTTCGAGTTTGATTATGAGTTTGACTTTGATTATGAGTTTGACTTTGACTTCGAGTTTGATTATGAGTTTTTAAACTCATCATGAGTTTAAACATCATCACACATCATCACACATCATCAGTTTTTAAACTTCAATCTTAAAAGATTGAACTAAGGTTTGATTATGGGTTCGAGTTTGATTATGAGTATGAGTTCGAGTTAGACATTGACTTCGAGTTGGATTATGAGTTTGTGATTGAATTAAGGTTTGATTATGGGGTTGACTTTGGCTTCGAGTTTGATTATGAGTTTGAGTTCGAGTTTGATTTTGACTTCGAGTTTGATTATGAGTATGAGTTCGAGTTTGACTTTGACTTCGAGTTTGATTATGAGTTTTAGTTTGAATTAAGGTTTGATTATGAGTTTGATTTTGACTTCGAGTTTGATTATGAGTATGAATCTGAGTTTCAGTTTGACTTTGACTTCGAGTTCGTATTGAAGTTTGACTTAGAGTAGGATTTTGAGTTTGAGTTCGAGTTTGACCTTGACTTCGAGTTTGATTATGAGTATGAGTCTGAGTTTGACTTTGACTTCGAGTTCAAGTTTGACTTTGACTGCGAGTTTGAGTTTGAACTCAAAGTTCAAGTTGAAAGTTTGATTATGAGTTTGAGTTTGACTTTGACTTCAAGTTTCTTTATGAGTTTGAATTCAAGTTTTACTTTGATTTCAAGTTTGATTGTGAGTTAATTGACTTCTAGTTTGAGAACTTGCATACACGGTCTACTGTTTATACTGTCCAGAATTTCAGAGTTCTATAACTTGGTTTTGGAAATGAAAACAATCGGTTGCAAATCGAATTTATTTATTCCATCCATGTTGATTTAGTAACGTAGAAATATTGACTTCCAATCACTTTTCAAGGTTAGGTTGATTCGTAGTGGTTGAAATATTAAATTAATTTCATACATTCCACAATACAAATATATATTTCGTATTCCTTATTTGTCATTATTTCCTTTCATGTTTCCAATTACATTCGAATAAGAGTAATGGACTAGTTTCAGTAACTTTTAATTTTTACGTACCTTTTTAGGGGGTTTTATCTAAAAAGGTGACTAGTTTGACTAGTATTGTTAATAGAAACAGCGTAATGGTTTGACATCGAAATCACTATTTTTACGGTGAATTATAATATCGATGAATAAGCTAAGCACTCGAACAGTATAACAAGCAATAACAAAGAAAAGCGATGTAAATTATTAAGCTTTTTTTTAAGAAGAAAGTGCGTACGGGTACATGAATTAGAAAAATTTCATCAATATCCATAACGTTCATAAAAATATGAATTTTCAACCCAAAATTCAATTTGCGTGCAATAGTTATCGGAATACAAACAATGCGGTTTTCATACGCCCTTATTATTAAAGCTTAAGTCGATAATAATAATAGTATTAAAAGTAAAGTCAGTGTTCCATTTAGAAGGACGATGATATAACTGAGATAATTTACAATCCAGATGATTATCACAATCTAATGGGACTCGCCTCGCCGGACGTTCAAATCGGAAAATTCCCAAAATCCTCACGTTGGCCGTTAAATTACAATAAAATCAATTTCTTTCATATCATACAACTTTACAAGTCAATACAGTAATTATGATAGCTACTATTTTACAACGGAAGTGAGAAAACGTGAGTGTTCGATCGATGATGAAAATTTCAATTGCCTCAGCTTTGAATTGCTTTTTTTTCGCTAAAAGCAAAAATTACGGATTTTGCACGATGGATATTTCTAAGAAAAGCTCTCTATTTTATGTAATCGAGTATTAGAGATTTGCGATTTCGCCGCTGTGCATTTCGCACTAACGTTTTTTCTTTCAACATTTCTGAATTTTATCATTTTCGGTTGAGGTTTCACTGTCTGGATGAAAACGGTTGGTTTTCGATTCGGACTTCGTCTGCAGATGCCTTATCTGTGTGGTTAGTTCATTTTCTGGAAGAGTCTTTGGGTCCCCTGGAAACAAAAATATAAATTTTAGGAAGATTGTACCTAATTTATACCTAATACCTTTATACCTAATTAATCGGATTGAATTTTTTTTTAAACTTTAGTATCATAAGCAAAACTCACTTTCCCTTAGAATCCGGGAGTTTTGAGACCGATTCGTGAGATTCCTCTTCGCGCTCTGTAAAAAAAAATAAATAAATTATTACTCGAAATTACGAGCATTTCGAATTTCCCAAATGTGATAGAATCGACTCTGTCGAAATTTGTGTCATCAAAATTGTTCGAAAGAAAAATTGACTTAAAGCTGAATAATCTTCACGTACACTTACACGGGTTTACCTAACTTTTTCTTTTCGTTTATCCTAAATTCATGATAAAGCTCTAGATTTAGTTTAACTTTTAGATTAACCATATCCTTTTTCTACTTTTAGGTAATTTTTTAAAATAATTAAATTAATATTTTTGATCAGCTCAGTAATTAAAATGTGTTCTGTTTTGTTAGCAAAATTGATTTTTTTCTACGCACATTTGTTGCAGCCAATATGGCAGTACTGGATGCAACACTGGATAAAATGTTGGCTGAAGTAGAGATTTATTTAAAAATTAGGTTAAAGGTTCACAATTCCTATGGCGGTTTATTGTTTTTTGTGCTCAGAACTTACATATTTTCTGGTATAAGCTTTGGCAAAATATTTTTCTTCAGTTACCATTACGTTTGTTAATGTTGAATAATCAATTTAGCCATTGTCATGCGGTTTTTTCTACCTTAAGGTTCGTCAATTCATTTCAAAAACCATTCATTATCCATATCAAAAATCAAAGTTTTCCATTCTGAGGGCCATTTTTGCCAAACGTTTACCGACTCGTTGGTTGCTCTGTTAGATTAGTGACCAACAGTTACTAACGAGTCGGTAGATTTAACGACTCGACAAATGTTTGTTGAAAGTGAACCTGATGCATTGCAATTCACCGTTGTAACTGTGTTAGTTTAATCGAAGGTAGATAAAACATTCTACGAATGACTCCATACTGTGAAAATCAATCGACAATTTACCATTGCGACTCAAAAATCGTCAGCATTGATAAAAAACGATAAACACTGACCTAGATGCGTTGGCAGGTTAAATCTCCAGTCGTGCTCCCGTGGATCAAATTCGGGCTCCTCGTCTACACTTATGTCATATTTTAGCGGTGGTCGAGAGCCTGCTAAGGCATAAGCCAAGCGTACATTGCATACAAAACAAAACGAATCAACTTTTGCAGACATTATCACAAGAACACTACACACTAGAAGCAGGCCTACTCGCTTTCATGTTAACGCCATGCCGTGACGCATTTTCTCGTCGATTTACGGTACCCGGTGAAAGGATATCAGCCAAAATTGCGAAGATTCTCGGTGGAAGCGATTATCCAATTTTGAGTGGACGTGCTACTTTGGATCTGAAGGAGGGATTCAATTGGAAGAACCACTATCCGAGGACGGCACATCTACGATTTTTCATTGGCTTCATTCTTGACGCAATTCTTGCGAGATGAATCCATGGTAAATGATTAGAAAGGACGTCCACGAATCGCGGTTTTCCAAAATTAATTGACAAACCTCGTGTTTCTCCGGACCGATTTCTGATCATATTTTTGAAGACCACAGGGGAAAACGCGGAAATTCCTTCAATTTCAAATAAAACATGTTCCGTTTTCCCCTGCAGACCTCATTTGGAATCATGGAAGAAATCTGTCAGCTTCTCGAAAAGTGTTAGCAATTTCAAAATGCGGTGTAATGGTGCACCCAGTCCTTGCTACGCCTTTGGTGGATATTGCTGCAATACATGGCTGTCATGCTTTCCGAGTGCCTTGTCCGGTGCTGTGACTCAATTTGGGCTTGGAGAGGCTAGATCTATTTGAATCTCAAATTGTCCCAATTTAAATTTTTAATTTCGAAAAAATTTCTATCGAACCAGGGACATTTAAAATGTTCTCAGGAGAAAATACGTCAGATGGCAAAATATATGCACTCGTATTCTAAAATGACCTACTGATGCTCTATTAGTTCATGCAGCGAAATCGAACGGTGGACAAGGTTTTTTCATTCGTAAAACCGAGTTCATGAACTCAAAATCGGACAACTAGGTTCCTGAGATGGTAACATTTTTGAAGATTTTTCCGTACACCTGTTATCATGCGCAAATATGTTAAAATTTATTTTATCTGGTTCTCGTGCTTTACCAATCTACGAAATTACGGAAGAGAGCGTCAACAGACTCGAGTCCAGAGGGTCCGATTTCATTATATTGTCCAAATAAATTTGAATAAATTTTGTAAAATAAAAAAATCATTCTTTTTATCAACGTCTCGATCTAGGTCTGTTGCTGATTTTTAATGAAGTTGATGATTTCCATGATCAACTTAATCGTTGGCTAAAATTGGACCTTTCATTCCCAAGTTTTCACGGTTTTCACAAAAGTGTTACAAGCTTTATGATTTTTTTCCAATTTTCCGTGGACAGTCGCCATGAAACAGATTGCCTGGATTTTGAGTACTTGAACACCATTGTAGGAACCCTTGTATACGTTTTGAACACACGACAGAAAATCCACGCTAGTTTATTGAACTGTCACAACAGCAGATGTCATCTACTTCGTGGTTAGTAAGCTTCCTATTCCAGCCATACACAAACCAACCAAGTAGGTAATAATAATTATTATGCACGCACGTTCTATCTCGTTAACTGTTATTGATGCCAACTCCAACTACCGTTTAAAGGTTTTAATGCGCAATGCATGCGAAAAGTCGATCCCTTACGCTAACTTTTAAAACGTAGTACAACGAATCAAAAGGCGAATTGTTAGCTTTATTGAAAATTGCTATAATTTCGAAGCGAGCTGACGAGCTCAACTTGAAAATTAGCATTCACGAGCTCTATTATCATACCTACTATTTATTCGCTTCACTATACTGGCCATAGTCAATATACTGAATATTTCTCATCAGTACACCGTCATCATTACGTTACACCTCGGAAAATCGCCAAGGAAAAGTTCATACGGCCTTCATGCAAGAGGCCAGATCAAATAAACATAATAGAAAGAACATTAACCTCGACGTTGGGTCTCCACTATTTGTCCCGGCTCTTGCTCGGATTTAATTGTATCCCCTACAAAAATAACACGAACGGCATTTAGTTAAATTTGAATTGTACGTGCATTGTACTTGGGTATTTCATTATTAGTCGTTATGGTTAATATTGATATTAAGTCGAATAATTCAATATCGAGCGGGGTTAGTTGGGCTACCTTGCGTTATCGTGGTAGTTGTCGTCCTTAGCGAGGTGGAGGTCGAGTGAACTGTTTCTAGGGAAGGATCCGACTCTAGATGGGATTGCGTCAAAGTCTGTAAGTATTTATCAAGTTCAGGGCCTGATAGTTCGGTCGTGTCACCGCCGAATTCTTCCGGCCTCACGATAACGCGCTTTTTTATCACACGTTTGACAAGAACGTTCCCGTGTTCGTCAACTTCTCGCGTTTCCGTGCAGTCTTCGCCGGGGTCGAATTTTTCTATGTACTCCCGAAGGGCGTGTTCCGCTTCGATCCCTTTGAAAGACACTTTGTGGATTTCCGGCGGCATTTCGACTTTTCGATGAATCACGTGGGAAAATTCTTCATCGCCCACGATCGGTTCGATGATCTCCGTCACGTATGGTTTCCCTTCGTCGAACCAGATGCTCGCTCGAGCGGCGCCCTCCTCGTCGTTATCGTCGACCATCGTCGCCGAATCTCCAGACGTGAAACTGGACGACATGACGGAGTCGGTGTCGTATTGATAAGTAGCGTGAGTTGCTGTTGAGCTTGTCGGCTCCAGAGAGTCTGTGCTTCCCAGCAGATATTCAGCTCTCGGTGGTGGCATTCGATTGGTGATTCCTACAGCGCCTTCGCAACTGCCTGAATAGCTCAGATCGCCTTCTTTCCCGCTGGAACTGCTTCGATCGTGCATGCCTAGAGCTTGATCTTCGTCTATTGAATCCGCCTGTGTGATTTTGCCTTCCAATGAATCGGCCGATGTGATCATCGAACTCTTCTCTCCCACTTCTATGGAATCGGTCGTCATGTCTTTTTTCTTGCTTTTCTGCTGAGCTTCGATCGAGTCTGTGCTGACTGACATGACGTCTTGGCTTAACTTCACTTCCAGAGAGTCCGTACTTGTCGTGAACGGATCCATTCCGCTTATTTTCGATTTCTGCGTCTTCAGTTCTAACGAATCGGTACTTGTGAGTAGGTCGTCTCCTCCGAGCTCGTCCCATTGCTGTATGTAGCTCTTGCCGCTGCTATAACTCACGCTGTACAGCGGCTGGTCCAGATCCAGCTCTGGAACTTTCGATATCTCCTCCAGCGAATCAGCCCTGCCAAGCGTCTCTGATTTCAATCCACCATCGAGGAGTTCCTTATTCTTCGAATCCATAAATTGTTCAACGTTCGTTTGGGCTTGCCTAATAATTTCGTCTATTTCAAACATCCGCTTCTCGTAGTCGTCTTCATCGCTTTCAACTCTTTGTATAGCTCCGACAGATATTGTCACACAACTTTCCGACTCTGACGCCTGACTCTCGTGGCCTTCTTCTATTTCTGACAGCAGTGCTTCTTCTTCAGCTTTAGCCTTTCGTTCAATTTTTTCAGCTGCGATGCACGCGATTTCCAGCCCTTCGAATTCTTTCAATGAGGCCAATGAAATATCGTCGCCGCCACTCCTGCTGCCGTGGCTTCCATGTTTCCTGCTGTTGCTGGAGCTTGTCAAAGAATCTTGGGAGCCGAGTGATTTATGTTTACTGGATTCCATTGCAATGAGATTCTCGAGCCTTTCGAATTCTTGTAGCGAGTTCATCGATACGTCGTCATGTTCACCAGATCTAGTGAAAAACTTCCGCCCAGCAAGAACGTCATAATCAGGTGTGCTGCTAAGAGATTCTTTTACGCTTCCAAAGCTGCCAATGGATTGGCTCACTTGGCTGCCCATGCTACCAATCTTGCTGCTACCTTCAAGATCATTGATGTCCTCTTCTTTTATATCTTCCAAAGGCCCTCTTTCGTACTCGTCGTATCCGTAAATCGCAGCTACTGGTTCCCCCTGAAACTGCATCTCCATCCATTTCTTGCTGGCTTCCAATTCCGGCTTGAAATCTGGCTCTTCGGCCGATGGTGGGGACCCTTCTTGGGATGAGTCTTTTTCGCTTTTGCTCGATTTGGCTGGGCTTCCCGATTCGAAATCGAAAGGAATCTCTTCTTCAATGCCTCCAGAACTAAAATATTTGATTTGAGTAATTTTCGTCGCTGTGGTCGGGGGCGAAACTACAGGGGCGGGTGCTGACGATATCGCAGACCTTTTTGTTACTCTTTTCATGTCAATCTTAACACTTTGACCTTCGGTATCTTGTTCTGACGCTTCTCGCCCAACTTCTTCAATTATGACGAATTCATCAGCAATATCCGGTTTTTCCAACAGCTCAAATGAATCACTGGTAGGCGAGTCAGACGTTTCATCTTCATCTTTTTGAACGGCTTCAAAATCGTCTGAAACTTTACTAGCCTCTGCATCTGCTATTTTCTCTTCCATCTTGCTTTTCTCATCTTTTTTCGAAGTCTCAGATTGCTTGGTTATAGATTCCATTTCGATTTTCTCAAAACTATCTTGAGGTGTTGGAACCATGTGCTGCGTTATTGTTATATCCGGTACTGGGGAGGATACATACTTGGATCGATCAATTGATTTGTCTTTCATTGTCTCTTGGGTTTCAAGTTCGTGTTTTTCACCAGCTAAGCTGTCAGTTCTCAAGCGCAATGGATCTGGTGAATGAATATAATCGTCATCCTCATCTTCTCCGGGTATGTGTTCCCAAGTCTCGTGTATTTCCCTTTCCCCCTCTCGTATCGGGCTAATGTGGGCAGCATACTCTCCAGATCTGCTGAACGCGCCAGAATATTCCATCTCCAATTCCGTGACGCTGGCCTGTGCTTCAGAAGAAAATTCTGGCGTATCATCTTTCATTTCACAGTCTTCTTGAGGCTCAGGGGTCAGAGGTCGTTCAATGGGATCCTCACTTGGTATGTCACTTGAAACCTGCTTCAACAGTTCAGCTATTTCTGAATCTGGGTGATCGTCAGAGAATGCTGTGGATGGTAATCTGGATTTACTGCTCGCGCTTTCTCTGTCAAAGGACTTGGTGCTTTCTCCGGTGGTGTCACCGATGAGAATCCGACCATCTTTAATATCTTGATTCATTGCCTGGTCTGCTTCGGTTTTGTAGAATTCCTCGTAAGGTTTCTCAGCCTCGTCTATATCTTTTTTCTCCTCTTGACTACCCTCTTTGGTTGTGAGCGGCTGAATATATTTGTCGCTTTCCGCGCTGTCTTCTGCGATTTCCTCAGTTTTTTTCTTCATGCTTCGTCCATGAAAAACTGGGATCATAGATGGCTTGAAGCTAGTGCTGCCATTCCGGCGATGACCTCTTTTTTTCACTTCAACATCTGCTCCTTCGTCGTACTCGGCATTGTATTCCACCTGAGTCGGTCCATTGCTGTGCGCTGAACTGCTCGACTGTAATTTGGATGTGACCTGAGTGCATACGCTTTGGATGCCCTGCTCAGATATTGATGATGTGGTGATAGTGACCGACTCGACTACTCCACCGGATTGTTGCGAGGCAGGTGATTGAGTTCCAATCGTCTCGGTCCTTGAAACAATTGTTGCCTCTTCCAATTCCTTTGAATCCGACAACGACATGATGTCAGAAGTGCCAGAAACGGTGAGGCTCAGTTGCTCTGAGGTCGCAGACCCATCCATCCTTTCTGACTCAGTTTTAGAGAGTTCTACAACCGTTCTCATTGCTCCAGTGTCCGTTGCTGAACTTACGAGACTGCTCATATCGTCTAAGCTTGAGTTGAGCTTATCTTCTTTCTGATCGGCGAAGATGGGTCGCGGTTCTGGTTGGAATGTCATCTCATGAGATCTCTTCATCTTAATCGCTGATTCCAAATCGTGTGCAGCTTCATCGTCTTCTGATATATCTTCTCCGGTTATGTCAAAACTGACCGATTGGTCAATGGATTCAGAAAAACTTTGTGGTTTCATTTGGCGGTCTGGCGGAGATTGAGCCACTTTCTGAGGCTTGATCACAGGTTCTTCATTGTCCTTATCCAGTTCCATGGCGGATGGTACGAGAGTTTCAGATGCTTCGCTCGAAACTTCAATGCTTGCCAGGTTACCCGAACTTTCAGAGTCCAATGATTTCATTGAATCTCTGGAGCTGAGAGAACTGACTGCAGTCTGATATTCTTTCGAAGTTATAGTCGTTGATTGGCCAGATAGAGCTGATTCGTATTCTGATGATCCGGTCGTCACTCCTCCAACGTTAGCAACAAGACCTTCCACATCGGACGATAGAGGGCGACTCCCAGGTGATTTGATGCTTTCAGATGTTTGCTCAAAAGACTCGTAGTGACTGCCTGAACTGGAGTAAAGATCGCCGTCTGATTTGGGTTCCTTCAGTGTTGAAGTTTTGTGCTTACGAATTATGATGCTACCTGACTTGTCGACAGTACTTGCATCATTGGATCCTGCTTTGTAGTCAGATGATGATGATGTAGAGAAAACATCATCGAGAGGCGATTTTCTATCTTCACTTTCAACGTTGAATTCGCCGGTTGAATCGTAGCCGGACTTTACCAATGAAATTTCACCGCCAGCAGCCCAGCCCGAGGAACCGTCTTCACCAGCCTTAGCAGGTCCAGAATGAGAGTCTTTACTTTTAACTGACATCTCGCTCAACAACTCTTGACTTCCAGTATCCATACCCCTTTCTTTTATTGTGTCCTTGCTCTTTGTTGAGTCTTCGGAAACCATACTGCCTGTTGTACTTCCTGGTGTTTTTATATCATCCGTGTCTGCGCTAGTGCTCCATTCGTGGACAGTTGCTGTAGTTTGCGGATTGAATGTCTCACTTTTGCTTGATATCGATTCTTCTTTGTGAATAATTTCATCGACAATCGTGATTTCTTCAGTTGTATCTCCTTTCCCGATATTCGTCTTCTTATCACTGATCTCTGTTTTTTGTTCCTTGTATGATGAGAACGAAGAACTCTCAATTTGGGTGGTTCCCAACTTATTGAGGGCTGACATGTAGTCTTCGTTTGGACCAAGTTGAACTATACCCTCACTAATGGTAGAAATCGTCTCCTCCTGGTGATGTTCTTGGATCGATTCCGTAAACGTTTTCTCAAGAACTACAGCTTTGAATTCGAATTCGGATGGGGATTCTTTCGTTATGCTATCTCGTTTTTTCTTTTTCTCTTCGATCAACTCTTCTTTAACTGCTTCCAAAGACTGTTTCACTTCTGCCAGGGTTTTATCCACTACTGATTTATCAATAATTTCTTTGTCCAGTTCTTGAGCGTCCACGTCATCTTCGCTTTCTTCGCCAAACACAGCAGCATCTTGGCCGTCACTTCGGGGCAACTGTCCCACCTGACTTTCCAAAGGTGAATTATTGGTCATTCCGCTGCTCCTCAGGTCTTCGTCTGTGATTTCCATGCTTGATGTTGTGGTATCTGTGCGAGCGAGTTTGAGCATTTGGTCATTCTTCAAAGGAGCGTCTGTTGAAGCCGTTTGTTTCTGTTTGCTTGCATCTGGGCTCAACAGTTTTTTGGACTTGACAAGTTCTTTCTCCATCTCACCAACAACAACTTCTGCAAGCTTCTTAGCCTCAATCTCGGTCATCGCCTGACTGTCTTTTGCTGAAGATGACGCCCTTACGAAGGGGTCAACCGTTTCGCCTACCACTGCCTCTGTGCTCTCTTGTATGCCAACTTCCCAGACTGTATCAGGAATGTGCTCCTCAGGGGTGTGAATGCTTCTCCGGCTTTTCTGTTCTTCCTGCTTGTCAACAGATAGTTTGGCATCTTTTTCTTTCGGGCCCCAAACCTGGGTGTCTTGCTGCTCTTTGAATCTCGCATCTTCTGGAGTGACGTCAGATTCGGAAAATGTGTCTTCACTTTCCCCCTGACTGGATGTAATCGAACTGACTTTAGTTTGTTCTGATGTAGGAAGGTGTGGGCCGTCGTACTTTTCCATCACCTTCAATTCTTCGTCAAGCTCTTTCACTTTCTCTGTATCCTCCAATTCACTTTTATCAAAATGAACTTCGAGCGAATCTGAAGGTTTTGCGATTCCTTCGTGTTTATAACTCAAAACTTCCTCCATCGTGGGTGTTATCTTTCTTTCGTACGATGGTTCTTTGTCAACTCGGTCTTCAGTCTTGATTGATTCCTTTTCTTGGACCATTCTTGCTTGAGGTTTTTCTTCTGCTGGTTTCCTCTCGATTAGAGCTTTATTCTCCAGAAGATGAGACTCTATCTGTTCTTCTAGTTCATGACTGACAATGTCACTGTGAATCGTCCGGTCAATCATTGCCCCTTGGTCAGTGGGTTTCTCTTCCTTGAGCTCGAATGATTTGCGTTCGGGAGAGCCATCTTCTTCCATTTGTGCCATGAGTTGCTCAACAACCATCTCTTTCTTTATTTGTGCTTCGAAAATTCTCTTTTTTGTGCGAACCGAGTTTATGTCTGATGAACTATCTCCAGGAAGTGACACCGATCGCTCATAAATTGTTTTCCTCTGCTTCGGCTCAGGATATGGTAGATCTTTGATACCTTCATCGTCGAATGCATCATTGTCGTAGCTCAACTCCTCAATATCGTGGGTTTTGATGAACTCCATTTCTGAATTGGTGTCTCCGTCAAGGCTAATCGTTCGTTCCTTGGTCAGATCACGAGCTACTGATTCAGTAGTAGTGTGACCGTGGAAAACATAATCCTTTTCACCGATTTCTGATGCTTCCAAACCTTTAGAAGCTTCAGAATGGCTCCCAGCCTTCTTTTCTTCAGATAAGTCGATGCTCTGTGAAATACTTGATCTAATCCTGGGTTTGGGAACGGGCGGGGTAACTTCTTGAGCTGGCACTGGCGATTCGTCGCTTCCTTTGGTCATATGTTCCCAGAACATCTTTTTCGTGGCATAATTTTCTTCATCGTCTGTGACGTCTTTGGTTTTGTCTAATTTAATGTCTTGGCTGTCACTTGGTTTCAAGGGTGCTCGGGGAGGAGGAATAGGTGGTGTTTCCTCTGGTTCCAGTGTATGGCTGCCCTCTATGAGTTTGCAAGTGCGCACACACAAACACAAAAAGGTTTGTTAGTCACAAGTTAATCAGTAGACACACAAATTAACAAGAAATCAAACATTGTTAAGCAGATCATAAGCGTGTATGAAGAAAAAACAGTTTATTTTACACAACTTATCTATGTTACACGGGCGTATTTAAGTTATCAGCGGTTCATTCTTGTTATTTGAAAACAAATTAGAATCTGACAGGGGTTAGTTTTTTAAGCTGGGCTGTTCGAGCTGCTGTAATTGAATTATACCTTCATCAGCCGCTCCGGTTTCTACACTCTCAAAAACTTGCGGAACGCTCTCTTTTACTAATGATAATTTCATTCTGGCGAATATTATATCCGCCTCAGTACTGCCCGAGTTTGTAGGTGATGGAAGGATGCTTGAAATGTTAGGCTTAAAGATGTCTTTCAATCCTAATTAACATATTTGAATATCAGTAGGTACAATTTATTGACAATACAAATTTCCGTAGAATGTGAATCAGAGTGTTATTTCCGTTTGGTCCAAACACCAATCTTTGATATTGGGCTTAAATAGTCGGTTGGTGCCTACTCAATTTGTTATAAATTACATCAGTTCTCCGTACATTAGTAACATCATCCTATTTTTATCGATTACGCAGCCAAAGCTGGAAACTTCCAATCGTGAGAAATGGCATAAGTGCTTAGCGTAAGTACCTTGCTGTAAAGGTGAAGTGACTTCGTCAGAACTTAGCGTTAGGTCTTTCGAATCAACTTCGGATGGCGTCAGACCTCCCACGTCCCACTGGTGAAGGGCTTGGTCCATTTCTTCGACAGAGAGTTGAGATACCATTTTCTGAAATTCCCCATCCATTGCCTCCCCCATACTTGGATCTGCTTCTTTCGTATGCGATGCCATTCTCTCAAATTTCCGTTCTATATGTTTGATTTTCTTTTCCGTTTTATCATCTTGGCTGTGAGTTTCCTCGAGATGGCTCAGGTCTGGTTCCATCTGTTCGACGATCTCGACCTCTCCATAATCTTCCCTTTCCTCGCTTTCGTACATGTCAGGGCTGAACCTAATTTTGAACTTACGTCTTTCCCTCACTTCAGGTTCGAGGACTGTGTAAGTTGACTCTTCTGGTTCGCTTTCGTTCATATCTTCAATGTATTCCGTGATAACTCTTACAACAGGTCTCTCGCTTTGAGATAGTCTCTGAGAGCCACCCATCCCCAGGACTCTTCTTGTTTGCGTTGGCGTTGTTACTACAGGTTGTGTCTCTTCTTCAAAACTGATGCTGCCCACTTGCCCCAGCGATTTCCTTTGAGGCATCGGAGTGGGAGGCATAGTCACTGTCTCTCTCGAATCTTCGCTGTCCACTTCCGAGCTGTCGTCGCGCGTTCTGTCCATTCCATACTCCGACGTGAGCAGCTGTGTCTCCATTTCTTTGATCATTCGTGAGATTTCCTCAGTTGTCGTCCCGGTTCCCCCCATCACGACTTGCGGTGCATCTTTTTGTGTGCTACCCTTTTCTAAAGTTTCAAAAGTTGACGTTAAACTTGTTTGGGCATGAAACTCAGGGCGAAAGGTTTCTGATGTGGATGTAATTTGAGATTTTACTACTCGAGAAGCCTTATCTTCAGCTTCTTGACAAATTTTATCGGTTGTACTCTGGATGATGTTCATTGTCTGCTGAGTCATTGGCTGAAAGGATTCCGGTCCCAATGATTTCTGTGTTGATTTGCTATCTTCAATTGCTGATGCTTGCTGAAAACCCCCAAGGATTTGTTGAGGGCTTCTTGAGATCAAACTAGATGCCATATTCGATGCTTCTTCTTGCATCGTATTTCGTAGCTCTTGTGCTGATTGCCCTACATTTGTTGTTCCATCAACTATCGCTGCTGTTATACTTTTACTAGCACCACCGATCACGTCATCTGTTTTAATTTTTACTTCTTGCAACAACTGATCCGGCTTTCTGAATGAGTCTGTGGTAGCAGTAACTGTCTGCTTTACGATTTTGGTCACTGATTGGGTTTTGGGATCTTTGATTTCAACTGATTCGGTTACTCTTTTTATTCCACCATCAATAGAATGAACGACACTTTCTTGAACTGCGCCCACGGATTTTTTCGCAAGACTTGACACGTCTCCGATTTCACTCAATGGCCCACTTGAGGTTTTTGTTGTGGTTTCGACAATAGATGTCACAACTGCCTCAGGTTGCCATTTTGAGTCTTTGTGGACCGCTTGGGCTTCAGAAGATTTCGCAGACTGGTTGACCGAATTTCCTGAATCACCTTTCGAATCCTTTGGTGCAGTGATTGTTTTCTGCAACAAAGGTTCATCCTTTAACAAATCTTTTTCCACCATTGCAATAGATTGAGCTCCTGCAACAGTCTCTTTTGCTTGGCTTAGAAAACTTTCGACAGTTTCGTCCAACTTTCTGGACATTGATTTTGGTCCTTCAGATTGCGTGGTTGAAGCCGACGGGTCAGCTAACAGAGGTAAATCATCGAGGGCTTTTGCTTCTGAAATAACTGATTTCATCGCCAAACTGTCAGTGATCCCACGAACTACGGTTTCAGCCTTATCTTTTGAATCGTTTTTCATTTTGGATATCGTTGTTTCAATTTCAGTTTTGACTATCTGAGTTGTTCCATCCGCAAGGTTTTGCGCCTTGATTATAGTTGATGTTTGACCGGTTTCTATGGTTTTTGCTGCCTTCTGAATTTGACTTTTTCCTTCATTTTGGACCGAGCTGCCCAACTGCTGTATTCCTTGTTTAGCGCCTTCAGTTAGTTGACTGGCTTGGTTGGAAAATGAGCTCACTAATGGTTCATCTACAATTTTGATCACGCTGCTGCTCAAAATAGCTGATGAGTCTTGCTGTTCAATTGGTTTTTCATATCGGATTTGTTTTTCCAAACTTTCAAGTACGTCTGTTGGCATAGTTTTTGAAGTACTGAGTGCTGTATCTGCTACATCTTTGCTGAATTCGGTGAGTTGTTTTATAGTGCTGTCTATTTGTTGGGTAACCTCTGTTGAAAGTTGCTGACCCTGTCCCTTTTCTCGAGAGATGAATTCTTCAGTTTTGCTTAAATATCCAGAGGGTTCCGATGATGTTTTTTCTTGACCTGGTACTATTTTCTCCCCGGTTTTAGTACCAGTAACAGGTTTGGCAGTTTTGTCGGAAACCATGACGACGAATTCGTCCAGCTTCATCATTGCGTCGTCTATGGTTTTTTGTATGTGCTCGAATTCGTCGCTTTTTACTTTCTCCGCTGATATCTGAGATTTTTTCTGGTCCGCCGCATCTTTTTGTTGCGAGTCTTTTTTCTCAGACTCGGATTTTCCTTTGATGGAAGCCAGCCCAAGTTTGACATCTTCAAATGGCTTAGTTACCAACCCGATGGCGCTTTGCTCGATTTTTTGGCCACTTTCTTCTATAGACAATTCCTTCAATAACTTCTGCGTTTCTTTCGACTGTAAAGTATCCGTGGGAGTGGCCTTATCTCCTTGTGCTGCTGATTTAACCTCGTCCAAATTGATGGAAACTGACTCAACATTGGTTTCAGCGGTCTTGGTGATTGTGAGCAGTGATTCGTCTGCAGTTGCGTCAATATCCTCTTTTTCCGAGTTGGATTCTGTCGACTTTTGTTTTCCCTTTTTCTTTTTCCCTTTCGACGGAGATTTTCCTGAATTATCGCTTTTGTCATGGAATGGCTTCTTGATTGTCTCCAAGGTTTTCCCCAAAATGTTTGAAACAGATTTGCCTGAACTTGATGAAGTTTCCTTGTCGGATGGTTCTTGCTTTTCTGTTTTGATTGCATCTTTTTTGGCTTCTTCTTTTTTCTTTTGTTTTTTGGATCGCCCTTGATCCTTGATGTCTGCTTCTGCCGTATCTATTGGTCCTGTATCCGAAGATTGAGTTTTGAGTTTGACATCTTTCTCAGGAGAAACTGACGACGATGAATCCGTGGACTTTTGCTTGATTTTCCCTTTGATTTTTTCAATCACCTTAGGAGAAGATCCTCTTTCTCTTGAGCCCTTAGTTTCCTTCTCGGTTGGTGACAGGGCAGAGTCTGTGGTTGATTCATCAATCGATTCTGCCGCTTCCAATGACGAAGATTTTGTTGAATCCACCGATTGCTGTTTGCCATTTTTCTCTTTGGCTATTTTTTGTTTACTTTTCTCATCTTTCTTTTTCTGATCTTGGAAAGGTTTTTTTATGGCTCCAACTGCTTTGCCCACCATGGATGCACCAGACTTGACCAATCTTTCTGGAGTAGCTTCCCTGCTGATTCTACCTATAATTCCTCCTTTGCTTTTACCTTTTTCCCCCTTAGGGCTGCCCTCAGATTTACCCTCTTTTTCTTCTTTAGCAGGGCTCGATTTGGCAATCTCGTCTGTAGCTTTGCTCGTATCTGCTTGTTCTGAAGTTACAAAAGTTTCCTTCGGTAGCGTTTTTGTGTCTGGTTCTGTTGCAGCCAGTTCTTCAGCAGCTGATCGTTTTTCTTTTGACGGTGTCCTGATTTCAGCTTTTGTCTCAGCCTTTTCTTCAGTTTTCTTGACGGTAGTAGTCTCAATGACAGTTAGTTCTTCAGTTTCCACTTTGCCTTTTGAGGGTGCGCCATCTCCACCTTCTTTCGCCTCGCCCCCCTTAGTCAGCACTGCTTTATCAACAGCTACTTCGTCAGGAATTGCAGGTTTGTCTTTAACCGGCGTTTTTGACTCGCCATTCTTCTTTTTGCCTTTTTCCGGAATGCCAGTCGGTGTTTTGGGCGTAGTTTGCTCTTGTTTGGTCGGGCTCGGCGTTTCTTTGGTTTTATTGCCATTCTTCTTTGCTGCTTCTTTCTTCGATTCTTTGACTGGTTTCACTGCTGGTGTAACTTCTGGGGTAGCCGGACTGGATGGTTTACTACTATCAGTCTTCGCCTTCACTTCTTCTTTCTTTATTGTGCTTTCAACCTTGGCTGCTGCATCAGGTGGCGGTTTCTCTACGGGTGGCGTCTTTTGCCCACTTTTCTTCTTGGTCTCTTCCTTGTTTTTAACTGCAACTGGCTCTTCTGGTTTATCTTTTGTGAGGATTTTGCTGCTGTCTTTACCTTTTTTGACATCCTCTTTCGGACTGCCTTTTTTGCTGTCACGTTTTTCCTCTGCCTTATTTGTTATTGGTTTTTCAGGGCTTCCAGCCTTTGAAACAATCGGTTTTTCAGGACTGGTTGCAGGGGACTGTTTTTGATTTTTCTCATTCTTTTTATCTTTTCCTTTTGATTTGGTGACTTTTTCCTCACTTTTCTTCTCTTCGGTAACTGTTTTCCTCCCTTTCGGAATGGGGGATTCAATTACCACTTTTTCAATCACCGGCTCGACAACGCCCTCATTGGCTGGCACTTTTGTAGTTTCTGATTCAGATTTCAGTTGAACTAAACTCTCAGCATCTTTTGGAACGCCCTCCAGTCTCCTTGTTGTAACTGGTGTGCCAGCGATTTCATCAACATTTTGCGGTTCTTGTGCTGTCACAGTTTGACCAACTTTGGGAGGTTCATCTTTTTTGGAAACAACCTGTATCACCTCCTTGCTAAATTTTATTTCAGTAGTAGGTGTTGTCGGCTTTTGAGTATCTTCTTTCGATATTTTGTTTGTATCCTTTTCGGGAGACGGTTTCTTGGGGGCCTCCACACTTTTCCCTTTCCCTTTGTTTTTCTTTTTGTCGTCTTTCTCTTTGGATCCAGACTTATCGTCTCCTTTGTCTTGAAACGGTTTCTTTATCGAATCAAAGGTTTTGGATATAATATTTTGTTTCTTTTCGGGTTTAGGAGATTCAATAGATTTTTGGTTTTTCAGCTCCGCCGATTTTTGCCCTGCCGCTTTACCTTTCTTTTCATCCTTCGGTTTATCTTCGGGTTTATCTTTCTTCTCCGTAGTTGCTTTTTTCGATTTATCCATTGAAGAACTAGATGAGTCTTTGCGTTTTGAAATTTCTTTTTCCGGGGATGGGGATTTTTTTGAGGACCCTGTAGAGATTTGTCTCTTTATGGCTTTATCTTTTGAATCCCGTTCTACTATTTTGGACTGTGTCTGGCTCTTAGCTGTCTCCTGTGATTTCGTTTTCTTGCTGTCTGTGCCTTGATCTTCACCTGCAATGATATAGTGACACAATAATATTTCTGAACTTTTCTTCGTCGAACGCCACGCAGGCCGCTTCAGCTGGCTTATAGCTACGTTAAAAATTTAATCAACGATGTTTGACAGGAAATCATTGTATATAATGAAACATTTCTACAGCGATTCTGTGGTGAAGGAGAAGCAGCAACTGATTCTGCGCAATGAAGACTTGTATTGCCATCTGTCTGTGTCAGTTGCAAGCTGTGGCATGATTCTAGATCCAAGTCATGCGGCTCCAGCATGGAAATTTTCTAATCGATCGTCATGCGACAACCCGTAACTGGCACAGGATGGGAATTTGATTCTTCATCACTAGAATCCAGAACAGACGATGTTGAGACACGAGTCCACATCCATCATTCCGTTGCTCCGCTCAAGATTTGCACCAATTATTTGGTTCACACCAACTTGCTACAACGTTGGTAGCTCAAGCATAAATAGTCACCCGTCACAAAATTCTCATTTTCGTCTAGAACGCCTTAAGAATTTTTGAATTGAGAATTTGAACAAACAATAGACAGTTCTTCCTACAAGGCCTATCGTTTCGGATGATAACCTATTATACAGCAACCTGTAGTCATCCTTGTTGCAAATATCGCGATCTCAATTTTTCGGTGAATATTGTTTATTTATGATGACTTTGTTAGTATTTGAGCCAACTGAAACCAAACCCACTCAGGAACTAACTAGTTGAAATCTATGGGGCAACTGCAAATGAAAACCATGCACCTCGCACTGTCGAGTCTTCTTACCGTCTTGGCTGTCCGAGTTGGGGTAGGACCAAATGCAGTAACTAGGTTCGATTCTCTCCGGAGGGGGGATGTATTCGACACTAGATGACTGCCACATCACCGGGTACTCATCGAGTAGACATTCGGTCGAACTATTCGTCATCCACGGACAAATGCTCATTGACGATGATCTCAAACTTGGCAGGGATCTGTTTAGGGATTTCCTCGTTTTCTTTCTCATTCTAGACGGTGGGCTATTGCGTACCGATATGTCGATGGTACTTCGCCCCATCCTTTGTCCAATTTGGAGTTGAACTTTGGGCACAACTTCGTACTCGTCTTCGCTTGTGCTGCTCGAGTCAACTGGCGACGGGGTGTAACTTGACTCTCTGAATTGCACGTAATTAATGTCCGTTTCAATGTTTTTGTTCGTTGGAACTGCGGCCACCATGTCCCAGCTGGTCGGCTCGTTGTTCGCCTGGCTATAACTTCTCAATTCGTTTCTCTTCAAGCTCCCAAGAGCCTCTTGCTCTTCTTTTTTTACATCATCGATCAATTTTGCTACGCGCGTTTCAATTTCTTTCAGTGCTTTTTCACCCTCGTTAATCTCTGGATTGGTTCGGCTACCCCTTTTGGGCCTTCTTTTCACTGTATTTGTCGCCCCTTCATCGGAGTCGAACATGGCTTCTTCTCTCTGAATGTCGATCAGCATTTGGGATATAGAATCTTCGAGTTCCTTCAGCTCAGCATGCTCCCCCGGAGTCAACCCTTTCTGCTCAGGCAGCATAGATTTATCCCGTATGCTGCGGTAATAAGACAACCTCGACTCCAATGTATCATTAGTCAAATCCAAGAGTTCATCTCGGAATCCTGCGTCTGCTGCGTAATTTTTGTCACTCTTTCTGGTTACTATATCTGGCACTTTATTGATACAGTGGCTCAGATCGTAGAGGATTCCCGAGGTCTCATTGTCTGTTCGAGTAGGGAAGTTTTCCTCCGGTTCTTCGGATTCGGAATTGGAAGATGAAAACAATAGTTCGCTGAAAACATCATTGCTATGTTCCGGCGTCAAACTTGACGTAGATCCTTGCACATCGGGTTCGAACTCAGTGTACCCCAATTGAGGGGGGAAAACGGTCTCGTTTGCCATCTCTTTGTAAAAAACTCCTTCGACACCATCGTAGGGACTCCTGCCTCTTGCGCCTGATTGAGCTTTCTTCCCATCATTTTCAGATCCCCCTAATCAAGGGCGACACGAAGAAAAAATAGAGCAGTTAGCTGGTGTGCATAGTTTTCATTCACAGTTGAATTTTGACTATATAATATTCGAATAACGGAGGTATCAATTTTGTAAGGGGTATATTGCAACAAGGACCACATTGATATGGCGTCGGCAGCTGTATACTTCTTAACGAGATTCCGAAAGTATTAAAATTAGTTTGATAAACCAGGAAACTAGGAACATGAAATTAATAAGCTCCACCAAGAAAATTCGGTATTAAGACATTAATCACAATGCAACAAATCCAAAGAGAAGGAGAAGCGGACACAGCAGCGAGTGATTTCCATCGACCTAATCGAACTTTACACCAATGTGCTCGGTGTAACCATTTCGTATTGTGCGTGATGCCTTCTAATGGGTTGAGGGAGGGTGGTCGTTTTTACTTCCATATTTACCGAGTAAATGGAAGTATTGTTATCGTTCCAAAATTGAAAATCGGTTCGGAGCTTAAAAAAAAAAACTTTTACTCAGAATCACTTCCTGAACAAATGTCTGTGAGTCCGTCTGTCTGTTTGTGGTAATTTACAAAAATGGCCCTAGCTCCCTCAATCCTCAACCTTTTTTCAAATTTCTTGAACTAGAATGTTTGTCTCCGCACGACCTAAGACCCTGTTTAATCGGAATTTGAATAACTGTCGGTACTTCCGATATATTTGCATTTTTAGCGTTTTCCATTTTATTTTTTCCTGGCCACAAAAATGAACCGATTTGTGTCTATTAGAGTGTCTAAAAGATGTTTATTCTGGCAGGGTTCTATGTAAAATTCTGCGATGACGCATTGAATTCGGACAACCCTCACCTCCATGTGTGGTATGTGGTGAAAATCGACATAGGTACATACACATCTAAGTGGTTTCGATCGGTGATCGACAAACTGGACATCACATGAAAACAGATAGATTCGTGTGTGCAGATGGAAATCCACTTGATGCTATATCTACTTTGCACAAGGAGGTTACACAGTTAACACATGCAAATCTTTTCGGATGAAAGTAGTTAGGTATTGGAAAGTGGCAGAGGAACCCTTAGAATTTTCGTTGTGAAGCGCTCTTGTCATTTGGCTTTTGTTTTGCAATTTGTTGTTATTTTATTGTCCGAAATCCCTTGAGAACGTTCAACGATCAGCCTGCAGAGACATTCCTGTGCCACACTCCTGTAAGCATTTATTGCTGTACCATGATCATGTGAAATTCCTAAAATTATAATGGGGTATAAGAAGATGTAAGCTCATTGACAAATAATGGCTTCTGTATTTTGACGCTTGACAGATTGTATTTTGGGATAATCAAGAATCATTTGGCCACCAAGGAAGTTATGCTAATCATGATTACGTTAAATCGTGGTGATCTAGCTAACATTGAATTGACAACAACGAATTTTCCGTCCTCAGTCATCAGGACCGCCAAGCCCAATCAATCTTGCCAAAAGGGCTTAATATAGTAGAATCTTATTTTGTTTGAACTCTCCAGGTGATCCTCGATTTTTGAATTTTTCCTCGTAAATGTATATAGGTAATGGAGACACGGGAGAAAAAACCACTTTAGTCCTTTTGTAAATGGGACTTTTAATTTCAATTTTAACAAATTTAATTTTAATTTTTGATTTCCCAAAATACAGCATGAATAAGAATTTGAAATCGTTTAAAAATTCGTACGTAATATACGTTTCAGAAACAAGTCTTAATATGAGGACATTTGCGTGAATTTTTCAAAAATATTCATGTTGGTACATGTATTTTTTCTCAGTTTACGAATTTCTTGCGTAGGTAGGATCTTTCATCAAAAGTGGACAAATTAATGATGTTTGTTCTTCCGGGTCTCGCAAGTATTTCGGTTAACACAAAACTAAGCCAGATATTATTATAAAGCAAATTAGAGAGCTTGCACAACATGTAGCCCACTTCAAAAAAATTGTTATTCAATTCGTAAAAATGGTTGATTTTTTCGGCCTCTAAAACTCCGGATTCACGAATTGCGCAAGCTCCCTTGGATTGAAAACAAATTCGTAAAGACGGTACTCTTGAGAGGTCCTTGTGTACCAAACGAAAATAACACTCATTCACGGGGTTACATGAACACTGGCCAAAGCTCGGCAGCCGCTCCAAGACTCCTTAAGCTTTCCAGACCGTACGATGGTTTTGAATTGAATGTAAACCAAAAATAATGTTATAATGTATAATATCGAAAGAAATGAGTTCGTTTGCTTCGGGAAACATCCCTTGCTGATGGAGGTACTTTCATGTCAATCAAATCTTTCAGCGAATCTTACTTGATGTCAAATAGGAACTTTCCCAAAGAGGGACGAACTCTGCGATACAAATAATTGTGATCTGGGTGAAATTTTGTTTCTTGAATAACGTGCTTTTTTCGTTCGAAAAATTTCGCTCGATGAAATGATTGATTTGTTCTATATTCCAGTAAACGGGAGGACAAAGGAGAGGAAAAAATAATAAAGTTGGTTTTTCAACGGTCTGGCGTGTTTTTGGGGGTGCTAAATCCGAATTTTTTATAAAAAGATTTGTTTCCCCCTTTTTAGTTTTTTCAGCAGATTTGCTGCTACGGCGGTGGTACCATTTTTTTTTTACATTTTGATATGGATATTCAACTTGTAAAACAACACTCAAAAGTGCGTCTTTTCGGGAGAAATAACGACACCATTTTTCGACCAGCCATATCTCAGAAGCTATCTGAGCTAAAGAGCTGCGATTGCGCTTAAATTGTCACAAATTTAATCATCTCCAACAATGCTTATCATACGTTTCCCTTTAATATGAAAGGTTTTTCAGATATAAGCAATTGAGTAAAAAAGTTCTGAAATTTTTTGCGATTTTTGTTGGACACCGCGCGATGTTGAGGTGGCGAACCTAGAATTCAGATTTAGCCCTCCAAAAAAAAATCTCTGTCTTTTCTGATGTTAACAACGATGAGAGCAGTGATACTCGGAATCTGAAGCAGTTTGAAATTTCTTGGACTTTCATAGAGCGCTATTTTACTCTGACTAACAATTGGTGCAGGTTTGTTCATTGTGGTTACAATAGAAAAAAACCGAATGGTATGAATAGGAACATAAAGCTGGCGTGAGTTGTGGTATTAGCGAAGCGCCGGCCGAAGTAGCGATTTTTGCATTTGAGGTGAACACACATTTTATTTTCGAGTAAATCGGAAAATAAAGCGAAAAAAAATTTAAACCGCATGCAGCTCTGTTTTAGATTCCTGGCTTATTAAAGTTACCGTTGCAACGCATAAAATTTAATAGTGTTCGTCAAAAAAATCCTAAAATTTTGAAATCGTTTTCAATATGGTACAAGAATAACGTGGATCCTTCGATAATTGAGTTACGCTATAAGTACTTACTGGTAATCCATGAAGTATCTACTGGTCCCTTTTGGACCGCTTCTCTTGGTGTTTCTGCAAAGAGATTGAACGTCGTCCAAGTAAATACTACAGACAAAGTACGGGTTTTTTTATGAGCTGGTTATGAGATAACAATTTCAACAGACACGAGCAGGGTTACTCAAGCTACGAGGTGACACGACAAAAAAGCATTGTACTAGTAAAAACAAAGGATGACGAGCAATTCTCAACGCTCAGCTCATCAATCTATGGAAGAGACGGGTTTAGAAAAAATATTTTCCAAATTCGAGTTGTGCTTTAAAGCTACTTATTTCAAAGACATTTAAAGCTACTTATTTCAAAGACACTATTTCATCCCTCTGCAGGATAAACAGATGGGGTTTTATACTGCTACCAGTGATTACTGTACTGCCAATACCATTTCAATACCACCCGAAAATTGTTACTTCAAAGATCAAACTTGGTATACCGTGTTTCATCGTTCTGGCACTCCATTTGCACGATGCTCCTTTAGCACCGCTATAGCACACCCTGACTGTGCCTTCTTGCTCCTTGTTTTTCTGCCGCTTCCTCCGCCTTTTCAACTCCTCCAAAGCTTCGAGCATTGTCAATTCTTCGACATCTGTCACAGGATCGGGATGCTGAACGAACCCCTTGATATGATCCTTTTCGAAATTGTCGACCTTGAATTTTCTGGACTGATTGATATGCACCACTGTGCAATGAGGTTCGATATTGCCATCGTCTGATGCGCCGTAGTTAGAGTCAATGCTGGCATCCCGGGATGCGATGAAATCTTCCACGTCCGTGTTCCGCGGTATCGGGCTTGGTGAGATTATCCGCATTTTGGGAATCGAATCGGTCATCTGGCGCTTGACGTCGAAAGAGAACGGGCTCATTGATTCTCGCGCCATCGTGTACGAGTTGTTGACCGCAATGTCTGGAGTCACCGCCGTGAATCTATAAATGCCTTCGTCAGAATCATCCGAACTGAAATCGCCAACGTCGGTTAGCTGAACTGCATCGTGATCATTGTTCAGGTTCAGTCTGTTGGGAATCATGTTCTTTCGGTTACCGATTTTGGCATTTTCATGATCGCTCTCGTCCAAGTCTTCGATGTCAGTGTGACACTCCTTGATGTCTTTGCCTTTCTTCGCCTTGGAAACTTTGACTTTCAATACGTTGCCCACGGATTTATGACCGATTTCCAGTTCTTCGACATCTGTCAGGGGCTCGTTCACTGAGGCCTCCACGAAAAGACCGTTGCGCTCGACTATTTTCTCTCTATTTTCGACCGTGGAAACTTCCATCCGAGGCAAATCAGGGGTCGGGTACCTGACATAATCCTCCGCCTCGCACCCCGACAAATCTTCGACGTCCGAAAAACCGCAGTCGAAATTCTCCACCATTAATGTTTTATTTTTCTGGGATTCAGTAATCGGTAGAATTATCGACAGTTTTCCTCGATGATTTTCATTGGCTATGACGAGTTCGCATTTTGAGTTGGGTAAGTAAGCTATTGGTTGTACGTCTTCTACTTCTTGTTCATCGCTGTCACTCCCAAACGTTTCAATGTCAGTTGCATGGCCGTCATCCTTCAAAGGCATGTTCAGAAATTTCCCTGAATAATTGGGCGACCGGATTCTGGAGTTTTCTATGGAATTCGTATGTTTTTGTATTGTTTGAGGTTGTTTTGGCTTTTGAACATTTTGACGTTGACGAAGTCCAACTGGTGATGTTCTTCCGCTTATTTGGTTGTTACATATCACCGATGGACGGTTTTGAAGTCGTTTGTCGATAACTTTTGCCATTCCTTCATCAAAATAAATATTCTCTGTATCCGTCAAAGCTTCGGTGCTCGGCTTCTTGTTGATCGGAGCCAACATGCAGTTTTTCTTGTTTGAGATTTGTTTCATTGTGTCGAAGGATCGGGAATGACTGATCTTCTTGTTCGACTCACAAATGAATTTCATCGACCGATCAATGGAGGAATCCGAATCATCGGTATCACTCGTGAAGCCACTGAATATTTTCTTGGATTGTTTGTTCTTCAGTTTCCTCGATCTCGATGACCTGCTGCTTTCGGCATCAGAGATGAGCATTTCTGTGTCAGTCAGAACGGACGAAATCGGCACCGGAGTTCTCAGTGACTGAGATTTCTTCTTTTTACTTGCATTCAGATCCGGCGTCTGACGAGGAGAAATAATCGCTCCGGTGACTACTTTATCTGAAATCGATACGAAGGCGTGAGGGTCAAAATCGTTAACATCGAAGTCACTATCGATTCTGTATCCATCTTCATCCTCGGACATGTTGATTCCTTCAACGTCAGTCCCTCCGTCTTCCAGCGTTGACAGATTCAAAGAACGACCTTTAGACCTTTCCAAAGAGCATGTTATAGATTTTTGCCTTTTATTCGGCCCCTGCGAGTTGCATATCTCTTCGCAACTCATTCCCAAATCAAGAATGCTGTTTATGCAGTCCGCTGGGTAACGAAGGACAGTTTCCCTTTCCTCTTCGTCGTCGGACGAGCCGTCCACATCAGTCAACAAAACGTCCTCCTGTTTCGGAGCTTTCAGTACGAATTGAGGTTTCTTCGCGGCACCTCCTTCAAGCGTTTCACAGTCAGTGGCTACATCGGACATGGCACATTCCGAATGGCTCTCATTTTCCATTGCTGCATACTCAGCCGCGGAAATCCTTATTTCTGGGACGTATCTTGGCATCTTCTTCACGTTCGGCGTTTCTTCAGCTGAATTCCTTCCCCTTGAAAAGAAGTTCTACAGATAGAAAACTAGTAGTTTTATAAAACTGAAAAATACACCAATACAGCTACCACAATGCCATTCCGACCCATTTTTATGGTTTCTTTAAACGAAATTATTTCTATGTAATAGGCAAGGAATAACACCCTATTCTATTTGCTCATGAAAACATTTATTGGTGGGTACATATTGAAGAAATACTCTGACTTTCAAGCTGAAATTACACTGAGCATGTTGCAAATAACAGTGGCTAAAAGGAGCAGGAGCTACATTAATGTGCCAACACGATATACCAAGTTTACAATAACCAATCGACTTATGCGCATTATTTATGCAATGAAGAATGAGGCATCAGTGTCACTAAATCGAACGATTTAGTCGCATACCCTCTGTGTGTTAATTTTTTGAATAGTTGTTTTGTCGTAACTGTTAATTTTCCCTTATAAGTACCTAGTGTATAATGAAAACCAAATGATTCAAGTGTGATTCATGAGTGACCTTTTGGATAAAGTACCTCCAAATGAAGCGGCATGCTGTAAACAGAGTCTTCCGGAGTTGTCTGGTCCAAAGGGGTTGGTTTACCTGCCTCTGAAGACGATCCAGTGGGGGTGGCCCGTCTCCGAGAGGGTGGTGTCACAGACCTGACGTCTAGTATTGGCGAGAGCCTTTCCTCGGACACTCTCCTCGGCCCTTTGCCACATCTTTCCAGCATTGTAGGACTCGATTTGTGCTTTATTACCGAATAGTCGGCGTCGCTGCTTGAACTCTCAATCTCAGAACCAGAACGCATTTTTGGGCTCATCACTTCCTGGCTCCGTCTTGTGAACTTGGGCGAAACTGGCGAACCTGTGAGCCGAGGACGGGAGTCGAAACTAATATCATACTCAGATGAGGACAGAGGCAACGCTACTGAATCCGACAATGAAGAGTCTGTCGTGTCAATAAGTGATAGTTCGTTCTCGTATTTGATGATTTTTCTCAAAGACTCTGGCTGTTTGAAAACTATTTCAATGCCCGAGGTTGAATCGATTGTTCGAGTGAAAACTTCTGAAGTAAGCATTTGAACACTACCTGATTGATTTTTCGAGCGCAGATGACTCGGGCTGGATGGCAACGACACCGGTCCTTGGCCTCTCTCCAGACTCGAATGTCGACGTTTTGTTTTTGTTCTGAAATCCGTACCGCTTCTGCGCCTGCCTTGTGCACTGGCTGACCTCTCATGGTCGGAATATGGTATTGTCGAAGGAGCCGATGACGCTCTCTTCACTGCGTCCGATGGCTCATCTGACGTATGCGCATCGGACGTGTTTTCCAAAGACGTGCTCTGCAAGGATGAGTGAGATTTTGCACTTAGGCGCTCAACTTCTTCCGCCGCTCCCTCATGTTTTTGTTCACTTGCTGTTGGCAATAATATAACTTCATCCCTTTTCGTTGTGGTATCGACGATGCAAATTTTTTGTTCTTCCTGCCCAGTTTTGGGTTGATGTTTAGTACCTGAGATGGAACTCTTTTTTTTAGGCGTTGATTTCGTCGGTGGTTTCAAAGGCTGCTTACTAGGGCTTCCAAATGTTCGGGTGGAGCTCAGTGGCTGTTGCGACACTTTTTTTTTGACTTGGGTATTTTTATCAACATCTTTAGGCATTGGAGTTGTCTGCTTCAGAGACTTGGTTTTCTGTGGAGCACTTATGCTACTGCTGCTACTGGTCATGGACCTCTGGACTTCACTTGACCTGGTGTGTAAAATGGTCTGAGCCCTTGAATGAGTGCTGGGTTTAGGGGTGTAGGTTTTCGTCAGGCTTCTGGACTCGACGGTTTTTCTGGATTCAACTGACCTACCATCGAAGTCGAGGCTTCTTGATTTAGCCGATGGGCTCCTTGATGTTTGAGGTCTTGTGTGCTTTGTTTGAGTTATCTGTCTGCTCTGTTGTGCTGTTTGTGTTTCTTGTGCTCCGCTCGAGCTTGGCAATCTGCCTTTAGTGTCTTGCGCATTCAGTACACGTTTAGGAGTTCTTTCGGGAGTTGCTTGTGGTCGCTTTTTTCTTTCAGGAGTACCCGTTATGGATGAACTTGTGGATGAGACACTCCTACGAGAATAGTACGTGTCAGACTTCTTCTCTGTTGATGAGCTATCCAGTCTCATGTCTCTTGAAACTGTTGACGCCATGTAACCTTTATATCTGGATGTGGTGACCGGGGGAGTTGCTGGTTTTGGCTTCTCTTTTTGAACATTTTCTTGCTCAATACTTCTGAAAGGTACTCGCGTTTTAGGTTTCAGGGTTGATTCTTGACGATTTGCGACCGGCGTCCTCGCTTTGGTAACAGACGTTTTTTCAATCAAGGAAGATGATTTCTCACTCTTCTTAACTTCTTGGCTGGCCTTTACCCTTGTTGCCTTAACAGAGGATAATCTGCTACTTGCACTCGTGCTTGATGGAGGCAGTGACCGACTTCCTTCTGCTGTACTTTTTCGAATTGGCTGAATTGAGTAGGGAGACTTGTAGATAGAATCCTTGGCTTTCCTTTCAATTATGACTGAGCTGCTTGAGGAATCACTTCTTTCAGTTGAAGCTTTACTTACAGTAGATGTTCTGGCCGTGGTGGTGGTCTTTCGAGTCGATGTAGAAGTGGATTTTTGAGGAATTTTTGTTTTCTTACTGGTGGTGCCTTTTGGGGGCAACGATTTGTGTATCGAAGTTTGAATTGTGCGGTGCGTAGTAGTTGTGTCTGATGATGTAACGCTGTCAAAACTGCTTGGTTTACTGGCTTTATTTTGAGGCGTTGACACAGTAACTTCCAAAATGTCGTCTGACATGTAAATGTCGTCGACAATCATAGCTGTTTTGTTGATATTTTCATCGTTCGTTTCGTGCTGATCCCCGACCAAATTGAATCGCCTACCGATGTATTTATCATCTTCGGATTGATACGAGGTTTCCGTGTAAGAGTATGTATCCTTGGATATATCAGAGAGTTCTCCTTCAGTTGGGTAGTAATGATCATCAGTTGAACAGAACTCAGAAGTAGATATGTCTGGAGGGAAGCCCACGACTTCTATAACCGAGCCATCAACCAAAACAACCTCAAGCTGGTCCTGCGATTCCGAGTCCCGCGTTCTGATTCTTTCCACGAGTTCAGATCCCTCTACAGATTGAGTTTCTGTTTGAAACTCGAGCATCCTGTGGAAGCGATATTCCTGATGCTCCTTCACTTCTTCAACATCCTGCTTTAGTACAGGTTTTTCCAGCTCTCCGAAGACTTGGGAGTCTTTCCTTCTTATTTCGTCATCGATTGACTCTTCTTTGATGGGAGTGCTCTCAACAGTTGTTTCCACTGTATCAGGTTGTGGACTTAGACTTTCTTCTCGAGCATCTGGATCTGTTGGAAGTTCTTGACTCCCTTCAATAATTTTCGTTTCTACTGCATCCGGAGTTGGTTCATCAGTTGTTGAAGTTTGTGGCAAGGGCGTTTTGGGGAATATTCCATGTGATTTTCTAGCGTCTGAAATCATAGCTTTATCACTGGTTTCTACCAGAGTTAATGTCTGCTCAGATACTCTCATGACCGTTTGGGCCCTCGTTCCAAATGGGGCGTCATCGTCGAATTGTTCCTCATCTTTTATTTCTGAATCCCCATCGCCTCTCTCTTTTGTTTCGCTCAGTTTATCTTGCAGTTTTCTCATGTCAGGCAGAGATGGAGAAGTTGGCTCAACGTCAATAGAAAAGCGTTCAGGTATCAGCTGTTCTTCCTCCAATGACTCCTCTGGCTGCGTGTCAGTGGGGGATGGACTTTTTGGTGGAATCAACAATGAACTGAGGAGTTCTGAGTCCGATTCTTCTTTTCTAAACCCAAATTCAGTGCTAACGTCGACTACAGGCTGTTGGAGTGATGTTCCATCGAGTTTTGCTGACGAATCAATATTCTCATCTACTGACATGATAATTGATTCTTTGGCATCCCTCTCCATCTTACTCAATTCATGTTTCTCGTAATGAATTTCGCTCTTGTCATCGATGTTTTTGGATATTTTGGTTATGGAGGCCACAATGTCATTTCCAAAATCATCTGCTTCGGTCTGATCAGAAACTGATCCCTTGTTAACGTAATCCTTTGCTGCAATTGAAGCTTTCTCTGTCTTGACAGTTACTGATTCGTCATGGTCATCCTTTTTGCTGGTTGATGTTATCTCACTTGATGCAACTTCGTGTTCTGATTTCAGTGATTTCTGAGATTGATTATCAATTTTCAATGTTTGAGCTTCTTCTGCCTTGGCAATTGAAGCCTTTTCTAACGCCTCAGTTTCAATTTCTTCAGGAACAGATACATCTGGTGTTAGTGCTACCTCATGAACGGATTCCAATTGTTTCTGGGAATCTTTAACAGCCTCCAACGTTGAAACGTCTTCTTCTTTGCCAGTTGATGCTTCTTCTTTCTGATCATACCTTGATTCTTGAGATTCCGAACTTCTTGCGCTGACGAATGAGTCCGTGAGAGCTACTTGTTCAATTAGAATGTTTTTGCTGCCAGTTGTCTTTTTCTGTGAAGTGTGATGATCTGCTGGAGGATGCATCGGAATTTCGGCAATTTTGTCTGTTTCTATTATCTTGGGCTCATGCTTTTGTTTCAACACCGATTTCTCAACTTGATGGTCGTCCCCAGTATCGGTTATCTTCTCTGTCTCTTGTTCTTCAGTTTTTTCAGCTTTGTGTGCATCAATGCTGTCAATTTTTTGGTCAAGCGAAGTTACTACTGTCAGTATGTGTTCTGTGTCAGGTTGTTCTATCTGTTTTCCGTCTCTAGTGATTAAATCAATTTTTTCTTCTTTATGAAATGTTTTTGAATCAGAAGTTTGCGAGTGGATGTAATATTTTTCCCCAACTATAGCTTGACGTTCCTCTCTCACGGTTTCTACATATCCCTCTCGACCCAAATGTTCTAGTTCTTTTGTCTTGTCTCCCAGAGCACCCATTCCTATCTCCTTAGTATAAATGTTTGTCCTATTTGATTCATCATGGGTTAGTTCAATTTTCTTCCCTCCTTCTGCTCCAAATAATATTGTTTCCCTTTCCACAACTACCGAGGCTTCTTCTAACGAATGAGCAGTCTCATTGGATGTTGGCGTAATTTTATCCTGTGATTTTGGTTTCAACTCCAAAGTTGGTGAGGAAGCGCCATGAGACCTTTCTCCTTGGTCTACTAGAGTTTGTTTTGCCCTACCATCAATATCTTCAACCTCTGACTTTAGTTTTGAAGGGTGTTCAATTTTACCCGCAACGCTCTCATCTCCCAAATTCGGCCCTACAACTCCCATATCATCATGCTCATCTGTTAGCATTAGTCCAACTCTGCTTATTTCATCTGCGCCTGTCAACCTTCTCGTATCTGCTTTGATGGCCTCCTTCCTCATTATCCCAATACCTCCACTTGAGAGTTGTTCAACAATCTCTTGTTTCACTATTTTTTCAAGGATTGCTTTCACCTCAGTTTTTTCCGTTCCAAACTCGTGAGCAGTTTTAGCCGTAATTTCTGATAGACTAATTGGCTCGCTTGATTCTCTAGACAGATCAGGACATGTAGGATCAATTGGCTGTGGTGATGGCTCCAATTCTTTTGGTTCTATTGTACTGTCTGGTTTCTGTAGGGATTTTCCGGAATGTTTCAAGTCCTCAGGTTGAGCAATTTCTTCAAGAGTTGTTTGTTCTTCCACAGTTTCAGAAGTAAGTGCTGCTGGTTGCACTTCTGCTCCTAATTGTATTCCAATTTGCTTAGCTTTAGTTTGAATAAAACCTTTCGCCTCTTTTCCTGAGTTACTTTCTGTAGAAATCGTTCCTACGCTGGATTTTGAAACTTCAGCTGGAGGAACCACTTCAAGTATCCTTTTTTCCATATCTTCATCTAATTCATCACTAACCTGGTTGGTTTCATCAGTGACCTTGGAGTCTTCTTTGAGCTCATCGTGCTCTGTGCTCGATTCAACCATGGAGGAGGTGTGTGTTTCTATGACCTGCTCTGTAATTTTTTGCTCAGTAGCTTGCTTATCCATTTTTGAAACAGGTTGGCCTTGTGGTCCTTCTATGCTCTCTGGCTGGAGCAGTTCCATCGGTGAAGCATCTTGGTCAGTGATTTCGGTGAGTGATGATTCTGAGGTTCCACTTGTTGGCCCCATATCTCTGAGGGGTGATAGCACTTCCCTTCTCACTTGACAGTCCGTCTGTTGTTTGACTGTTGCATCTCCCGTGGTGATAAATTCTTTTGCTGTATCGCGTTCAGAACCTGATTTTGATGTAAGCTCAGCATCCTGTAGAACTTCAAGATGATCTACCACCTCTGTCTCTTTTGTCTGTATACTGTCAACTGCTCCTACCCCTTCGACGGTTGGGAGTTGGTGTAATTCTGATTCAATGGCAAATATTCCCTCTTTATAACTGAGTTCATCCGACGTGAGATGTTTGCCCCTTTCATCTAATCTAATCTTTGCTGATTCACCAACTTCAAGAGATCCATCTTTGCTCTTTGCTTCTTCACCTTCTTCAGGAGATGCGTCCTTGTTCTTTGTTGCTTCAATGTGCGATGGTATCGATCCCTCTATGGTCTTTAGCGACATGATTTCTTCTACTATCTGGCCAGATTTTGTCAATTTGGCCAGATCTTCAGGTGATGCAGACTTGCTCTTCGCTGATTCACCAATTTCAAGAGATTCATCCTTGCTCTTTGCTGCTTCACCTTCTTCAGGAGATGCATCCTTGCTCTTTGCTTTTTCAATGTGCATCTGAGTCAGTAATGCTTCAATTTGTTCTACCTCACTGGAACCTTTTCTACCAGGAACGCAACTATCCTGCTCTTCAGTAGGGATGATTCGTGTTGTTTCTTTGTCAATGTCAGTTGTGTCCTGTATCTGTGTTCGTTCTTCAATGATCTCAATTTTCGCTTTGTCTAGGGAAAGGGGCTCTTTTAAATCTTCTCGTATTTGTGCTTTCATTTTGGAATCAATCTCCACATCAAAGAATTTTGAAATCCCGGGTTGAGGGGACTTGGTCTCAGCAGTGACACTTTCAATTTTCTCATCAACTGGGACTTTGCTTATGGTCGTCTTGGTGGGCTCTTCGTCCAGGTCAGTTTGATCCTGTTCCTCTTTCTCATCCTCACTCGCCACGGGCTTCTCTGTAGTGTGAGGCTCCACCTTTGGTTGTACTTCTTCTTGCTCTTTCATGTCTTTTTGTGTATCAACTTTAGATTCAGGTTCTAGCTTGTCTTTGGGTTCTATCTGTTCCAACCCTGGCTCCTTATCCTTAGCTGACTCCTCATGTGTGAGGGTTTCAGCAGTCTTTGCTGGCTGGATAGTGCCTTCTGGGATTTTCGATTCTTGTTGGGGAAGGGGCTCCTTTGAATCTTCTGGTTCATGTTCTTGTATTTTGGAGTGAGTCTCCACCTCAATGACTTTTAAGATCTTGGTTTGAAGGGACATGGTCTCAGCAGTGACACTTTCAATAATCTTCTCAACAGGGATTTTGCCTATGGCAGTCATGGTTGGCTCTTCGTCCTGTTCAGTTTGAACCTGTTCCTCTTTCTCACCTTCACGCGCCACTGGCTTCTCTGTAGTCTGAGGCTCCACCTCTGGTTTTAGTGGATCTTGCTTTTTCAAGTCTTTTTGTGTATCAACTTTAGATTCAGGTTCTAGCTTGTCTTTGGTTTCTATCTGTTCCAACCCTGGCTCCTTATCCTTAGCTGCCTCCTCATGTGTGAGGGTTTCAGCAGTCTTTGCTGGCTGGATAGTGCCTTCTGGGATTTTCGATTCTTGTTGGGGAAGGGGCTCTTTTGAATCTTCTGGTTCATGTTCTTGTAGTTTGGAGTGAGTCTCCACCTCAATGACTTTTGAAATACCGTTTTCAAGGGACTTGGTCTCAGCAGTGACACTTTCAATTTTCTCCTTGACCTGGATGCTGCTTATGGTAGTCTTGGTGGGCTCTTCATCCAGTGCAGCTTGATCCTGTTCCTCTGTCTCATCCTTGCGCGCCACAGGTTCCTCTTTACTCTGTGGCTTCACCTCTAGTTTAAGTGGATCTTGCTTTTTCAAGTCTTTTGGTACATCAACTTTAGATTCACGTTCTAGTTTGTCTTTTGTTTCAATCTGTTCTAACATCAGCTCCTTATCCTTAGCTGCCTCGTCAAGTGTGAGGTTTTCAGCATCCTTTGCTGGCTGGATAGTGTCTTCGGGGATTTTCGATTTTTCTAGGGGAAGGGGCTCCTTTGAATCGTCTGGTTCATGCTCTAGTACTTTTGAGTGAGTCTCCACCTCAATGACATTTGAAATCTCAGTATCAAACGACTTGGTGTCATCAGTGACACTTTCAATTTTCTTCTCAACTGGGATTTGGCTTAGTGTAGTCTTGGTGGGCGCTTCATCCAGTTCAGTTTCATCCTGTTCCTCTGTCTCATCCTCACGCTCTCCAGGCTCTTCTGTAGTCAGAGGCTTGACCTCTGGTTTTAGTTGGTCTTGCTTCTTCAAGTCTTTAGGTACATCCACTTCAGATTCAGGTTCTAGCTTGTCTTTAGCGTCTATCTGTTCCAACATTGGCTCCTCATCCTTAGCTGCCTCCGCATGTGTGAGGGTTTGGGCGGTCTTTGCTGGCTGGATAGTGTCTTCTGGGATTCTTGATTTTTCTAGGGGAAGGGGCTCTCTTGAATCTTCTTGTTCATGTTCTAGTGCTTTTGATTGAGTCTCCACCTCAATGACTTTTGAGATCTTGGTTTCGAGAATCTTGGTCTCAGCGGTCATTGCTGGCTGGATAGTGTCTTCTGGAATTTTTGATTTTTCTTGGGGAAGGGGCTCCTTTGAATCTTCTGGTTCCTGTTCTTGTATTTTGGTGTGAGTCTCCACCTCAATGACTTTTGAAATCTCGGTTTCAAAGGACTTGGTCTCAGCAGTGACACTTTCAATCTTCTCCTCGACCTGGATGCTGCTTATTGTAGTCTTGGTGGGCTCTTCGTCAAGTGCTGCTTGATCCTGTTCCTCTGTCTCATCCTTGCGCGCCACAGGTTCCTCTTTACTCTGTGGCATCACCTCTGGTTTTAGTTGATCTTGCTTTTTCAAGTCTTTTTGTACATCAACTTTGGACTCAGGTTCTAGTTTGTCTTTCGTTTCTACCTGTTCCATCCCTGGCTCCTCATCCTTAGCTGCCTCCTCAAGCGTGAGGGTTTCTGCAGTCTTTTCTGGCTGGATAGTGTCTTCTGGGATTTTCGATTTTTCTTGAGGAAGGGACTCCTTTGAATCTTCTGGTTCATGTTCTTGTATTTTGGAGTGAGTCTCCACCTCAATGACTCTCGAAATCTTGGTTTCAAAGGACTTGGTCACAGCAGTGACACATTCAATTTTCTTCTCGACTGGGATTTGGCTTAGGGTAGTTTTGGTGGGCTCTTCGTCCAGTTCAGTTTCATCCTGTTCCTCTGTTACAACCTCATGCACCTCGGGTACCTCTGTATTCTGAGGCTTCACCTCTGGTTTCAGTTGATCTAGCTTTTTCAAGACTTTTTGTTCATCAACTTTATTTTCAATTTTCTTCGCGACTGTGATTTCGCTTAGGGTAGTCTCCGTGGGCTCTTTGTCCTGTTCAGTTTGATCCCGGTCCTCCGTCTCCTCCTCAAGCGCCACGGGCTCCTCTTCACTCCATGGCTTCAACTCTGGTTCTAGTTGATCTAGCTTTTGGTCTTTTGGTACAACAACTTTTGATTCAGGTTCTAACTTGTCTTTAGCGTCTATCTGTTCCAACCCTGGCTCCTCATCCTTAGCTGCCTCCTCAAGCGTGAGAGTTTCACTAGTCTTTGCTGGCTGGATAGTGTGTTCTGGGATATCTGATTCCTTTCGGGGAAGAGGCTCCTTTGAATCTTCTGGTTCACTTTCAAGTTTCTTCTCGACTGGGATTTCGCTTAGGGTTGTCTTGGAGGGCTCTTCGTCCTGTTCAGTTCGAACCTGTATCTCTTTCTCATCCTCGCGCGCCTCGGGCTCCTCTGTAGTCATAGGCTTCAGCTCTGGTTTTAGTTGATCTAGCTTTTGCAAGTGTTTTTGTTCATGAACTTTAGATTCAGGTTCTAGCTTGTCTTTTGTTTCAATCTGTTCCAACCCTGGCTCCTCATCCTTCGCTGCCTCCTCAAGGGTGAAGGTTTCAGCAGTCTTTGCTGGCTGGATACTGTCTTCTGGGAATGTCAATTTATCTTTAGGAAGGGGCTGCTTTGGAACTTCTGGTTCATGTTCTATTAGTTTGGAGTGAGTCTCCACCTCAATGACTTTTGAAATCTCGGTTTCATGAATCTTGGTCTCAGCAGTGACACTTACAATTTTCTTCTCGACTGGGATTTTGCTTTTGGTAGTCTCTGTGGGCTCTTCGTCCAGCGCAGTTTCATCATGTCCCTCTGTCTCATCCTCAAGCGCCACGGGCTTCTCTGTAGTCTGATGCTCCACCTCTGGTTTTAGTTCATCTTGCCCTTTCAAAACCCTTTGTATATCAATTTTAGATTCAGGTTCTAGCTTGTCTTTGGTTTCTATCTGTTCCGACCCTGGCTCCTTATCCTCAGCTGCCTTCTCATGTGTGAGGGTTTCAGCAGTCTTTGCTGGCAGGATAGTGTCTTCTGGGATTTCCGATTTTTCTTGGGGAAGAGGCTCCTTTGAATCTTCTGATTCATGTTCTTGTAGTTTGGAGTGAGTCTCAGCCTCAATGACTTTTGAAGTCTCAGTTTCAAGGTACTTGGTCTCAGCTGTGACATTTTCAAGTTGCTTCTCGACTGGGATTATGCTTAGGGTAGTCTTGGTGGGCTCTTCGTCCTGTTCAGTTCGAACCTGTATCTCTTTCTCATCCTCGCGCGCCTCGGGCTCCTCTGTAGTCATAGGCTTCAGCTCTGGTTTTAGTTGATCTAGCTTTTGCAAGTGTTTTTGTTCATGAACTTTAGATTCAGGTTCTAGCTTGTCTTTGGTTTCAATCTGTTCCAACCCTGGCTCCTCATCCTTTGCTGCCTCCTCAAGGGTGAAGGTTTCAGCAGTCTTTCCTGGCTGGATACTGTCTTCTGGGAATGTCAATTTATCTTTGGGAAGGGGCTGCTTTGAAACTTCTGGTTCATGTTCTATTAGTTTGGAGTGAGTCTCCACCTCAATGACTTTTGAAATCTCGGTTTCATGAATCTTGGTCTCAGCAGTGACACTTACAATTTTCTTCTCGACTGGGATTTTGCTTTTGGTAGTCTCTGTGGGCTCTCCGTCCAGTTCAGGTTCATCCTGTTCCTCCTCCTCATCCTCACGCGCCACGGGCTTCTCTGTAGTCTGAGGCTCCACCTCTTGTTTTTGTTCATCTTGCCCTTTCAAAACCATTTGTATATCAACTTTAGATTCAGGTTCTAGCTTGTCTTTGGTTTCTATCTGTTCCGACCCTGGCTCCTTATCCTCAGCTGCCTTCTCATGTGTGAGGGTTTCAGCAGTCTTTGCTGGCAGGATAGTGTCTTCTGGGATTTCCGATTTTTCTTGGGGAAGAGGCTCCTTTGAATCTTCTGATTCATGTTCTTGTAGTTTGGAATGAGTCTCATCCTCAATGACTTTTGAAGTCTCAGTTTCAAGGTACTTGGTCTCAGCTGTGACATATTCAAGTTGCTTCTCAACTGGGATTTCGCTTAGGGTCGTCTTGGACGGCTCTTCGTCCTGTTCAGTTCGAACCTGTATCTCTTTCTCATCCTCGCGCGCCTCGGGCTCCTCTGTAGTCATAGACTTCAGCTCTGGTTTTAGTTGATCTAGCTTTTGCAAGTGTTTTTGTTCATGAACTTTAGATTCAGGTTCTAGCTTGTCTTTGGTTTCAATCTGTTCCAACCCTGGCTCCTCATCCTTTGCTGCCTCCTCAAGGGTGAAGGTTTCAGCAGTCTTTCCTGGCTGGATACTGTCTTCTGGGAATGTCAATTTATCTTTGGGAAGGGGCTGCTTTGAAACTTCTGGTTCATGTTCTATTATTTTGGAGTGAGTCTCCACCTCAATGACTTTTGAAATCTCGGTTTCATGAATCTTGGTCTCAGCAGTGACACTTACAATTTTCTTCTCGACTGGGATTTTGCTTTTGGTAGTCTCTGTGGGCTTTTCGTCCAGTGCAGTTTCATCATGTCCCTCTGTCTCATCCTCAAGCGCCACGGGCTTCTCTGTAGTCTGAGGCTCCACCTCTTGTTTTAGTTCATCTTGCCCTTTCAAAACCCTCTGTATATCAATTTTAGATTCAGGTTCTAGCTTGTCTTTGGTTTCTATCTGTTCCGACCCTGGCTCCTTATCCTCAGCTGCCTCCTCATGTGTGAGGGTTTCAGCAGTCTTTGCTGGCTGGATAGTGTCTTCTGGGATTTCCGATTTTTCTAGAGGAAGAGGCTCCTTTGAATCTTCTGATTCATGTTCTATTAGTTTGGAGTGAGTCTCCACCTCAATGACTTTTGAAATCTCGGTTTCATGAATCTTGGTCTCAGCAGTGACACTTTCAATTTTCTTCTCGACTGGGATTTTGCTTTTGGTAGTCTCTGTGGGCTCTTCGTCCAGTGCAGTTTCATCATGTCCCTCTGTCTCATCCTCAAGCGCCACGGGCTTCTCTGTAGTCTGAGGCTCCACCTCTGGTTTTAGTTCATCTTGCCCTTTTAAAACCATTTGCATATCAACTTTAGATTCAGGTTCTAGCTTGTCTTTGGTTTCTATCTGTTCCGACCCTGGCTCCTTATCCTCAGCTGCCTTCTCATGTGTGAGGGTTTCAGCAGTCTTTGCTGGCAGGATAGTGTCTTCTGGGATTTCCGATTTTTCTTGGGGAAGGGGTTCCTTTGAATCTTCTGGTTTATGTTCTTGTAGTTCTGATCGAGTCTCTACCTCAATGACTTTTGAAATCTCGGTGTCAATGTCGGACTTGGTCTCAGCAGTGACACTTTCAATAATCTTCTCGACTGGGATTATGCTTAGGGTAGTCTTGGTGGGCTCTCCGTCCAGTTCAGTTTCATCCTGCACCTCTGTCTCGTCCTTGCGCGCCTCGGGCCCCTCTGAAGTCTGAGGCTTCACCTCTGGTTTAAGTTCTTCTTGAAGTTTCAAGTCTTTTGGTGCATCAACCTTAGATTCAGGTTCTAGCTTGTCTTTGGTTTCTATCTGTTCCAACCCTGGCTCCTCATCCTTAGCTGCCTCCTCAAGTGTGAGAGTTTCAGCAGTCACTGCTGGCTGGATAGCGTCTTCTGGGATTTTCGGTTTTTCTTGGGGAAGGGGCTCCTTTGAATCTTCTGGTTCATGTTCTTGTAGTTCTGAGTGAGTCTCTACCTCAATGACTTTTGAAATCTCGGTGTCAATGTCGGACTTGGTCTCAGCAGTGACACTTTCAATAATCTTCTCGACTGGGATTTTGCCTATGGTAGTCTTGGTCGGCTCTTTGTCCTGTTCATTTCGAACCTGTTCCTCCTCTTCCTCACGCGCCACGGGCTTCTCTGTAGTCTGAGGCTCCACCTCTGGTTTTAGTTCATCTTGCCCTTTCAAGTAACTTTGTATATCAACTTTAGATTCAGGTTCTAGCTTGTCTTTGGTTTCTATCTGTTTCAACACTGGCTCCTCATCCTTAGCTGCCTCCTCAAGTGTGAGAGTTTCAGCAGTCACTGTTGGCTGGATAGCGTCTTCTGGGATTTTCGGTTTTTCTTGGGGAAGGGGCTCCTTTGAATCTTCTGGTTCATATTCTTGTAGCTTTGAGTGAGTCTCTACCTCAATGACTTTTGAAATCTTGGTGTCAATGTCGGACTTGGTCTCAGCAGTGACACTTTCAATAATCTTCTCGACTGGGGTTTTGCCTATGGTAGTCTTGGTCGGCTCTTTGTCCTGTTCAGTTCGAACCTGTTCCTCTGTATCATCCTCCCGCGCCACGGGCTTCTCTTTAGTCTGAGGCTCCACCTCTGGTTTAAGTCCATCTTGCTGTTTCAAATCTTTGTGTGTATCAACTTTGGATTCAGGTTCTGGCTTGTCTTCGGTTTCTATCTGTTTCAACCCTTTCTCGTTACCCTTAGCTGGTTCCCCAAGTGTGAGGGTTTCAGCCGTCTTTGCTGGCTGGATAGTGTCTTCTCTGATTCCCGATTTTTCTTGGGGAAGAGACTCAGTTGCATCTTCTGATTCATGTTTTTGTAGTTTGGAGTGAGGCTCTACCTCTAGTTTTAGTTCATCTTGCTCTTTCAAGTCTTTTAGTGTATCAACTTCAGATTCAGGTTCTAGATTGTCTTTTGTTTCCAACCCTGGCTCCTCATCCTTAGCTGCCTCCTCAAGTGTGAGGGTTTCAGTTCGAACCCGTTCCTCTTTCTTATCCTCACTCGCCATGGGCTTCTCTGTAGTCTGAGGCTCTACCTTTGGTTTTAGTTCATCTTGCTTTTGCAAGTGTTTTTGTTCATGAACTTTAGATTCAGGTTCTAGCTTGTCTTTGGTTTCAATCTGTTCCAACCCTGGCTCCTCATCCTTTGCTGCCTCCTCAAGGGTGAAGGTTTCAGCAGTCTTTCCTGGCTGGATACTGTCTTCTGGGAATGTCAATTTATCTTTGGGAAGGGGCTGCTTTGAAACTTCTGGTTCATGTTCTATTAGTTTGGAGTGAGTCTCCACCTCAATGACTTTTGAAATCTCGGTTTCATGAATCTTGGTCTCAGCAGTGACACTTACAATTTTCTTCTCGACTGGGATTTTGCTTTTGGTATTCTCTGTGGGCTCTTCGTCCAGTACAGTTTCATCATGTCCCTCTCTCTCATCCTTGCGCACCACGGGTTTCTCTGTAGTCTGAGGCTCCACCTCTGGTTTCAGTTCATCTTGCCCTCTTAAGTCCCTTTGTATATGAACTTTAGATTCAGGTTCTAGCTTGTCTTTTGTTTCTATCAGTTCAAACCCTGGCTCCTCATCCTTAGCTGCCTCCTCAGGTCTGAGGGTTTCAGTTCGAACCTGTTCCTCTGTCTCATCCTCTCGCGCCACGGGCCTCTCTTTAGTCTGAGGCTCCACCTCTGGTTTTAGTTCATCTTGCTCTTTTTGTGTATCAACTTTAGATTCATGTTCTAGCTTGTCTTTGGTTTCTATCTGTTCCAACCCTGGCTCCTTATCCTTAGCTGCTTCTTGAAGTGTGAGGGTTTCAACAGACTTTGCTGGCTGGATAGTGTCTTTTTCGATTTCCGATTCTCGTTGGGGAAGGGGCTCCTTCGAATCTTCTAGTTCATGTTCTAGTACTTTTGAGTGCGTCTCCACCTCAATGACTTTTGAAATATCGGTTTCAAGGGACTTGGTTTCAGCAGAGACATTTTCAATGGTAGTCTTGGTGGGCTCTTCATGAAGCTCAGTTTCATCCTGCACCTCTGTCTCGTCCTTTTGCGCCTCGGGCCCCTCTGAAGTCTGAGGCTTCACCTCTGGTTTAAGTTTATCTTGTTGTTTCAAGTCTTTTCGTATATCAACTTTAGATTCAGGTTCTAGCTTGTCTTTGGTTTCTATCTGTTCCAACCCTGGCTCCTTATCCTTAGCTGCTTCCTCAAGTGTGAGGGTTTCAGCCGTCTTTGCTGGCTGGATAGTGTCCCCTGGGATTCCCGATTTTTCTTGGGGAAGAGGCTCAGTTGCATCTTCTGATTCATGTTTTTGTAGTTTGGAGTGAGGCTCCACCTCTAGTTTTAGTTCATCTTGCTCATTCAAGTCTTTTAGTGTATCAACTTTAGATTCAGATTCTAGCTTGTCTTTTGTTTCTATCAGTTCCAACCCTGACTCCTCATTCTTAGCTGCCTCCTCAAGTTTGTGGGTTTCAGTTCGAACCCGTTCCTTTTTCTCATCCTCACGCGCCACGGGCTTCTCTGTAGTCTGAGGCTCCACCTTTGGTTTTAGTTCATCTTGCTCTTTCATGTCTTTCTGTGTATCAACTTTAGATTCAGGTTCTAGCTTGTCTTTGGATTCTATCTGTTCCGACCCTGGCTCCTTATCCTTAGCTGCCTCCTCAAGAGTGAGGGTTTCGGCAGTCTTTGCTGGCTGGATATTGTCTTTTGGGATTACCGATTTTGCTTGGGGAAGGGGCTCCTTTGAATCTTCTGATTCATGTTCTATTAGTTTGGAGTGAGTCTCCACCTCAATGACTTTTGAAATCTCGGTTTCATGAATCTTGGTCTCAGCAGTGACACTTTCAATTTTCTTCTCGACTGGGATTTTGCTTTTGGTAGTCTCTGTGGGCTCTTCGTCCAGTGCAGTTTCATCATGTCCCTCTGTCTCATCCTCAAGCGCCACGGGCTTCTCTGTAGTCTGAGGCTCCACCTCTGGTTTTAGTTCATCTTGCCCTTTTAAAACCCTTTGTATATCAATTTTAGATTCAGGTTCTAGCTTGTCTTTGGTTTCTATCTGTTCCGACCCTGGCTCCTTATCCTCAGCTGCCTCCTCATGTGTGAGGGTTTCAGCAGTCTTTGCTGGCTGGATAGTGTCTTCTGGGATTTCCGATTTTTCTTGGGGAAGGGGTTCCTTTGAATCTTCTGGTTTATGTTCTTGTAGTTCTGATCGAGTCTCTACCTCAATGACTTTTGAAATCTCGGTGTCAATGTCGGACTTGGTCTCAGCAGTGACACTTTCAATAATCTTCTCGACTGGGGTTTTGCTTAGGGTAGTATTGGTGGGCTCTCCGTCCAGTTCAGTTTCATCCTGCACCCCTGTCTCGTCCTTGCGCGCCTCGGGCCCATCTGAAGTCTGAGGCTTCACCTCTGGTTTAAGTTCTTCTTGAAGTTTCAAGTCTTTTGGAGCATCAACCTTAGATTCAGGTTCTAGCTTGTCTTTGGTTTCTATCTGCTCCAACCCTGGCTCCTCATCTTCAGCTGCCTCCTCAAGTATGAGAGTTTCAGCAGTCACTGCTGGCTGGATAGCGTCTTCTGGGATTTTCGGTTTTTCTTGGGGAAGGGGCTCCTTTGAATCTTCTGGTTCATGTTCTTTTAGTTCTGAGTGAGTCTCTACCTCAATGACTTTTGAAATCTCGGTGTCAATGTCGGACTTGGTCTCAGCAGTGACACTTTCAATAATCTTCTCGACTGGGGTTTTGCCTATGGTAGTCTTGGTCGGCTCTTTGTCCTGTTCATTTCGAACCTGTTCCTCCTCATCTTCACGCGCCACGGGCTTCTCTGTAGTCTGAGGCTCCACCTCAGGTTTTAGTTCATCTTGCCCTTTCAAGTAACTTTGTATATCAACTTTAGATTCAGGTTCTAGCTTGTCTTTGGTTTCTATCTGTTTCAACACTGGCTCCTCATCCTTAGCTGCCTCCTCAAGTGTGAGAGTTTCAGCAGTCACTGTTGGCTGGATAGCGTCTTCTGGGATTTTCGGTTTTTCTTGGGGAAGGGGCTCCTTTGAATCTTCTGGTTCATATTCTTGTAGCTTTGAGTGAGTCTCTACCTCAATGACTTTTGAAATCTTGGTGTCAATGTCGGACTTGGTCTCAGCAGTGACACTTTCAATAATCTTCTCGACTGGGGTTTTGCCTATGGTAGTCTTGGTCGGCTCTTTGTCCTGTTCAGTTCGAACCTGTTCCTCTGTATCATCCTCCCGCGCCACGGGCTTCTCTTTAGTCTGAGGCTCCACCTCTGGTTTAAGTCCATCTTGCTGTTTCAAATCTTTGTGTGTATCAACTTTGGATTCAGGTTCTAGCTTGTCTTCAGTTTCTATCTGTTTCAACACTTTCTCGTTATCCTTAGCTGGTTCCTCAAGTGTGAGGGTTTCAGCCGTCTTTGCTGGCTGGATAGTGTCTTCTAGGATTCCCGATTTTTCTTGGGGAAGAGGCTCAGTTGCATTTTCTGATTCATGTTTTTGTAGTTTGGAGTGAGGATCCACCTCTAGTTTTAGTTCATCTTGCTCTTTCAAGTCTTTTAGTGTACCAACTTTAGATTCAGGTTCTAGCTTGTCTTTGGTTTCTATCTGTTCCAACCCTGGCTCCTCATCCTTAGCTGCCTCCTCAAGTGTGAGGGTTTCAGTTCGAACCCGTTCCTCTTTCTTATCCTCACTCGCCATGGGCTTCTCTGTAGTCTGAGGCTCTACCTTTGGTTTTAGTTCATCTTGCTTTTGCAAGTGTTTTTGTTCATGAACTTTAGATTCAGGTTCTAGCTTGTCTTTGGTTTCAATCTGTTCCAACCCTGGCTCCTCATCCTTTGCTGCCTCCTCAAGGGTGAAGGTTTCAGCAGTCTTTCCTGGCTGGATACTGTCTTCTGGGAATGTCAATTTATCTTTGGGAAGGGGCTGCTTTGAAACTTCTGGTTCATGTTCTATTAGTTTGGAGTGAGTCTCCACCTCAATGACTTTTGAAATCTCGGTTTCATGAATCTTGGTCTCAGCAGTGACACTTACAATTTTCTTCTCGACTGGGATTTTGCTTTTGGTATTCTCTGTGGGCTCTTCGTCCAGTACAGTTTCATCATGTCCCTCTCTCTCATCCTTGCGCACCACGGGTTTCTCTGTAGTCTGAGGCTCCACCTCTGGTTTCAGTTCATCTTGCCCTCTTAAGTCCCTTTGTATATGAACTTTAGATTCAGGTTCTAGCTTGTCTTTGGTTTCTATCTGTTCCAACCCTGGCTCCTTATCCTTAGCTGCCTCCTCAAGAGTGAGGGTTTCAGTTCGAACCTGTTCCTCTTTCTCATCCTCTAGCGCCACGGGCCTCTCTTTAGTCTGTGGCTCCACCTCTGGTTTTATTTCATCTTGCTCTTTTTGTGTATCAACTTCAGATTCATGTTCTAGCTTGTCTTTGATTTCTATCTGTTCCAACCCTGGCTCCTTATCCTTAGCTGCTTCTTCAAGTGTGAGGGTTTCAGCAGACTTTGCCGGCTGGATAGTGTCTTTTGGGATTTTCGATTCATGTTGGGGAAGGGGCTCCTTTGAATCTTCTAGTTCATGTTCCAGTACTTTTGAGTGAGTCTCCACCTCAATGACTTTTGAAATATCGGTTTCAAGAATCTTGGTCTCAGCAGTGACATTTTCAAGTTTCTTCCCGACTGGAATTATGCTTAGGGTAGTCTTGGTGGGCTCTCCGTGAAGATCAGTTTCATCCTGCACCTCTGTCTCGTCCTTGCGCGCCTCGGGCCCCTCTGAAGTCTGAGGCTTCACCTCTGGTTTAAGTTCATCTTGCTGTTTCAAGTCTTTTCGTGTATCAACTTTAGATTCAGGTTCTAGCTTGTCTTTGGTTTCTATCTGTTCCAACCCTGGCTCCTTATCCTTGGCTGCTTCTTCAAGTGTGAGGGTTTCAGCAGCCTTTGCTGGCTGGATAGTGTCTTCTGGGATTCCCGATTTTTCTTGGGGTAGGGGCTCCTTTGAATCTTCCGGTTCATATTCATGTAGTTTTGAGTGAGTCTCCACCTCAATTAGTTTTAGTTCATTTTGCTCTTTTTGTGTATCAACTTTAGATTCATGTTCTAGCTCGTCTTTGGTTTCTATCAGTTCCAACTCTGGCTCCTCATCCTTAGCTGCCTCCTCAGGTGTTAGGGTTTCAGTTCGAACCTGTTCCTCTTTCTCATCCTCACGTGCCACGGGCTTCTCTTTAGTCTGAGGCTCCACCTCTGGTTTTAGTTCATCTTGCTCTTTTTGTGTATCAACTTTAGATTCAGGTTCTAGCTTGTCTTTGGTTTCTATCTGTTCCAACCCTGGCTCCTTATCCTTAGCTGCCTCCTCAAGAGTGAGGGTTTCGGCAGTCTTTGCTGGCTGGATATTGTCTTTTGGGATTACCGATTTTGCTTGGGGAAGGGGCTCCTTTGAATCTTCTGATTCATGTTCTATTAGTTTGGAGTGAGTCTCCACCTCAATGACTTTTGAAATCTCGGTTTCATGAATCTTGGTCTCAGCAGTGACACTTTCAATTTTCTTCTCGACTGGGATTTTGCTTTTGGTAGTCTCTGTGGGCTCTTCGTCCAGTGCAGTTTCATCATGTCCCTCTGTCTCATCCTCAAGCGCCACGGGCTTCTCTGTAGTCTGAGGCTCCACCTCTGGTTTTAGTTCATCTTGCCCTTTTAAAACCCTTTGTATATCAATTTTAGATTCAGGTTCTAGCTTGTCTTTGGTTTCTATCTGTTCCGACCCTGGCTCCTTATCCTCAGCTGCCTCCTCATGTGTGAGGGTTTCAGCAGTCTTTGCTGGCTGGATAGTGTCTTCTGGGATTTCCGATTTTTCTTGGGGAAGGGGTTCCTTTGAATCTTCTGGTTTATGTTCTTGTAGTTCTGATCGAGTCTCTACCTCAATGACTTTTGAAGTCTCAGTGTCAAGGTACTTGGTCTCAGCTGTGACATTTTCAAGTTGCTTCTCGACTGGGATTATGCTTAGGGTAGTCTTGGTGGGGTCTCCGTCCAGTTCAGTTTCATCCTGCACCTCTGTCTCGTCCTTGCGCGCCTCGGGCCCCTCTGAAGTCTGAGGCTTCACCTCTGGTTTAAGTTCTTCTTGAAGTTTCAAGTCTTTTGGTGCATCAACCTTAGATTCAGGTTCTAGCTTGTCTTTGGTTTCTATCTGTTCCAACCCTGGCTCCTCATCCTTAGCTGCCTCCTCAAGTGTGAGAGTTTCAGCAGTCACTGCTGGCTGGATAGCGTCTTCTGGGATTTTCGGTTTTTCTTGGGGAAGGGGCTCCTTTGAATCTTCCGGTTCATGTTCTTGTAGTTCTGAGTGAGTCTCCACCTCAATGACTTTTGAAATCTCGGTGTCAAGGGACTTGGTCTCAGCAGTGACACTTTCAATAATCTTCTCGACTGGGATTTTGCCTATGGTAGTCATGGTCGGCTCTTTGTCCTGTTCAGTTCGAACCTGTTCCTCCTCCTCATCCTCACGCGCTACGGGCTTCTCTGTAGTCTGAGGCTTCACCTCTTGTTTTTGTTCATCTTGCCCTTTCAAGTAGCTATGTATATCAACATTAGATTCAGGTTCTAGCTTGTCTTTGGTTTCTATCTGTTTCAACACTGGCTCGTTATCCTTAGCTGCTTCTTCAAGTGTGAGGGTTTCAACAGTCTTTGCTGGCTGGATAGTGCCTCCTGGGATTTTCGATTCTTGTTGGGGAAGGGGCTCCTTTGAATCGTCTGGTTCATGCTCTAGTACTTTTGAATGAGTCTCCACCTCAATGACCTTTATAATACCGGTTTCAAGGGACTTGGTCTCAGTAGTGACACTTTCAATAATCTTCTCGACTGGGATTTTGCCTATGGTAGTCTTGGTCGGCTCTTTGTCCTGTTCAGTTCGAACCTGTTCCTCTGTATCATCCTCCCGCGCCACGGGCTTCTCTGTAGTCTGAGGCTTCACCTCTGGTTTTAGTTCTTCTTGCTCTTTCAAGTCTTTTTGTGTATCAACTATAGATTCAGGTTCTAGCTTGTCTTTGGTTTCTATCTGTTTCAACCCTTTCTCGTTACCCTTATCTGGTTCCCCAAGTGTGAGGGTTTCAGCTGTCTTTGCTGGCTGGATAGTGTCTTCTCTGATTCCCGATTTTTCTTGGGGAAGAGGCTCAGTTGCATCTTCTGATTCAGGTTTTTGTAGTTTGGAGTGAGGATCCACCTCTAGTTTTAGGTCATCTTGCTCTTTCAAGTCTTTTAGTGTATCAACTTCAGATTCAGCTTCTAGCTTGTCTTTTGTTTCCATATGTTCCAACCCTGGCTCCTCATCCTTAGCTGCCTCCTCAAGTGTGAGGGTTTCAGTTCGAACCCGTTCCTCTTTCTTATCCTCACTCGCCATGGGCTTCTCTGTAGTCTGAGGCTCTACCTTTGGTTTTAGTTCATCTTGCTCTTTCATGTCTTTTTTTGTATGAACTTTAGATTCAGGTTCTAGCTTGTCTTTGGTTTCTATCTGTTCCAACCCTGGCTCCTAATCCTTAGCTGCGTCCTCAAGTGTGAGGGTTTCAGCCGTCTTTGCTGGCTGGATAGTGTCTTCTGGGAATGTCAATTTATCTCTGGGAAGGGGCTCCTTTGAATCTTCTGGTTCATGTTCTTGAAGTTTGGAGTGAGTCTCCACCTCAATGACTTTTGAAATCTCATTTTCAAGAATCTCGGTCCCAGCAGTGACACTTTGAATTTTCTTCTCGACTGGGATTTTGCTTTTGGTATTCTCTGTGGGCTCTTCGTCCAGTACAGTTTCATCATGTCCCTCTCTCTCATCCTTGCGCACCACGGGTTTCTCTGTAGTCTGAGGCTTCACCTCTGGTTTGAGTTCATCTTGCCCTTTCCCTTTGTGTTTCAATTTTAGATTCAGGTTCTAGCTTGTCTTTGGTTTCTATCTGTTCCAACCCTGGCTCCTTATCCTTAGCTGCCTCCTCAGGTGTTAGGGTTTCAGTTCGAACCTGTTCCTCTTTCTCATCCTCACGCGCCACGGGCTTCTCTTTAGTCTGAGGCTCCACCTCTGGTTTTAGTTCATCTTGCTCTTTTTGTGTATCAACTTTAGATTCAGGTTCTAGCTTGTCTTTGGTTTCTATCTGTTCCAACCCTGGCTCCTTATCCATAGCTGCTTCTTCAAGTGTGAGGGTTTCAGCAGAATTTGCCGGCTGGATGGTGTCTTTTTCGATTTTCGATTCTTGTTGGGGAAGGGGCTCCTTTGAATCTTCTAGTTCATGTTCTACTACTTTTGAGTGAGTCTCCACCTCAATGACTTTTGAAATATCGGTTTCAAGGGACTTGGTATCAGCAGTGACATTTTCAAGTTTCTTCTCGACTGGGATTATGCTTAGGGTAGTCTTGGTGGGCTCTTCGTGAAGCTCTGTCTCGTCCTTGTGCGCCTCGGGCCCCTCTGAAGTCTGAGGCTTCACCTCTGGTTTAAGTTCATCTTGCTGTTTCAAGTCTTTTCGTGTATCAACTTTAGATTCAGGTTCTAGCTTGTCTTTGGTTTCTATCTGTTCCAACCCTGGCTCCTTATCCTTGGCTGCTTCTTCAAGTGTGAGGGTTTCAGCAGCCTTTGCTGGCTGGATAGTGTCTTCTCTGATTTCCGATTTTTCTTGGGGAAGAGGCTCAGTTGCATCTTCTGATTCATGTTTTTGTAGTTTGGAGTGAGGCTCTACCTTTGGTTTTAGTTCATCTTGCTCTTTTTTGTCTTTTTGTGTATCAACTTTAGATTCCGGTTCTAGCTTGTCTTTTGTTTCTATCAGTTCCAACCCTGACTCCTCATTCTTAGCTGCCTCCTCGAGTGTGTGGGTTTCAGTTCGAACCCGCTCCTCTTTCTCATCCTCACGTGCCACGGGCTTCTCTTTTGTCTGAGGCTCTACCTTTGGTTTTAGTTCATCTTGCTCTTTCATGTCTTTTTGTGTATCAACTTTAGATTCAGGTTCTAGCTTGTCTTTGGTTTCTATCTGTTCCGACCCTGGCTCCTTATCCTTAGCTGCCTCCTCAAGAGTGAGGGTTTCAGCAGTCTTTGCAGGCTGGATAGTGTCTTTTGGGATTACCGATTTTGCTTGGGGAAGGGGCTCCTTTGAATCTTGTGGTTCATGTTCTTGAAGTTTGGAGTGAGTCTCCACCTCAATGACTTTTGAAATCTCAGTTTCAAGAATCTTGGTCTCAGCAGTGACACTTTGAAGTTTCTTCTCGACTGGGATTTCGCTTTTGGTATTCTCTGTTTGCTCCTCGTCCAGTGCAGTTTCATCATGTCCCTCTGTCTCGTCCTTGCGCGCCACGGGCTTCTCTTTAGTCTGAGGCTCCACCTCTGGTTTTAGTTCATCTTGCTCTTTTTGTGTATCAACTTTAGATTCAGGTTCTAGCTTGTCTTTGGTTTCTATCTGTTCCAACCCTGGCTCCTTATCCTTAGCTGCTTCTTCAAGTGTGAGGGTTTCAGCAGACTTTGCTGGCTGGATAGTGTCTTTTGGGATTTTCGATTCATGTTGGGGAAGGGGCTCCTTTGAATCTTCTAGTTCATGTTCTAGTACTTTTGAGTGAGTCTCCACCTCAATGACTTTTGAAATATCGGTTTCAAGAATCTTGGTCTCAGCAGTGACATTTTCAAGTTTCTTCTCGACTGGGATTATGCTTAGGGTAGTCTTGGTGGGCTCTCCGTGAAGATCAGTTTCATCCTGCACCTCTGTCTCGTCCTTGCGCGCCTCGGGCCCCTCTGAAGTCTGAGGCTTCACCTCTGGTTTAAGTTCATCTTGCTCTTTCAAGTCTTTTCGTGTATCAACTTTAGATTCAGGTTCTAGCTTGTCTTTGGTTTCTATCTGTTCCAACCCTGGCTCCTTATCCTTAGCTGCTTCTTCAAGTGTGAGGGTTTCAGCAGTCTTTGCTGGCTGGATAGTGTCTTCTGGGATTCCCGATTTTTCTTGGGGAAGGGGCTCCTTTGAATCTTCCGGTTCATATTCTTGTAGTTTTGAGTGAGTCTCTACCTCAATGACTTTTGAAATCTCGGTTTCAAGGGACTTGGTCTCAGCAGTGACACTTTCAATAATCTTCTCAACTGGGATTTTGCCTATGGTAGTCTTGGTCGGCTCTTCGTCCTGTTCAGTTCGAACCCGTTCCTCTTTCTCATCCTCACGTGCCACGGGCTTCTCTTTTGTCTGAGGCTCCACCTCTGGTTTTAGTTCATCTTGCCCTTTCAAGTAACTTTGTATATCAACTTTAGATTCAGGTTCTAGCTTGTCTTTGGTTTCTATCTGTTTCAACACTGGCTCCTCATCCTTAGCTGCCTCCTCAAGTGTGAGAGTTTCAGCAGTCACTGTTGGCTGGATAGCGTCTTCTGGGATTTTCGGTTTTTCTTGGGGAAGGGGCTCCTTTGAATCTTCTGGTTCATATTCTTGTAGCTTTGAGTGAGTCTCCACCTCAATGAGTTTTGAAATACCGGTTTCAAGGGACTTGGTCTCAGCAGTGACACTTTCAATAATCTTCTCAACTGGGATTTTGCCTATGGTAGTCTTGGTCGGCTCTTCGTCCTGTTCAGTTCGAACCCGTTCCTCTTTCTCATCCTCACGTGCCACGGGCTTCTCTTTTGTCTGAGGCTCCACCTCTGGTTTTAGTTCATTTTGCTCTTTTTGTGTATCAACTTTAGATTCATGTTCTAGCTCGTCTTTGGTTTCTATCTGTTCCGACCCTTGCTCCTTATCCTCAGCTGCTTCCTGAAGTGTGAGGGTTTCAGCAGTCTTTGCTGGCTGGATAGTGTCTTCTGAGATTTCCGATTTTTCTTGGGGATGGGGCTCCTTTGAATCTTCTGGTTCATGTTCTTGTAGTTTGGAATGAGTCTCCACTTCAATGACTTTCGATATCTCGGTTTTAAGGGACTTGGTCTCAACAGTGACACTTTCAATTTTCTCCTCTACCTGGATGCTGGTTATGGTAGTCTTGGAGGGCTCTTCGTCCTGTTCAGTTCGAACCTGTTCCTCTTTCTCATCCTCACGCGCCACGGGCTTCTCTGTAGTCTGAGGCTTCACCTTTGGTTTTAGTTGTTCTTGCTCTTTTAAGTCTTTTTGTGTATCAAATTTAGATTCAGGTTCTAGCCTCTCTTTGGTTTCGATCTGTTCCCACCCTGGCTCCTCATCCTTAGCTGCCTCCTCAATTGTGAGAGTTTCAGCAGTCACTGCTGGCTGGATATCGTCTCCTGGGATTTTCGATTTTTCTTGGGGATGGGGCTTCTTCGAATCTTCTGGTTCATGTTCTTGTAGTTTGGAGTGAGTCTCCACCTCAATGACTTTTGAAATCTCAGTTTCAAGGGACTTGGTCTCAGCAGAGACACTTTCAATTTTCTCCTCGACCTTTATGCTGGTTATGGTAGTCTTGGATTGCTCTTTGTCCAGTGCAGTTTCATTATGTTCCTCTGTCTCATCCTTGCGCACCACGGGCCCCTCTCTAGTCTGACTCTTCAACTCAGATTTTAGTTGATCTTGCTTTATCAAGTCTTCTTGTGCATCAACTTTAGATTCAGGTTCTAGCTTGTCTTTAGTGTCTATCTGATCCAACCCTGGCGTCTTGTCCTTAGCTGCCTCCTCAAGTGTGAGGGTTTCAGCAGTCTTTGCTGGCTGGGTAGTGTCTTCTGGGATTACCGATTTTTCAATTAGAAGGGGTTGCTTTGAATCTTCTGGTTCATGTTCTTGTATTTTGGAGTGAGTCTCCACCTCAATGACTTTTACAATCTCGGTTTCAAGGGACTTGGTCTCAGCAGTGACACTTTCATTTTTCTTCTCGGCTGGGATTTTGCTTTTGGTAGTCTTGGTTGGCTCTTCGTCCTGTTCAGTTCGAACCTGTTCCTCTTTCTCATCCTCACGCGCCACGAGGTGCTCTGTAGTCTGAGGCTCCACCTCTGGTTTTAGTTCATCTTGCCCTTTCAAGTCCCTTTGTATATCAACTTTAGATTCAGGTTCTAGCTTGTCATTTGTTTCGATCCGTTCATACCCTCGCTCCTCATCTTTAGCTGCCTCCTCATGTGTGAGGGCTTCAGTTCGAACCTGTTCCTCTTCCTCATCCTCACGCGCCACCCTCTTCTCTGTAGTCTGAGGCTTCATCTCATGTTTTAGTTGATCTTGCTCTTTTTGTGTATCAACTTTAGATTCAGGTTCTAGCTGGTCTTTGGTTTCTATCTCTTTCAATCCTGGCTCCTTATCCTTAGCTGATTCTTCAAGTGTGAGGGTTTCAGCAGTCTTTGCTGGCTGGATAGTGTCTTCTGGGATTTCTGATTTTCCTTGGGGAAGGGGCTCCTTTGAATCTTCTGGTTCAAGTTCTTGTAGTTTGGAGTGAGTACCCACCTCAATGACTTTTGAAATCTCGGTTTCAAGGGACTTGTTCTCAGCAGTTACACTTTCAATTCTCTCCTCGACTGGGATTTTGCCTATGGTAGTCTTGGAGGGCCCTTTGTCCAGTGTAGGTTCACCATGTTCCTCTGTCTCATCCTTGCGCATTTTGATCTCCTCTGTAGTCTGAGGCTTCATCTCAGGTTTTAGTTGATCTTGCTTTTTCAAGTCTTTCGGTGCATCAACTTTAGATTCTGGTTCTAGCTTGTCTTTAATGTCAATCTGTTCCGACCCTGGCTCCTTATCCTCAGCTGCCTCCTCATGTGTGAGCTTTTCAGCATTCTTTGCTGTCTGGGAAGTGTCTTCTGGGATTTCCGTTTTTTCTTTGGGAAGGGGCTCCTTTGAAACTTCTGGTGCATCTTCTTGTAGTTTGGAGTGAGTCTCCACCTCAATGACTTTTGAAATCCCATTTTCAAGGGACTTGGTCTCAGCAGTGACAGTTTCCATTTTCTCCTTGACCTTTATGCTGGTTATGGTAGTCTTGGAGGGCTCTTTGTCCAGTGCAGTTTCATCATGTTTCTCTGTCTCATCCTTGCGCACCATGGGCTCCTCTGTAGTCTGACTCTTCGACTCAGATTTCAGTTGATCTTGCTTTTTCAAGTCTTTTGGTGCATCAACTTTAGATTCTGGTTCTAGCTTGTCTTTAGTGTCTATCTGTTCCGACCCTGGCTCCTTATTCTCAGCTGCCTCCTCAAGTGTGAGGGTTTCAGCAGTCTTTGCTGTCTGGGAAGTGTTTTCTGGGATTTTCGATTCTTCTTGGGGAAGGGGCTCCTTTGAAACTTCTGGTGCATGTTCTTGTAGTTTGGAGTGAGTCTCCACCTTAATGACTTTTGAAATCCCAGTTTCAAGGGACTTGGTCTCAGCAGTGACAATTTCAATTATCTCCTTGACCTTTATGCTGGTTATGGTAGTCTTTGAGGGCCCTTTGTCCAGTGCAGCTTCACCATGTTCCTCTGTCTCATCCTTGCGCACCACGGGCTCCTCTGTAGTCTGAGGCTTCATCTCAGGTTTTAGTTGATCTTGCTTTTTCAAGTCTTTCGGTGCATCAACTTTAGATTCTGGTTCTAGCTTGTCTTTAGTGTCTATCTGTTCCGACCCTGGCTCCTTATCCTCAGCTGCCTCCTCATGTGTGAGCTTTTCAGCATTCTTTGCTGTCTGGGAAGTGTCTTCTGGGATTTCCGTTTTTTCTTTGGGAAGGGGCTCCTTTGAAACTTCTGGTGCATGTTCTTGTAGTTTGGAGTGAGTCTCCACCTCAATGACTTTTGAAATCCCATTTTCAAGGGACTTGGTCTCAGCAGTGACAGTTTCCATTTTCTCCTTGACCTTTATGCTGGTTATGGTAGTCTTGGAGGGCTCTTTGTCCAGTGCAGTTTCATCATGTTCCTCTGTCTCATCCTTGCGCACCATGGGCTCCTCTGTAGTCTGACTCTTCAACTCAGATTTTAGTTGATCTTGCTTTTTCAAGTCTCGAGGTACATCAACTTTAGATTCAGGTTCTAGCTTGTCTTTTGTGTCTATCTGTTCCAACCCTGGCTCCTTATCCTCAGCTGCCTCCTCAAGTGTGAGGGTTTCAGCAGTCTTTGCTGGCTGGATAGTCCCTTCCGGGATTTTTGATTTTTCTTGGGGAAGGGGCTCCTTTGAATCTTCTATCTTGTGTTCTTCCATTTTAGATTGAGTTTCCACCTCAATGACTTTTGAAATCTCAGTTTCAATTGACTTGGTCTCAGCAGTGACACTTTCAATTTTCTTCTCGACAGGGATTTTGCCTATGGCAGTTTTGGTTGGCTCTTCGTCCTGTTCAGTTCGAACCTGTTCCTCTTTCTCATCCTCACGCGCCACGGGCTTCTCTGTAGTCTGAGGCTCCACCTCTGGTTTTAGTTCATCTTGCTCTTTCAAGTCTTTTTGTGTATCAACTTTAGATTCAGGTTCTAGCTTGTCTTCGGTTTCTACTTGTTCCGACCCTGGCTCCTTATCCTCAGCTGCCTCCTCATGAGTGAGGGTTTCAGCAGTCTTTGCTGGCTGGATAGTGTCTTCTGGGATTTCCGATTTTTCTTGGGGAAGGGGCTCCTTTGAATCTTCTGATTCATGTTCTTGTAGTTTGGAGTGAGTCTCAACCTCAATGACTTTTGAAGTCTCAGTTTCAGGGGACTTGGTCTCAGCAGTGACACTTTGAATTTTCTTCTCGACAGGGATTTTGCCTATGGCAGTCTTGGTCGGCTCTTCGTCCTGTTCAGTTTGAACCTGTCCCTCTTTCTCATCCTCACGCGCCACGGGCTCCTCTGTAGTCCGAGGCTTGACCTCTGGTTTCAGTAGATCTAGCTTCTTCAAGTCTATCGGAACATCAACTCCAGATCCAGGTTCGAGCTTGTCTTTTATTTCAATCTCTTCCAGCCTTGGCTCCTCATTCTTAGCTGCCTCCTCAAGTGTGAGGGTTTCTGCAGTCTTTGCTGGCTGGATAGTGTTTTCTGTGATTCTCGATTTTTCTTCGGGAAGGGGCTTCTTTGAATCTCCTGGTTCATGTTCTTGTATTTTGGAGTGAGTCTCCACCTCAATGACTTTTAAAACCTCAGTTTCAAGAAACTTGGTTTCATTAGCGACACTTTCAATTTTCTCCTTGACTGTTATTTTGCTTATGGTAGTCTTGGTGGGCTCTTCGTCCAGTTCAGTTTCATCCTGTTCCTCTGTCTCTCCCTCACGCGCCACATCCTCAGTCTCAGATTTGGTTATACCTTCTTCCCGCTCCTCGTTTTGTAGTCCTACCATGTCTGGAACTTTTACATCTCTGACGTTTTGTTCCCCAGTTTGGATAAAATTTGATTCGTGTCTGATTCCAGTTCCAAAATTCATCTTTGAAATGGTTTGTGCTGAAATTTTTTCGATTGTTATGCTCTCTATTTCTTCCCTCTTTGCAACTGAAGAAACTACCATAGATTCTGAATATTCTCGTTGTCCAAAAATCTTATCTTTCTGTTCTAAACAGGTTTTTTCTGTTTGTTCGATATCCGTTTTGATAGCCTGTTCCCTCTCTCCCTTCATAGCACTGTCCTCTTGAGCGCTCACATTGTCATCAATGGTTGTTTCATCATGTAGCTCACTTTCCACTCTGCCTTCTACTTCTTCATCATGCAAGATATGTGGCGATTCAAATTCGCCTTTCTCACATGAAGAAATAATTTGAGTTGAGGAACTAATGCTATCCTTATGCTTGATTATTTCCACTAGTTTGTCTTTATTTTCTATTTCCGACAGTCGTCCCATCGTACTCTCGTCCCATTTTGTGTCTTTGGTTATTCTAGAGCTAAATTTGGATTCCATCCTCTCTTGGCCTGACGTCACGATTGACGATTTTTCCACCTTGGTTACCTCGTCGAATTTCGTAATTTGTTCGGGAGTCTCAAGAGTATCAAATAGTACTTTTGTTTCTGTACTGATAAATTGCACCTGCCTCTCCACCTCCGAATCTACGATAGTTTTAAACTCCTTTTGTTCAAGTTTAGCTATCTGACTATCGCCCTCATGCATCTCAAAAATTCGAAGAGCGCTAACTGTAGAATCAGCACTCTCTGCTTCACCAATGTCCTCCCCAATTACCTTCTTTTCCTTAAGCTCTGATTTTTTTTCTTGCGTTTTATCTGAACCTGGAGTAACATCAGAGATTTCCCTTAATGGTTTTGGTTCCAATGGTTCCTCTTCCAAGCTCTTTTGTTGCTCTACAATCTCAGTTGTTAGCTTGTCAGCATTCGAAATTATGATGTCATTTGATTTTTCTCCATCTGTCTCAATCACGTGAGAATGCGTTCCTACCTCACCCTTTACATCTTTCATAATTACTTTTTCTTGGGGCTCGTGAAGAATCGGTGTTTCTTTGGCTGTATTTTGTAAGTCTTTGGAAGCAATTTCCTCTTCCATGACTTGGTCAAGTTCAGATATCTCGTCCACAGGCCGAACAGTTACTGGATCAACATCTTCTTGGAGAGCTTGATCTTCGGTCTGTTTGGTTTTTTGATGGGTTTGTCTGGGTTTTTCATCCTGCTGTGTGTCCAAGTTTTGAACTACTTCTTGCAGTGGTGGACTGGTCTCCTTCTCTGTAGGAATATCAGCCTCAGATTCTTCGATCAGACTCTGAGTAGAAGCATATTGCCCTACTTCCTTCGATTCTTTTTCAGGCTCCAGAAGTGGAGCTTCTATCTGTTCCATCTCTTCGGAAGCTTGATGCTCATCACTTTCCTCTGCACTTTTTACAATCTTTTGCTGTTCCAAGGGTTCACTTGGGATGGTTGGCTTTTGGCAGGGCTGGCTCTTCGAATCTGAGACTTTCTCTTCATCTCTGAGATCTTGGCCTTCCTCTGGTTTTACTACCATCTTATCTTGCAGAGAGAGTGTCACTGAAGGACATTCCTCTTTTATGGTAGAGTCTTTTGGACTGATAGGCTTATGCTCAGCTTCAGCTGTTGACAATTCATCTATTTTTCCTTCTTTAGAGACGTCGGTAGGTTCAGGTGACCTCATTGTCATTGTAATAGCTCCAGCCATCTCATCCTGAGTCTTATCTTTAGCCATTCTATCAGGATGCCCTTTGATTTCAAGTTTGTCTTGAGGTTGCAGTTGTACTTCGTCCTCTGAAGCGATCGCCACTTCTTTAATCGCCTCTTCTTTTGGTGGAATTTTGACATCAGCCTCGTTCAATGCTTGTTCCATCACTTCTGCAACTTCTGAAATCGACTTGGACACAACTGTAGGCGCAGATGTGCTGTCTGAAGGAGAATCTGTGGGAGGAGAGCTCTCATCTTCATGAATTTGGCTGTCAACTTTGTAGTGTGCAATATCTTCTGTGCTGGCTGCCTCAGTTTGTTCTTCAACCAACGCAGATCCTGCCCCAATCGGTGATACACTTTCTTTCACTCCACCTTCTGATTCCCCTACCTCTTTCCCTGCTGGTGACTCCTTGGGTTTTTGACTTTTTAGGGTTTGTTCTTCGGATTTGGTTGTATCTAGTTTGTCTTTGTCGTCCAGCAGGTTTCTAGTTTCACTCAACAAAAGCTCAATGCTATCAATGACTTTTTTCCCAGCCGTCACATCTTCTGCCTCCGCATGGTCTCCACTCGTTCTTGGTATACTGTCGAATTTTTTGTCCTCCTCAATACTTTGATGAGTTGGTGCTAACTCAAGTTGGACGGCTTCGTCAACTAACTTTTCAGTAGTGTGAACTGACTCCTCGACGCCTGTTTTTCTTACCTCTAGCGTAATTTTGGACGAAATTTCGTGTGTTTGCTGCGCTATAGCCCCCGATGGAAGAGTTTCTGTTGGTGACTTTGAAATACCGCGTTCCTTTTGCGTCTCTTCCAAAATTTTACTCCCAAGGCTGACAGCATCTCCTGTTTCAGCACTATCGGCGATCTTGGTGCTCTCTGCTGCTGTTTGTTTCTCCTTGATGATAACCTCAGTTTTAGTAACTGCGGTGAGTGCTGCTGCTGTTGTTTGAGCTTCAGCTTTTTCACTGACTTCTTCTTTCTGTATATCTACTCCTCTGATAGTTTCAGTCTTGATTTTCTTCTGTTCATCATATTCTTGTTCCATGGACGAACCTTGCTGAATACGCTCCAAGGAATCGTCTATTAAACTGTCTGGCCCTAAAGATTCTCTTTCATGTCCCGGTTCAGTTATAGTGGATAGCAATTTCTTTTCTAAATTGAGAAGCTCGTCTAATTGAGCTTTAACTGAAATGTCTCCAAATTCTTCTTTTTCAACAAAAGTTTCCGATAGTTTGCTGGCTAGATGAGAATGCACTTCATCACCCTGAAGGGAAATTTCTTCTTTCTTTTCTTTCACTGTCTCTTTGTCATAAATTAACACTTCTTTTGCCTCAAACTCATGTTTTTCGCTGTAATCGTGATCGTCCGTAGCTTGTGTACTTTTCTGTACAGTACTGGATGCTGTCTTCTCTATCTCTTGCCTGAAAGATTCTTTCATTTCAGTTTCAAAATCAGCTTTCTCAATAGTTCTGACTTCTACTATACCAGCCTTTTCCATTGTTATTGTGGCTTTTTCAGTTCTAACGGTGTCTTTTTTCTGAACGTGCGTTTCCTCGATCAACTTTTCAGAAACGAGTTCTTGATGCTGAATCTTGTCTTCTAACTTTTTGGACACTGTAACTGTTGTAGATTCCAATCTGTCCTGAGACGATTGAGTTGTCCTGCCGGTTGGCATCTCATCAGTTTCATCTCGTTTATTCGGGTGTGTTGATTCGCCTTCTAATCTCGAGTCTTCTTCAGATATGCTATCGTCCAATGAGAACGACTGCCCAAGTGACAATTCTTTGCCTTCGGGCGTTGGTGTTAGATCAGGCTTCAGTTCTTTTACTTCCTGTTTGATTTGGCTCGTAAGCCCTTTTACTTCACTCATAAGTTTCTTCACATCATGCTCACTAGGTGTAGCTACTTCTCCTTTTTCTCTACTTAGCCCAACAATTTTCTTAACGCAAGGTTCTTCTTCGACTTCACATACCCCAGCAAAGTCATCATCAACATCCAGTTTTGAGCGACAAATACGCCTTTCCATTTCGTCGAATTCCAAGTCTACCATTTCCTTTATTTCTTTTGCCAATTTTTTCTTGGATGGGCTCGTATCTGGGTCACTTTTTTCTCTAGGCGTATCCACATCAACTTTTTTCATAATGTCCACAACTGGTCTCAAACCTTCAACGTCGTGAACGCTTTCGGTCTTGATAAATATTTCCTCCAAACTCAGCTTCGTTGGTTTAGGGTGAACTCGATCCGGCTCATCAAGAATGTCTGAGTAGTCCGGTTTTGATTCTAGTGAATGGGCCGTCGAGTCAGTTTCATCATCTACTGCGTCCTGGGATAATTTTGACAAAATACCTTTCTCCAGTTCAAGAAGTTCAGTTAGTTGACTCTCAATAGTGATATTTTCTTGCTCCTGTATAAGGAACGATTTTTCGGAACTAAACGATTCGTAATCTTTATCATCTTTGGACGGCTGAGTAAACACTTTTTGGAGTTCTTTTATTTTGCTTCCAACAACTTGCTTGGTATGAGTAGGTGTAACATGGCTCGAATCTTTTCCAGTTTTATCTACAGTTTTCGGTTCAGGGGCTTCTTTTCTGGCAACTTTAATTGGACTTTCGATTTTCTGCGAATGTTCTTCAATTTTCTTAACTAAGGCCTTAACATCTCCAGTGGACGGTTCTTCATCTTCTAAATCTCCCTCGTGTATGCTGCTCTCTTTTTCAACTACACAAGTCAGGTCTTCAGACCTTATAGGGCTAACTCCTGTTTCACAAGTGTGGACCAGAGAATCGGTTGATACGCTGATTTCAGCCACACCAATTTCAAGTGGAGAAAGAGCAACGCTTTCAGTTTCAATGCCCAATGGGCTGCTGGCTTTGTCTAGTAGAATTTGGCCTTTCTTTTTTACTTCTTCGTCGGTGAATTGCATTTCTGCTGGAATCACGTCGTCTTGTATCGGGCTGAGACCAGCATCGGTAAGTTCGGCCTCCTCAATCTCACTCATCACTAATGTGTCTGAAGTTATTTTCACCCCACTACTCCCCGGTTGTTGTGCTATGCTAGTTTCTGTTATCGTACCTCTCGTTAAACTTATCCCTGTGTCTGAAATGTGGTGCGATACGCTATATTCAGTGTCTGGACTTTCGTAAGGCGATGTTTGCGAGTCGTATGTGTAAATGCTCTTCCTACTGCTGAATATCACATTATCCTCTTTCTTTCTCTCTTTCTTTTCAGGTGCTATTATGTAGTCTTCGAATGCTTCGTCTTTACTAGTGTCAATTTTCGAGTCAAAGTCAACAGTATGTGAAGTCTTTTTACCGGCTAAGTCACGTTTGGTCGTTGTCAAGCTGATATGGGACTGGGATCTAATGGAAATTTCGACGTCGTGAGCCGTGTAAACGGTCAGTTTACTTTCTGAGGTAGCACTAGCTTCGTTGGTTCGCACTTCTTTTCTACCAATGATCAATTCTATCGTTGGAGCTCCCCCGGGTGCTCCCGGCCCAGCGACACCTCCAGCTGTTTCGTCTGGGGCATCGGGCCTTTGGGACAACGGGCTCGTTCCACGATCGGAATGAGTATCCTCAGGTTTGGACTGTTCCTTTGGCTCGGGGGATTTCCAATTCACCCTCTTTTCCTTTTCTTCTTCATCCCCGACCCCTCCACTCAACCTTTTCACGTCTTTGGATTTTTCAACGTCTCCGAATTTCGGGTGCTCTCGGTATTTTGAGTCTTTGACACCTTTCTCGTCTTCGGGCGAGGACTGGACCACTGGGAACAGGTGCAAAGCACCGGGTCGAGTCCTATGTTGGAGGAGAGTGCTTTCACGTTGGTGTGCACCGACCGAGGGTGGCTGGTATGGGGGGGTCGGTCCGAGGCCCCGCCCTTCCTCGATCGGTGTCGGTGTTTCGAGCGGGAATTGCTCTTGGAAACCGTCCGTATCCAGTGAATCGTCATCGTCTTGAGGCGAGGCTGTTGCCACTGTTCCGTGCGGGAAAACACAATTCATTTGCATTACACATCATTGATCGCTTACACGCTACACAACGGACTTCCACTATTCAGATAAGGATAGTTTCAGTCCGCTCTTCTGCGATATGCAATTGCTCATTATGATGTATTGATAGAGTAGCCACACTCGCACCGTATCTTTCTCGCTCGCTATAAGGTGCCAGGATGGTGGAGGGGTGTCGGGGTTAAATCAGATTCAATAACAGCAATAAAACAATAAGAAGCTCTCCTTGGCGAGGAAGGTCATTCGAAAAAGCCTAGGCTAACTACAACAGCAGCACGGAGTTCCATATAATTTTTGATCTGTGCATTGTGTCGCTTCTGATGCTTCTTTGTTGTAAATGATTCCCGCTAAGGTGATTTGTTAGGTACCGGTCAAAATCGAGTGTTTTGGTCGAGTCTAAATTTTGCCCAATACGACATGCAAGCCAAATTCGTGAGCAGGTGCTCAATCCCCAGCAATGAGCCGAATGGTCCCTAAATTTTTATTACCTGAATAATTTCATCGAGAGAAGAATCAATTTCATCTTTACTTACATGCTTGGTGAATGCAGTCCGCTTACTAACTGACTATGTGAAATGATCCGTTCATACCTACATGGTACTGGCAGCAGTACTAGTGCAGATTTCTGAAACTTATATCTTCAACATTTTTTCGAAATTTCTTGAAATTTTGAGGGCTGCTATATACACATGCTGGTAAACTAAAATAATCACAAGGGAAGGATTATCGGCAGCTAACCGTGTAGATTTATCAATAATTCAAGTTAGAATTTTAGAAAGAATTATTTTAGCAAGGTTTGAATAACGTTTCAATTGTATTCAACGTCGTATTTTTTAGTCTTACGAGCTTTCTGTTCACGCCATGTTGAGACGCCGTTTATCATTTTATTGAGTTTTACAATTTTTTAAATTTCTCATTTCAACCAATGGAACTCTCCGCTCGCCTCCATATTACATAAAGCAATGCATCAATTTTATGTAGCGCAGTTTAGCCCCGTACAGCATTTTACAGTAGCTTTACGTGATAAACTTACATATTTTCGATAGTTAATGATGTTACATGAGCCAATTAATTTACAATATGCCCCTATTTCGGTGATAAGGGCAATGAATGAAGCATGATCATGGAAAACAATCATAATGAAGTAGATGAAAGCCAAGAAAAGAAAGAAGAGCTCTGAACACATGATGAATGCAAAACTAAGAAGAAAAGCGATGGAAAATAGTTATAAAGGACATTGAGAAGCGTAAATGAAGAAGCCAACCAAGTCGAAACAAAGCACTTGAAAGTAAAAATTGTATTCGAGGAAGGGCAGGGTAGTGGATTAGGTGGGAAGAGGGTAGAACGTACTTACACCTCAAAACTGATTCGGGTTTAACAGTACTTACGCCAAAAATTACTTATTCTTTCTTCCCTACTCTCAACAGCTATGATGAATAGTTTACTTCGACGGTACAATCAAAGAAGGATAGGATCCGGATTGTATTCCAACACTAGTTACATGTCATACTACTTTATAGCTAAATTCTACTGTCAAATACCTGATCTATCGATCTCTACTTGATACAGAAGTAGTTTGTAATTTTATGTATCTATGCAAACCGGTTTCGAGAAACCGACTACTGATTATATATTCTTAAAATCCGCATATTACTCAATTCTATCCAATGCTACTCATACCTATGTTCAGTTTTGGGGTGTCAGTCGTATCAATTCAAGACGATCAATCATAAGCACACTCTCACAAAACAACATCAACAAAAATCTCAGACGAAACAGTTGTTGCGAAACGGGAAGCAACCAGTCGCCGATTACTTACGAAGGTCCTCATTTCGACTGATACCTGATACCAATGCTGACAGTTGCTTCGGCAGTGAAACACTTACAAGAAAGGTGTGTTATGGTGAACAAATACTGTGACATACGAGTGAATGATGGCCTAATGTTCGATCTGTTGGGCACAAGAAGACGAAGTAAGTACCTACCTAGTTAGAACCTTAGTTTTTTGTTGTACTATCGAATCCGTCAAATTAACGTTCTATTTCTAGGTGCAAGCGTTCTGCTACTTTCAAAGAAGTCGAAAAAATATGCTCATTAAAATAGTTAACATATTTTCCTTAAAATATTTTCCCCATGTCGGTTATCGAATTCGAATATAACGCGTTGGCAACAAAATTTGTCTTCAGTATTTAATACTGAAGTTTGTTTTTAATAATGTACGCAAAGGTAGTTGAACCATGATCACGAATCAATCATTCGATCTTCTGACGCTTTTGAAAAGTTCTGACATGAAGATCGCTTTCGTGCAATATTCCATAAATACCATGGGTCTGACGGCTTTGTGGTAGTCAATATTTGTATGGACACTTTGAGGCCTACCTTTTGGTCGAAGCTGACCGATGAATTAAATTCTGTAGAGATGCTATAAGGTATGTAAAAACGAAAAAGTGACGAGGGTCACACGCGGTACGACGGCGACGCGCGAACTGAGATCAAAACATCGACATTCGACTTTAATTCAATTTGCCGAACGAATGAGGCGATCGATTTATGTATTCGCAGTTAGGTTTCCTAGAGCACCAATCTAACGAAAGGTTATGCAGCCAGACAAGTGTTTGACTAATATCCCTAGGTTTTCGTAGCAGGATTTATGGACTTCGACCTTTGGTTCATTCTTGATGTTTTTATGACGATTTCGTTTGAAAGTGGTAAGGAATTTATCTACCTTTTCAAAAAAGCAATGGTTCCTATTCCCGCGATGGGCTGTTCGAGTTGGTTTTTTCCCTAATGACAAAGCTTGATGCGGACTTTTCAAAAAGATTCAACAAAACCCCGCCTCTTTTTATTGACCATCCGATAATTTTATCGAGTTAGAGAAACATTTTTCTGTGGGTTTGAAAATAGGTGTTAATGAATCTCCTCGCACGAAAGGTTACGTCATGTCACCCTGTAGACATTGCGTGAAGGTCAGTCGAATATATTCCGCTGTTGAAGAAGCCGGGTTTCATAACGTCAAGCACCAGCTGCATTTATGGCTTCTTCAGCTGATAAGCTCGTTAGTTTCATCGCGAAAAATGTCAAAGTATGAAAGATAGTCTGGCATTTGCCATTTCTCGATGAATTTTGAGAGATGTGTGATGCTATTATAGGTATAGGTATTGTAGGTATGCTAAAGGTTCAACCTTCGAAATCGAAGGCTATCGAAACTGGCAGCAAACCATGTTTTGAGATGGTTGAAATTGAAATATTCATTCCCAAGTCAAATTGAACATTATCCAAATCAATTTGAGAATTTTTTTCACCGAATTGTTAATTTTAGAAGTCAATTCGGCATGCGAAATGCTCAAGTTGATTTGGACAATTCTCAAATTGATTTGGAAAATTCTCACTTATGCTTGGGGAATTCTCAATCTGACTTGGAAACGCTGGCATATCTGAAGCCAATTCTGCATTCAAGAAATTGTCTGCACGAGCCGATATTTTGAACTTTTAGGTACACAATAATTAGCTCTTCTATTTGACGTGTCGTGTGCGCTTTGCTAACTAGGTACTTGTAAAAAATCTAATAGTGAACGTCCTTGAACATATATTGTGCGATATTCACAAATTCTTGCTCACTATCTGGACACAAACCGCTAGAAGGACATCAACAAAAACATAAACACAGTTCTTCTCACTGATTTATGTAACCTTACTCCACAGTGATTCCTTGAAATATTGACCCATCTGCCTTTGAGGTTGTGAAAAATGTCTAAAAAGTTGAAAATTTGGAACTCAATCCAATTGACTCTGAATCCAACAATCCTCCCACTATCTATTAATATCCCGTGATAGAACATGATCGAAGTAGCTCTTATTGTACCCCGTAACTTCCCTGTCACGATTTTTATGACGAATTGAGTTGCGCGCTATTGTTTAAATCAATTTGCCCTTATTCAATGCTCAAAAAATCATAGTTAACACACCTTCTCGTCTTAGAAACGGCGAATTGTACTTCTCTGACTTCTTCACGAGGAACCTTCGTTAGGTAATTCGTATAACTTTGGTTCGGTATCGGATCACAACGTTCGAGACGTATTGAACGTAATCCGACGTGCGGTGGTTGCTTCCCATTTCGCTCGTATTGAGTGAGTTAGAACGATATGTAATTTGAGGCTTACCTTGGCCAGGTAACAAGGTTGACTCCGTTTCAATGGACCATTTCTTGTTATCTGAAAAGGACACCGAAAAACGATAGGTGCAACGACTTTTTTATTCATCTAGCATCAGATAACGGAATTCTACAGTGTAATTTAAACCGAATTCAGACTCACCCCCAAAGTCAACCCTCAAACTCAACTTCAAAACTCGACCCACAAACTCAAATCGCAAACCCTACTCAACTCTGAAACTCGACTGAAAAACTCAACTTTCAATCTCAACTCTCGAGCTCACCTCTCAAACTGAATTTTCAAAATCATCTTACAAACTGAACTTGGAAAATCGACTTACATATTCAAGTTACAGACTCAGCTCGCAAACTCAATCCACCAAGTCAACCGAATTGACCAAATCATCTTACAAACGGAACTCAAAAACTCGACTTACGAACTCAACTGTCAAACTTAGCCCACAAACTCCGCCCTCAAATTGAACTCTAAAACTCCACTCACAAAGTCAATCTCAAAATTTATTTATAAACTCAATCTCAAAATCAACTCGCGATCTCAACATTCGAACTCAACTTGCAACTAAATGCTCTAACTCAACTCTCAAAATGGACTCTCACGCTCAACTTCTGAACTCACAAAATCAACTCGCAAACTCAAGTTGAAAACTCAACTCCCATAACAAATTTTGAAACTTGACTTTCAATCTCAACTCTCAAGCTCACCTCTCAAACTAAACTTTCAAAATCATCTTACAAATTGAACCTGAAAACTCGACTTACATATTCAAGTTACAGACTCAACTCGCAAACTCAATCCACCAAGTCAACTCTCAAATTGAACTCTCAAACTCCACTTACAAAGTCAACTTACGAACTCGAGTCACAGACTCAACTGACAAACTCAATCTCAAACTCAACTTCTAAACTTTCAAAATCAACTCGCAATCTCTCTGAGTTAGAGAATTTAGTTTGCAAGTTGAGTTAGAATGTTGAGATCGCGAGTTGATTTTGTAAGTTTAGAAGTTCAGTTTGAGATTGAGTTTGTGAGTTGGGTGTGTCAGTTGATTAATGAGTTGAGTTCGAACGATGCAAGTTGAGTTTCAGAATTTAGTTTGTGAGGTTTGTAAGTTGAGTTCGAGAATTGAGCGTGAGAGTTGAGATTGAAAGTTGAGTTTGTCAGTTGATTTTTGTGAGTCGAGTTTGTAAGTTGAATTTTCAAGCGGAGTTTGAGAGTTGAGTTTGTTAGTTGAATCGGTGAGCCGAGTTTTCAAGTTCAGTTTGTAAGTTGAGTTTGTAAGATGATTTTGACAGTTCAGTGTGAGATTTGAGATTGAGAGTTGAGATTGAACCTTGAGTTTGTCAGTTGATTTCGTGAATCGAGTTAGTAAGTTGAATTTTTAAGTGGATTTTGAGAGTTGAGTTTGAGAGTTGTATTTGAGAGTAGAGCTTGTGAGTTGACTCAGTAAGTTGAGTTTGAGAGTGGAGTTGGTGGGTTGGGTTTGCGAGTTGAGGTTGAGAGTTCAATTTGTAAGTTCAGTCTGCGAGTCGAGTTTTTACGTTCAGTTTTCAAGTTGAGTTTGCAAGTTGAGTTTGAGAGTTGTGTTTGTGATTTGTAGGTTGGATTTGTGAGTCGAGTTTTTGAGTTCAGTTTGTAAGTTGAGTTTGACGGTTGAGTTTGATAGTTTAATCTCAGAGTTGAGTTTGAACGATGAGTTGGACAGTTTAGTTTGAGAGCACGATATGATATCTAGTTGATCTAGTATACTAATCGCTACGTACCTGGTTCATCTTTCGAGAATTCGGCTGGGCTGGGCGGCGGTGTTTTGGACATTCCTGGAGACAGCAGGACTGAAAAATCGATTTTGGGGAGTATATATTCATCATCTTCCTGTGCTGTTAATGTTGGTCGTTCGGTCGAAATTGAGAGCTTGATTATAGAGACCCGAAGCTTTTTCGCTTCATAAAATTTGTGAATCTATTCAAAATGAAGCCTTACAGGTCCATAGAAAACCATTGTATGTCCGTGAATTGCATTTTAGTTTGATTCCCATCATAGAAGGGTGCTCAAATTTTACGAAATGCAGCAGTTTTTGGCTTCTTTTGACTGTCTATTGTTCCGAGTCATCTCCTACGCAATCTGTTAACTTCACGGATCATAAATTACCTTGGGATTTGGGCATTTCTATGCCCTTGCCGATGTTGTCCAAGCCTTGCGACACTTCTTGAAGCAGCTGAGTCGAGTCACGTCTGAAGTCAGATGCTCGCTTAGCTTCATCAACCTTGCGATCAGTAGCCGCTTCCTGCAAGGGGAAAGAAATCGATCAAACTTTTCAATCGCGTTTTCATAGATTTTAGACAAATTTAGGAGGAACCAGTGTGAAGTTTTTTACCGATGATCAGAATTTGATTTTACCTTCGTCCTGTCAGCGGCAGGTAGTTTATCACCAGGCTGTTTCATGGAAAGTCCTTGCTCGAACGAGCGTCTCTTCTCAGCGAAACTCAGCTCGGCTTCTTCTGCGTCGGCTTTTGACGTTTCTTTGGGCGATTCCGTCACTTCTTGTTCTGCTTTCTTAGGCACGTCTGATGGCTGCGTGAGTTGACTGCTGCTTAAGCTGTCTTGCTGCTTGAGTTTCTTTTTCGGCGTTATGCCCATCTCGAATGATTTTCTTTTTTCATCGAACGACAAGTGCGCAGGTTCGGGAGACACCGCCTTTTCTTCGGCTGTCTCCTTTTCGGTCGTGTCGTCCAAAAGTTTCTTCTTTTCGGTTTTGATGGTTTCTTTGGTTTCTCTGGTTATCACAGTTTCTTTGGTTTTCAACGTCTCTTTGGTCGTCACTTTGGCAGTTTTTGAAGGGATTTTGCTCTCTCGAGCAGTTGCTGGAGTTTTCTCTTCGACCTCCTGCGATAGTCGCTTTTCTATTTCTTTTTTCCGATCGGATACGCTCTTGAGAGATTCTTCTTCGACAGCTTTCTCTTCGGCTTCGTATTTCTTCTCGTCTCGATCGTCTTTCTCGCCGGCAAGTCGCCTGTCGTCTTTTGGACGAGTCGCTTCGATTATTACGGGAGTCCTTTCTCGAATGCTTGGTTGGTCTTTGTGCAATCGTTCTTCTGCACTTTGAACCTGAAAATTTCGAACCGGTAAATTAGATTTCGAAACCTCGATTTTTTCTGTCAGTAATGCGCAAGTACCTATGCCTACTTTATCAGCAAGATGAAACACGCCTTGATGGCTGATAAGCTCTTCAACCCACCTCGATTATCTCACGCTTTTCACTGGGTATTCGCTTGAATATTCCCGTCTTGGTTGTGTACGATGGGCTCAATTCTTCCGCTAACGCGTACGTTCCCGTTTGGAATACCGTCTGCTGTATTATATCGTCACGTCCAATGTTCCTTAAAGCTTGTTCGACGGTATTGGAGGCTGGAAAATGGATTTAAACGTGAATCGAGTCTTGAAGTGGCAATTTTTGTATTTATTCTTCAATTTCTAAAATATGATTACCTGATGCACCTGGTTGCGCGTTCTGCAACCACAACCGGAGCATGGCTAGACCCTGGTGGGCCACACTACTTTCACAAAGGTCAGTCTTTATACTGTTCACTTCAGAGGTGCTTACTCCTAGTTCGCCGGCTAGTCTAACCCAATCTTCTCCTAACAGATTGCTAATATCTGACAGTCTTTGCAAGCCACCTGAAAAATCAAATAATATCGAATATATTCCACCGAACGACTTCACGACTTCTTCTTTGGTACGAAAGTTCAAGAAACTAGAATCCGAATTTTTACTTACTTGTATGGGTTATGTAAGAATGTTTGTGAGCTTCGTGTTCTGGGAGGTCTGGCTCGGGAATAATTTCTTCAGGAAGTACAATGTTGAGGATACAAATTGGTTGTTGAGGCACATCACCTTTAGCCACCTGAACGAACGTGTGAATTGAAGGTTAGCTCGAAGATAGAAGGGAGCAGAATTGGGGAAATCAATTTTATTTTCTGCGTATCTTTCAGAAAGCGCCGAATTTCAACTCACCTTTGGCTCTCGCATAAAAATAGTTCGTCCGATAGCATCGGCGTGGGGGTCCTTGACACGAACGGTGAATGGAAGTCTATTCTCTTTGAAGGCACGGAATCCAAGCTGCAGTTGCTCTCCAGATTTGGTCACTGGGATTAGGTTGCCAGCGAATTCAAGGTATTGAGTCTTACCCTCAAGAACCTGGAAAAATCGTCGAGCCATGAATGCTTGCCTGAGAAAGTTTGAGGGCTGCTTGCTTCAAAATTTTGACGTTTCGTTAGCTGCTGCTGGTCATCAGTAAAGCCCGTCATGTTAACCTGATGGTTAATTTACCACTCTTTCTTTAGGCTTTAGCTTTGGTCCTAAACCCCTAGCTCGAACCAGTTGCTGGAATGATCGGGCAAAATGAATTCTTTCGTAAATCACCTCGACATCTCGGCTTTTGGACACTTCGGTAAAGTGTTCCTGATGCTCAAGCGTTTTGTCCTCTTTGTCGTCCGTCATGCAGAAGACTCTCAGGCGGGCTTCCGTTGTATCGACTCGCTTAGCGAACACGACGAACCTGGGAAAATTTGCAGTTTGAGGACGATGCAACTTTATATGGAGCAAAAATCTAGGAAAACGAGAATCCTGTCCAATTTCCAGCAACTTTCTGCTGCAATGTCTACTTTGCTTAGGTACCAGCCTAGCAGATGTTTCAAATCCTCCGGGCTATAAGATCTTGGACCTTGAACAATTTGTGAACAGCTAGTTCAATGAACTCTATTCATCTAACTTTTGCATTTTTAGCTCTTACTTTGCCATAAACGGGACATGTATGGCTTCTCGGTAGAGTTCCGTCGCCATTTTGGTCGCTTCGCTGATATTGCGGCAATCCATCAGCCAAAATCGAGCTGACACTGTGGTCGTGAACGAGACGCAGTCGTTGACAAACGTTAACGGCGTCGATCCGGTAACGTCTTCCCATTGGGCTCTCGTCGTTCCCCCTACAGCCAATCAAAACGTCATGTAACAATTTGGGAAACCCTGACCTCGATGAATGACGATCTTAGTTTTCACATAAATCAAGCTAGGATTATGTACAGCCAAGGAGGCCGAGAGTGTCAAAAAGATCAGTATGGTATGGCCTTGGGCGTAGTATTGTCGTCATAACCATAATATGGTACTCAAGTAGTTGTGCCGTAAAAAGCCGGAAGTTAGTTGAGTTGAATAAAGTCGGCCACGCATTATCCGATTGTTGGCTGTTGGAGAGCTTATGAACATGGGAACGTGGCTTGGAAACCCCAATTGGGTTCAACGCCGACGCCACCTTGACCAATCACAGCAATGCATTTTCTCACCCCCTCCACCAGCAATAATGGTATAAATTGAGAAAATTTAGGTACAGCTTACTCGGCCTCCTTGAGTAAAGGTTCCAGAAAGACATCTTTTCGAAGGTTAAACAAGACACTAATTTTATAAAATGGCACGCATCTTTTAGAGGTCCTTCTAGAACCGTATTACTCAACAAACAATCCGATTACAAACATTTCGACACCGTTTTATGACAAATAAAAAGGCCGCACCTACTACAATGTTCATGACCTTACATGGGCTACATAGGGAGATAAGATTGAGGTGTGTTTCAAGCTACTACCGTACTGTGCAAACTTGTACATATTCACAATATGTTCTCGGGTAAACATTTTTCCACGAAAACTGAAAACAAGTTATTCGTCCGAAATGAATTAGTTAAAAAAAATTAATCTATAACACACGACAAAGCATTCAAAAGCACACAAGCAGACAAGCAATCAAGGCAATAGGAGACTGAGAATGGTCAAAACAGAATCCCAAAAAAATTATCCGAGGACGAAATTACACGGCTACATGTTCCGGGAAAGACCCTCTTCAATGCACACTCCTTTCTCGATATGAGTTTGGAAAGGCATCTTGTAATTGCCATTTAAATTTTGAATAATATTCTTACCATTTTTCATTATGCCGAAACAAAGGGGCCTAACATTGGTAGATACCAATATTGTAGGTAACTCAGGATTAAAACAAGAAAAAAGAGCGTTGCTTATCAGCCAGAGTTGATTGAGTTGAATGAGGAATATCAATGTTGTGCCAATTTTTCCAATATACGAGATTCCGCAATCTAATGTGATCGGTGCGTTATATCGAGTGAAATTTGAATTGAAGTTGGTGAAACGCCACGGACGGTTTTTATCGGGTTTGTTCCAGGAGCGTGAGTGTATGCATGTGTAAATGCCTTACGCATGCGCAGTGCACGGTTTGGTAGGCAACGCCCCAGCAACGACACTATACATTGAAAAACTTCACCCTGCGCATGCGCAAGGTACATAAGCATGCCTTCACTCGCGCTTCTGGAACGAACCCTTTGTCAGTGTATTCTTGCTTCGTGTGTTATTTTGCTGAGCTGGTGGAAAATCGCAATAAAATGCTTGCCCAGAAATTTAACCGAAGGAGAAGGGGGAAAATCCCATCGGTCGAATTAGAAGGGTTGAAATTGAAAGTAGGTAAGGTACCTTTGATATCTAAATGGACAAACTATAAGAATTCCGTGTCCCTAATAATCGATAAATTCGTCAATGAAAGGAAGTAATCGTATGATGATGATTATTAGAAGTAAACTGTAACAAGGGGTTTCCCAAGCTTTGTAGTTACCTCTGAGAGATCTTTTCCGAAACACGCCTGCGTGGAAGGTGCAGCAGTAATCAAAATGTGTTCACATCAGATAAAATACTAAAAGAGCGAAACTTCCTATCAGTCCCTTGGTAAAATTACCGCTTGTACAAAATAAATTTCAACTACGTATCACGAAAACTCATGGCACTGGGGGGAGCGTGTCTATTTTGTTTACTATTCTTCACCTTCACGTTGTCAATGAATTTTCCAAAAATTATGAACAATGAATGAGGTGAGTGATGAATGATGACTCCGAATGAGAGTAAGGGTTGAGGCGACGGTGAATTATCACTACGCAAACCACTATGGATGTATGGTCGACTAATTACCATTACCTTTGATTAATTAGAGAGGTACCTACTGGGGTAAGAGGGGGGGGGGGTATTGGTTGTTTATGAGCATTGCCTCGAGTTTGATAAATTGTTAATCTAGCCTTTCATGGTTCAACACAACCGTCATACTCGCTCCTCAGAAAAACACTAACTACTGATATCCATGCGTTTGTATCTGGTTAACGAACCCTCCAAAAAATTGTTTTACAATTCTAAATACCACCTCAAATGACATAGAGTGCCTATTTTAATTTGGATACTAAATAAAAAATTCTTTGATATCCTCGATTTGGTTTGGAGAATTCTCAATTTGATTTTGAAAATTCTCACTTTGGTTTGGAAAGTTCTCGATTTGATTCGGAAAATGATCACTTTTGTTAGGAAAATCCCTACTTTGATCGGGAAAATTGGCTATTTGACTTGGGAATGTTATAAATGGATGGGAAGATTGGTTCATTCTTTGAGGTATATTAAAACACTTATTGAACTACTGGTATCGCTAAAACGAACTGATCGCTGCATATCAATATTGAAATAATCCATTCATATACTTTCAACTAACAAATTTTAAAAAATGTATCGTAGGGGTGCAAAACTAACCCCCCGGACCTTTGAATGTGCATAAATAGCTGAAGAAACGTTCTGATATGATTTTCGTATAAAAATCATGCCATTACATGTGCGTTTGCTAGTTGTTGGTATTTTTGCCGGACCACTACGATTGGTCAAAGAATATAAACAGGTAATGTATGATGCGGCGACTGATGGGAAAATAACCAATAGGATCCGCAGTGTAAATAAAATGAAAACCTCAGCGAAGAGACTGAGTGTTTCGAGGGCTGTGAGAGATGATCTTTGAGGGAGCCAGTGTGTTTATAAAGCGCTATAAAAATTTCTAGAACTGAAGCCAATAAAATATTCTGCCTAAAGAAGCTACTTAAATAATCTTCGCTTTAAACTAGATGATACTTGCCACTATGCTTTGATTTAGAGTATCCTGCAGATCCAGCAATCAGAAATATATGTATCAAATTCATGAATCATAGTTGAAGAATGGAAGCATGGGTGAAAGCAGCAGTTTATCAGGACGAGAACGTCGAATCAGCACAAGCGTTAAAATGGTCATCAGATGGAGTGAAAAATATGGTATCGTCTTATTTGATGGCAAGGAATGAACGTGAGATGACGGGATTACCGTGAAAATGATCAATGGGACAAAATGTTCTTCATGGTGCATTATTTCAGTTCTGAACGTATTAGGAACTTAATTTTCAGGATGGAGTAAATTAACGGATACGCAATAATGTTGCAACCGTTTGCGCTACCATTTAAAAATCTATACGACCATCTATGTATCTATACGACACGTTCATCTATTGTGTAGTTACCGTATTATGTACTGTTTTTAATTGTAGCCTAAAAAATAATTCATCTATATCCCATTTTTGGGCAAATGTACTGTTTCTGGTTACACTCTGTCTCGTACCCTGGTATTTTCTCCCCCCAATGCCACTCGAAACGAACAAAATGAGTTTTTTCAATCCTTACCTACTGGTTCTTTTTTTAATTTCGACTGCATTAGGATGCGTTAATCAGTGGGATTTTCGATGGAGAAACCCATAAACTATGGTCATACTTCATCACAGAGTACACATAATCCCAGGACAAACGATAACAGACCTATACTTAGCTTGCAGATATATGGTCAAAATGCACTATGTTATCGAGTTAAGAAATTAAGTGGAACCAAATAAAAATCTACAATTTGATATTATTACATCTACCTATCTAGTTCGTAGGTATCAAAATGCATTAGCTAAGGGTAAATTAAATAACTTTCCGCGTCATCAGTACGTAGAAAAATCAGCTGAATTTATTTCATTGACAAAGAATTTTCCAAGTCATACATTTTCAGTTATTTGATTGAATAATTTTCCCTTTGTGTTCTTCTGTTGCTGTACGTAGTCTGTTGAGTAATTTTGAAGTTTTTGAATGTTAATAATCATACTAAAAACATTTAGTTTTATTGACGAGGAAAATTCTTGTTGAAAATAATACTGCACTTCGATCTGATAATCTAGTTGTCTATGCAGCTCTTTTCTATCCAACGTCTACTCATAGTTCAAAAAATTCTGTTCAAGTACTTGATTCATAAAAATATTTTCTTCAACGCGGTGGCGCAGAGTGGGTAATCTTAGTTAAAATTGCTATCTTGCGCTAATTATTGGAGCTACTGTGTGGAATTTTTAATGGTGATTTTGTAATTAAATTGGCGTTTAATGGAAAGGAGCCAATGACTTCGTATTGGGGTAAAATTCCATCGTGGTATGTTAACTTACTATCTTTAAAACCCCAATTCGCGATCCCAGAATAATAAGGGGTTACCGCCCTGCGCCATCCTGCACTTTCTAAAAAACCCAATAAGACTACGCAAGGTGTAACAAGGTATACTGACTACCTACCAGGCACTCAACCATTATAGTAATCCCGAAATCGAGGTAGCAGGCAATTAAGTTTACCACCTAGTCAAGGTCGGATTCAATTGATTTGCTATCAGTTTTAATTCTCAATTATAATTTCGTAAATTCAGTCTATCCATTCGTGTTAAATATAGGGCTATTGAGATTGAAGCGGATTAATTTGTACTCCTAGTGCCTGTTAAGCTGCTAGACATCACTAAATGACAGGGTGTGACGTGTTAATCTGTAGACTGGACCCAACATGTTACCGTAATTGTACGATGGAAAATGCGATTTGGAGGGTTTAGCGGACGATTTCGGAATGACCCCTTATTATCGTAAACTGGTACAGGGCGTCTCACCGGAACAGACCAAAATTTGGTTACCTAAAAATTGGAGGGCCGAAATTGGTCCAAAATTGGAGTTACCTAAAATTTGTATTCAATACTAATTAAAATGTACAAACTCATAAAGCTGAGTGAAAAAAAAAATTGTGTGACTTAGGGCCGGTTTTTAAATTTGTTTAAAGCTAGATTTATCCCAGGACGCTTGCATCAACTAATTTCCGAGAAATTTCCAATATGTCGGTGAATGAAAGAATGTCCTGGGTGAAAAGTAGTGCAAGCGTCCTTGGATAAACCTAGCTTTAAATGAATTGAAAAACCGGTCCTAAGGCCATTGGATTTATAAAAAAATTGTTTTTGGGCCTACTCCCGTGAGATACCCTGTACGTCCGTTAACTAGTGGATTTTACTAAAATATGCACATTTTCCGGTAGTGAATTTGACCGTGGAATAAATTTCATATTTCGTCACTAGCCTACTTTTCGAAATTCAGGCCTCCATTCTTCGTAAACCAAGGACGAGTTTTTATTGGTACATTATTTCCGGATGAAATAATGTACTCGTAGGTACCTATGTAATCGGACGTGCAAAATTTATTTTTGGTTGGAAAGATCACCGAATACCTACATCTTTATTTTGGCTTGCCTATTTATTGACTCGGACGATCAGTGAAACTACAAACCAGTTCAAATCTTGATCTCTCTCCGAGACAATTAAATTTTCAAAAATGACATTTAAAAGCGGGGAAACCGCCGGAAAGGCAATTTTTTGTTCATATCAAGCAAAATCCACCAAGCGGCCTCCCTTTGAGAACACGACAGTCTTGGAAAGCAAAGTGTGAGGTAGGTACGGACAAGTTGGGTAGTCATGTCGACGGATGGGAAGGATGTTGAAGGGTATCAAATCCCACAAGAAGGTTGTACCTACTTTTTCTCGCCATTCACTACGAATCTCTTACCTGTTATGGAGCAGAGGAGTCGGAGGGTTGGAGCGTCTCCGCTGTATTGGTTGATCATCCCCTTGTTGGCTGCTTGGGGTACTGGTATCGTCAACGATATCGGCTTGTGGAATTTGCGCCTTCGAGGCTCCACGGTAACTATGGGTGACACTGCCACTCGGTTGCCGAGTAGTTTGGCCGTCAGTTCCGCCGGGATTGGTTGAGCCTGCACAGAACGAGTTATGCGTTCACGGCCCTACCGTTTATTCTTTTCCGCCGTGATTTTTTAGGTTTTTGCAGATCTTAATCAATTTTTTGTGTCGGTACCTTTCCAACCTGACAGCTAAAAAGGGTATATTTCTACTTCCATTTTAGAATCGCGAATGCATAGGAGCTCCTAGCTCCTGAATCTACGATTTTACCATCTTTTACCTACTTTCATGCGATTAAACCACTATTGATATCGTAGATTCATCAAGTCGAAATTTTGATCCGTGGCAGAACGTCATGACACGTTGAAAACTTTCTATTCCTCACTTAATTCGTCCAAGCGCTTTCGCCCCTCCAGGCTTCTTCAGGGATAGACATTTTTTATGGGTTTTCCCACACAGGGGGCTACTTCTCTCGCGGGTATCACCCTGAGGGGGGTTCGTCAGCCTTCCTTAGGGATTAAAGTTTAAAAAAATATTCATATAATAGGCGATGTTTCAACAAATTTAAAGGAAGACTGACGAACCTCCCTCAAGGTGATACCCGCTGAGAAAAGTAAAAAAACCTAACAAAATGCTTATCCATGAAGAGGCCCAGCGGGGCGAAAGCGCTAGGACGAATTAAGAAAATGAGAGTACGATGAGCTACCACCCTCTCCCTCACAACAACACTATTAAGAAAATGTTGTTATAAATTACGTCTTCTGGGCCCTGGCTGCGCTTCATCTTCTGGGGATAATACTTTTCATTAGTTTAATTCGACGTACCGCTCAATGAAAATGCTAATCACGTACCTTCAATTTACTATATCTACTGGGCGGTGTCAGAGGTCTTTGTCTGGCATGGGCCCATCGTGCGGGCGAGAGGTAATTATGATAAGAAAGCCTGCTCCTTCATTCTCCTTTTCCTACCTGACCTATTCATTCGCAAATCCTTTCTTCTTGAGGACCTTTGTATGAATAGATGACGCTCCTGAGTTCCAGCTTCCAGCATATTTCTCAGCCTTTTAGAAGCATTCAGGATTTATCGATTTTCCGGTTTATCAAACTCCCATCGCTACTGAAAACCATCATTTTATGATCAATCTTACGCCTTTTTCATTTGCAATTTTCGCGAACGGTCGAAAAGGCCACCCTTATTCGGGTTGTGTGTTTTGTGTGACAGGCCCTTGGGCAAAATTCACCAAGGGCCGCGTTCGTGATTGAAATTTGGATCCAAACCCACGGGACCCTCGGGAAAACAAAAGACATTGGACCCCGTCGTGAGTATTTCGCTTTCATTTTCCTCGTGTTTTCCACCTTTTCTTGTTATCTTTCAGCTCACCAGGTTAGTTGGTGGAGGGGGGTTCACACGCGTAGGATATTACCATACCCGTTTTCTACAGCTTCTGACGTTGGAAACCGACAGGTTTTCGAATTGGAAAATTTGACGTTGCCTATGGAAGAATCCATATGTTGACAAAGTATTTCGCATGAAATTAGTATGTCGATGCTTCGTGTCGAATTAAGTAAATTTGACCCTTGTTAATATGGTTTTGTCATTAAAGTTAGCATGCAGCGGTTTTTCGTGTTTCTAGTGTAGTTTCAAAAATTGTTTGGGTTCTGTCTGAGAACTAATGAGGCCTTGATTTGGAAATAGCAGAGGAAAAAACTGAAATTCTGACAATATTGTTTCGATGCTATTTTCATCTTGATTCAAATTTTCATTTGACTCTAAGCTGAATTATCATGTTACCATCACAGTTTGCGGTTTCTGCAAAATCCACATGTTTCAAAGGCCTTATTAGATCTTGAATCATACTGTTCCAATTGGCACATCCAACCATGCTTTTGGACTGTTCAATAAGCGAAACAAACATTCGTGTGAGTTTGCTAGTCGGGCTCAACTCGCCTCATAATTGAGGTAAAATGACTTGATTTGTACGTCATTCGTTATGAGTGCGGAGTGTCAGTTCGGAATCATAAAGCAGCGATGGAAGCATAGCTCGAAAATACAGAAACAAGGGAAACAGTTGAATGGAAACAAGCACTGGACAGTAAGCGCAAGAGGACATTTGCATCCAACAACTAAAGCAATAAGATAAAAGGATTGAGCAGCGTGTGATGCCCAATAAATTTCGTTGGTTCAAATTCGTTTGAAATAGTGAAATTGGCGAGATATCAGAAGATAGTTACGTTCAAACAATCAGACGTTAACTTTATACAAAGTTCGTTTGAAAACTGAATCGCATTGCCAACTGGTTTACTATCAGAAACGGGTTAGAATTTGAATACGTGATTTTTCTTTCATATTTTCGAACTGTGCTTTTCTTGAATCAAACAGTGTTGTCCAATGTCGATCAGTTTGGTACGAACAGGAAAAACAGAATGCCCACTCTATTTTTGACGACCAAAACGGAATGAGCAGCCTGCTTGAAAAAATCTTGAAACGATTCTCGATATAATAAACTAAATTTATTGGGCACATTTTATTTTGCATTTTGTACAGGAACAATACAATGAGTGCGTGAGATATGATAACCAGTGAGTACACAAGCGCAAACTTTTGTCAATGCAGATTATTTTCTAGACATTGAAAAATCATCTTAGTCACTATCCATTCCGATTAACAAAATTTGTCACTGTTGCGTTCGAGATTTTTTAGTGTGAACATGTCCTTGGGCACTTCAAAATGAACTTAATTTTGAGTCTGACTCAACCACGAAATTATGTGAAAAATCTTTCCGATTTTCCTCATTTCACTGTGTTTTTTAGGCATTTGTTATAGAAATGGGTTCTACAGTTGTTAAAAATTCCTTTCGAATTCGTACCTTTTTTTAATTTTAATTTTAGGTAATTTCAATTCGAAATTAACATGTTTCAAGTCCCAAGAACACATTCTAACATGAATTGAGACATTCTGACTTTAAGACTATAGTTGATTATGCTATTACCTCCTCAACTTGGATAAGTGTTAGAAAAACTTGGGACTAGCATAACTATTATTCTTGTTACAAAATTCAAACATTGATGTATCCTAAAGTTCAGTACATTGTTACAAACATTAAGATGCCAGTATATAATAAAAAATTTTAAATAATTTTTTTAAACCAACGCAAGCAAAATGATAATATTCTTCTTTCTAGTTCTTCAATGACTTACAAAGAACCAGATGAAGAGCTTCTCAAAGCAAAGGAACTTTAATATATAGACTAGAATCTACACAATTAAATTCGCCTCTACAATTCAACTGGCATCATTAAGTACTTTGGCATTGAGTAACTTGATAATATTTTCCAATCTAAATAACGTTATTTCAAATAATCCTACACACGATCACTACCTAATGGACTAGAAAAAAAACTGAATTTTCATTACGCTTATTTTCATTAAATTACACTTTTTATTGGGCAGTTTTATTATGGCACATGATTAAGTATTTAGGTACATGATTTCAATTTACACCATACATGGCGTATTCAGCATTCTGCTAACACACATGCGCATGATACAGCACGATTTAATATCAGCTCTCAGTGTATTTCGTAGTTGTACGATTGATACTTCAGTCGCAGTTCAATTTAATTTTCATTCTATAATATTTGCATCATGTCGATTCCAGTTCACCTACAGTTTAATGTTGGTTTCAATTTAGTTAATATGGAAAAACACACCATGCGTTTGATTCTTTGGCGAGTATCGTGAGGAAGAGTGATGGTTCTAGGAGTAGCCAGAACTTTTGGCATGAACTCTAGTTTAGGTTCAGAATTGGCTATATATTTTTTCATTCATGATTTTTCTGGCACATTTAAGAGCAAATTCACTATGCTGAATCAAAATCTATTCATTGTACGAAAGATTATACATGAAACGCTGCTCTTCAACCCAAATATTCTGAAGTACAGGGAGTTTCCAAATTGTTACATTATCTTGTCACGCAAAAAAAAAATCACGCCAATTTCAAACATAGTACCTACGAACTTCGAACCAAATCATGCACTACTCATGCGATAAAAAAAAGATAATAGAATAGCAGTGTTGTAGGTTTTTTGTAGGGCTATCATATGATTTCTCCATAGAGAGAAGTGATCTAAACCGGTTAATCTCTAGGCAATTTTTGACTAACTAATGTGTAATTATTCGATGATTGTGATTTTCGTTCAATCTGAAGGTATGTGATTGGCAAGTGATTCGTTACGGAATCGATTCTACTCTCACGCCTGAATTCGATACGCATTCATGAAATGTTTACCCATAAGTTCTTCAATTTGGTACCTACTGCTTGCTCAGGGTGTTGATGATACTTAAGAAGACCAACTTCAACTTCAAATCAATTTTTTACCCATGCACTTTCAAATTAGAGTGAGAAAGGAGGACATTACGGTTCTACAGCACAGCAGCATCTGATGTAGATTACTCACTCGAAGGCGCCTCCCAACATAATATTTAATTAACGGTTTCCTATCTTAATACCTCTCTTAAACCTTTCAGTATTGGGTAGGTACATGGTTAACTTACGAATCGATTTAATCTGGCTCTGATATTGTTTACGATTGTTTGCGACCGACAGTTGCTCAATGTCAGCAACATTAAACTGTATTCCTCGGTCGCCAAGAGCCAAAATCTACTCGAAATGAGTTATTTTTTGGGCGGAGCTTATCAAATACTGCATAATTCGGTTCACCTATTTCATCGATAATGCCGCGAAGTTGGCAGATTGAGGCATTATTCCGATGCACATGTACCTACTGAATAACTATTTTCAGATGATGTACCTACCATCAATCTTTTCATTAAATGGTTTGAACAGGAATCCGGAACACTTATGATCCAGCAAGTGAAGCGATTGGTGCTCGTATTAACATGAAGTCTACCGTTTTACCAAATGAGAGAGAATCGTTTCTTTTTTGGTATGTGGTTGACGGTGATTTTTTTCAACGTGGATGGGTGTGCGTTCTTCCTTGGTTTGAACAGGTTGACGTTTACCTGTAATCCAACTTTGATCTTTTTGGTGAGAGCTCCGTGCGGGAAAACGGCTTGGACTTGAGGAACGACTGTTGACGACACCATTCCTCCTTCAGGCCCGATTGCGTGCACTTCCTGGCGAACTCTGGACACGACGGCTATGTAGTGCGGGAATTCGGTGGTCAGAATTCGTGTGGTGCGAGTGTTCTCTTCGAATTGGGCGATTTCTAAAAAAAAATTATTTCCAAACGGTTGAGCTTGAGGTCAAGGATAGCATATTTTTGAGCCTTATTTGTCAAGGATTCAATGAATGAAGAAGAATGAATTTGAGGGCGAATTTCTGTATATTGTCCTGCATGTTCCGGCCGAATTGTCGGAAATTTTTCTCGTGCAATATTAATTTAATAACTCATTCATACCATCTTTCTCGAAGCTATGGCCCAGCACATCATGGACGGCTTCCTCAGTTGCCTCGAACGTATGTTCGCGCCAAGTTTCACCATTGTCCGATCGGAGAATGACGATTTCCCGCTCTTTGCCCCTCAGTGCTCCGAAATGCGGCACTTCGATCATGACTGGTCTGTTGACGAAGAGCAAGAATATTCCTAAGTACGCTTGAAACGCAATGTGCTGTCAATTCGGAAATTGGGACAAATGAATTCACCATGGTTCAAAACTATCTGCAAAAGGAAAGATCGGGACTTACCCCAAAAATTTGGCCCCCACGGGTCCGAGCTCGAGAATCCTGCTGGCAAGTGCTTCGCCCTCCATGAGTGGTGGCGAGTGTGGTAATTTGTCACGCTTCAGATAGCGGCATGTGACCCGGAGGGGCATTGGTGCTCGTCTTGGGGGCACGATGACGCGGACGCCGCTGTGCCGGACGCCTCGCATCGCTCCACCTCGAGCGTCCACGAGGAAACTCACCAGGAAACTGTAAACAAGTCGAGTTGTAATTGTAAATGTGCGGGTACTCAACCGTGCTGATCAAGTGTGCAGTAACTCCAATTTTTTGTGGTTTTGAGTTAGACCGCTCTAGAGGTTCATGGGGGCTCTTGAGGTTTCTTCATAAACCATTTGCATGGCCAAAGTTCACCAGAAACAGCCGTTTTCCCTCCAAGATTGCTAAGGAATTCTGCCGTAAACGCCGTAAATTGGAAAGCTTGCAGTTACTCCTGCATGCTACATTGTGAACAAAACTTTGCGGAGGCACGGTCAAAAAACGAATAATAACTAAAAAAATGCTTTTTCTCTCAATTCATATTTTTGGAGGTACTGCACTCTCGCCAAGCACGGCAGAATACGTACGCTGTTCTAGAATTTATTGTACTGGCTCGAGGTGATGCTAGCTAGAGCCGAACAGATGCCAAAACGCTGCGTTCATGAACGGTATAAGATATTTTGAAAAAATATTTTTGTCTAAAAATGCAGGGACGCCAATATCATTAAAAATATTCAAGAATGTTTTCGAAATATTCTCGGTTGGTACTCTCGATGATTTTTCCTTGATCATTTGACTAGTCAGACAATAGCCAGCTACTGTACTGGAATCATGGTATCAATTATCGAAGGTAATCCAAGACTCACTTTCTCCATTGGAGTTTCCTGTTGACCCATTGATTGACGGCGTGTTAAAAAAAATTCAGATTCAATTCATTGGACATAAAGTAAACTGCGAGGTGCTTTCTGGCCTATAATTGGCTTCAGTGGAGGATACGTGATATACAGACGGATTTTGTGATTAAACTTTTCAAGTTTCCAAAAAAATCCAAATGTCCACATTCCAAACTGTCATTCACGAACACAAAGCACAGTTCGAACAATAATTTACTGCCGAGCATACTGACATTTTTGTTTCCTGACTCTTTGTGACTTTGACTGACATTTTTGTAATAATGGTTACATCAGTAATGAGCGGTTTACCCGACGTGAAGCGGGTGGCGGTTGATATCGACGTTGTCGGCCGCCGCAGAGACGACGGTATAAGATTCCTTCATATGCTGCGGACTGATTGTGTCGTCTATCGCGGTCGGAGGCCCTGCCACAAAACAAGATGGCAGGGGAGAAAACATTAATCGACATTATACATAAAAGAGACAAGGAAATTTGAATTTCGATAATTATATTTTCCACGAATTTCAACTGAGATCTCATCTTCTGGCCTTGCAATATTTACGTATTACTCTGATACATTGACTTTAGACCCTATTAACTACCTACCGCTTTTGTCAGAATTCATTCTGCAGTCTGACGGAAGACTGGACAGATTCTAATATCTTGGAAGAATGGCCTGTTATTCAGACTGTTGGTTGCGTAACATTGGTAATTAGAGTAGACAAAGGTCTGGAAGATTTTCGGCTCCACCACTTACGGCTAATTGGGCTTGTTGAGTCAGAAAAGTAAATTGGTACCTATTTCTTATAGTACCTTAGCCGTCACCGGAGCATTGTAAATATCTTTGCTGAGAGATTCGTTTTTGTTGGTTTTGTATACTCACGTTAACGTTTGCCTTCAGTTTTCACTGGTCGCGGTTTTAAAGTCGTACATTTCAAGGGTAAAATTTCGAGAGAAAGTTTTGCAGATATCGTCGGACAATGGGCTGAAAAAAGACTAAGCTGAAAGAGTGAAAGAAAATAACATTTGGAAGGTTTCCGTCTTACCGATGTCTCTGTTGTCCCTTTCGTCTCGGGTGACATCGATTGGCAGGGAATCGTCGCCAAGTCCTCTCATTTCGTCCACAGTCAGGTAGTGGTACGGCTGCTCGCTCAGCATAGTGTCCTCACCTGGATCAAAATCCAATTAAATTCACCACGTGGTTCAAGAGTTCATGCTGAATGCCTGGGGACAATTCGGTTATTCATATCTATGGACAATGGAATCAGGTAGTTGATCATTTTTATGGCCATAACCTCCATCGTAGACATACAGCTGGGGGAGTTCGACGATTTTTACATGAGTGATTACGAGACGATAATTTATTGAGAGAGGTAGTATAGGTATGGACTGGTAGGTAATTTTAGTCTCTAAACAATTTTTCATTCTGAGATTCTTCCACTAAAAAATCTGCACCTAGGTACTTCATTAATCATTGTTCGAAAACCCCCGGACGAATTTTCCTTTTTTTCTGATTTCCTCCAGATTGTCATTGTTCTTGAGCCAATGCTTAGTTATGATGGAATAAACGGAGAAAATGTCTTCGTTCTTATTAACCCATTTCACAATAGTATTGCTACCTAGATCAAAATTTGAAGCAAAACACGGTGTTCAGTATGTGTGTCTGGGGATCATGCAAACGAGCGTATTAGAGATATCATACAGTATTTTGGTAGAGTGATGATATTTGATTGCAGTGACTTACGGGTGAAAATGGTGTCAGCCTTAAAGTAGGGTAGGTAGACATGTGGGTGGGCGGGCGTAAAGCCATACTCAAGACCCAGAACATCACCTGACACAACACACACAAGCACAAGTGCAAGGCAGTTACAAAATGTGCAAACACTCACACGAACACGGGAACAGAGCGAAGAGTATAGTCGAAGAAAGTTAGCAAAGTCGAAAAGAAAACTTGGAAATCCAAAATCAGTAAATTAGATCGAGGTCGATTGCCCAGAAGCTGCTGTCTTTTGAAGCGACAATTATCTCATCGGCTGCGCTGTTTTTGCATGAGTTACCTAAGGTTTCAGCGTAGATCTCACAATAATTTTGATCGTGGAGGATCCATCAAATTTTATTGGGCGATTTACACTCGATCGTACTCCCACGCACCGTGCAAAAGTGTTGAAAAGTAAAGTGTCTTAAGGTTAGGTGAGAGAGTCGATTCTTAGCTATAGGAAGAGTTGAATACAGTGGATTTTTACTTTTCAGACTCAAATTTGACTTAATTATAAGTGACCACATATTGAGCTATAACAAGAAGTTAAGTGCCATGCGTTAGATGAAAGAAATTCCAATATTCAAAACACTGAATTATAAAAAACATTTTACAGCCCTGATTTAGACGGGGTGGCTTGTAATGTTCTACCCATTCGATTTGTGTTCGCTTAGCGCTAAATTGGTCAAACCTAATTGGTAGTTGTTGATATTATTGTCACAATAATTACTAAACTTTCCGTGGGTGTTTTATATCCAATTTCCAACTCATTTAACCTGACGAAGGTATATCAACAAACTGCCGGTGTACCAAACAAATAATGAGCATGGGGCTGCAAGGAAAATTAAGGCTTTATCACCGAAACAAAAATGATGAGATAATTTCAATGAGCCAAGTATCAATTATATCCCGGATGCCTAAAATGTTCGAAAAAATTGAGTTATGAATTAAGCACGGAGTTCTCAATAGTGTTGCAGTTGTCCACAAATTGGTAGCAGAAACACAATCATAAAAACATCCCTGGACACTGTTGGCACGAACCTATTAATTTTTGCTCGAAAAGCTAATCCTTTAAATTATTGAAATTATTATTGAAATTAAATTATTGATTAAACTATTGATGCTTAGAAAACACGCATTACTTCTATATTTTGGCTGAAAATATTTTGGTTCATTTTTCTTAAGAAATGAACCTTTGTAATCGGTCAGGAAAAAAAAAATTTTAACACCCCCTGAAAATTTGTTGGTTTACGTTTCAAGGGGTGTAGAATCCGAATCTGCAATAAAAATTTTTTGTCCGTCCGCCGTACGCCGTACGCCGTACGCCGTACGCCGTACGCCGTACGCCGTACGCCGTACGCCGTACGCCGTCCGCCGTCCGGGGTTTTTAAGGGGGAAGGAGTTATCGAAAAATTTTGAAATTTTTACCAAAAATCAAGTTCCGTATCTAGTTGGTCCTAACGTCTCGGCAGAACCCTACCTTAATTTTAAGGCCAGTAAAACAGCTGTTGAAGTGGGAAAAAATTCGTGTTTTTCTGGAAATTTGAAACATAGGCATGTGACGCATCATTTTCTATAGATTTTTCTATGCTGAATCGAATGAGACCATCGCCACGCCGGTAGCTTCAACCGTTTAGGAGTTATTGCAGTTTTAGTGAGACATTTTTGAGTTTTTAAAAATTTCTACAATTCTTAATAACTCGAAAACTACTAGAGCCACAAAAATCGTTTTCCACTCGTTGGAATCCCCACAAAAACTTCTGTCCTCCCGATATCTTCAATTTAAAGAATTTGGTCGCATTATACAAATCAGCAAAACAAAAATTGGAAAAACTTGAGAATTTGGCCTCGGCTCTTAGATACGGTTGATTGATCTACTTACGACTACTAGCCTATTACACCAACAAGGTGACGCACTCATACTTCGACCAGTTGCGCTTGGCAACATGAGAGCGAGTCAGGCTTTAACAACGGTTCTGAGGCATGAGGCATTTTCAATTTCATTATTCAGAGAATTTAATAATTATTATTATTCAGTTAATTATGAAGGTGATTAAGAATAGATTAAATGGTAAATTTAACGGAATTGAACGATCAGCTGCGTTGAAAAAATGGATAGGTAAGTAAGTATTTATCAAGCGAAGAGGATGATTATTTTTTGCCTGGTTGAAAAAACGTTTTTCTAAATAACCCATCTAAAATACAAATTGATACTGAAATTATAGAATAATAACAGCTAAATTCTGTGTTTAAGGAGTACCGATATATCGTAAGGTTTGTCTTTGCAATCGAAAAATGAACCCCTGTGCAAAATTTGCAGAGTTCTTCGGACATAGCAAAAACTAATCTGCACATGCCACTGATCTACTTAGCAGCGTTTTTTAGTTAAAATTCTGATATTACGAATGTTTCGGTAGGTGCTTTGATTCAGAATTCGGAAAAAAGGAAAATTTCCAAACCATTCTAAATAGAATTACGGAATTATGGAATTGCGGGTTTTTTTCATAGCAGCAACGCAGCGTATTTCAGGTATATTATACCTTGCCCACTAAAAATGTCTGACAAGCAAATGAGTGTACCTATGTGTAACATTTCCCATAACCAGGGACATTAATCAGATCAGCCATAACATTGCGTTATACTCGTTTCACGTATTTATTTCAACGCATCTCTTTACTCAAAATTTATCGTTGAACAGGACACATTGAAATGGATTTGGCAGTAGATGTTGGTTGCTGTAACAGTAGACTGGCTCAATTTTCTAGGAGGCTATGGCGGTGTGTGTGATTTTCTAAATGATAAAGGAAGAGTCAGTTAGATATCACTATGCTAACGATTTGGGTGAGAAAAGCATTTCTATCAGGTAGTACTATGCTGCAGTTTTCTAGGCGGCTGCTATTCTTGCCACTCCAAATGTGGGTTACTATCCTTCACTAGAAAGCAGACCAAGCGAAATCTCAAATTGTTTACTCAACTTTTCTAAAGAAAACCGGAAATCAATTACGCTACGTCAAACGTTTGTTAGAAGTGCACCGCGAAGTAATCTACTTGATCCATGCACGATGTCACTGGGCTTGATCTTGACCATGTGGGAAAATTGTGATGATCGCAATGTTTTGTGCCATAATGAGCCCAACCATTTATAGAGCCGTGAAGCATAATGTAGATCAAGTGGCAAATGGCGAAAATTTCCTCCCCGGCAGGATTCGAACGTCCCACCTCCTGCTCTCGAGGCAGACGCCTTAATCCTTCGGCCGCGGAGAGCCTGTCTTCATTCAGTCGGGAAGTGCACTCAAGTGACACATTGCAGTTAAGTGCACTTGAGTGGACCTCCCAGACTGGCGGAACCCAGGCTCTCCGAGGGCAAAGCGTTAAGGAGTCTGCCTAGAGAGCAGGAGGTGCTAGGTTCGAATCCTGCCGGAGTATTTTTCTTGGAAATTTTCTCTTTGATGTCATGCATGCTTAACAGCATCAGAGGCTCCAACCCTTGAAAGCACCTATAACTTCTTAGCCCTGAAGGAGACACAACATTCTTTAGAAAGCTTGGTGAAGGAGTCTGTGTTTCACTGATGACCCTAACCCTGATCTAATGACTGCAGCATTTTAAGGATCGATCATCTACCATGAATACTGGACGGAAGGTTTGGAAGATTTTTGAAAATGGCATTCGATCTGAGCAGCTTGGATTCTACGTTAATCTCAACATCAAGGGTCATTTCCACGTCACAAACGGATGCAAAGTCGATGGAATGAGTCAGATGAATTTGCGCTGGTGATGTCATTCAAATGAGATGATCAGTGGTAAATAATGCAACAGTAAAACGTCCTTACCTCCTTCGTCTTCTGAATCCGACATGAAAGTCTCCTGCATTGTTTCGGGGGAGACCACTTTGTATTTTTCATCGGCTGATGTCGGTGAGATTGGAGTGTCGGTGACTCCCTTGAGTGTTTCGATGACGCTGATGTAACCGAGTTTTTGAGCAATGTACATAGCCGTTTGTCCTTGCTGTTCAGAGGGAAATGATCAAATTGTTAGTTTAAATTAGCGTCTCTCATTCAAAATCAGTATTAATTGATAGTCCGGGAGGTTATTACGTTGGTAGTCGCGTTCGGGTCAGCTCCGGCAGACAACAGTTCGTTGACGATGTGCGAATGGCCTTGCTGGGCAGCTTGATGAAGAGGCGTATAGTTGACGGCTGTAGTCGGTTTCACTGAAGCACCATTGGCCAACAAGAGCCTGACCATGCCCATTTGGCCGAAATGGCATGCCACGTGGAGTGGAGTGTAGCCAGCCTGTGGCATGAAGTAATGAAAGCGATTTCACGATTTTATAAGGCTGGTAGTTCGCACTGATTGTGAATTTCTGAAGTGATGAGCAGTGAAATGATATGGCATAGATAAATAAATTCGAAACTCTTACTTTCGTTGTACTGTCAACGTCGGCCTGGTTCTTGAGAAGAATACCACCCACTTCCACCCGGTCTTCTTGCGAACAAAGGTGCAAAGGTGTGAGGCCGTTCTGCAACAAACCAGAATCGATGTTCAGCAAACTGTTCTCTCTTGTGGGCTTCTGAAGTCAGCAGCCTGTGAGGGGTTCTTGGGCCTTGATTCACTAAGGGTCTGTTCGATCAGGCCAGCCCCGAAAAAGTAACCATTGACTGTATCGAGTCTGGTACTGTCGAGGAGTCGCCTGATCGAACAAACCTTTAGTTGAATCCGAAAAATGCAGGCTTCCTGATCCGCAATAACAAGATATCCTATCAGCCTGATAAACCCGTCCCAATTTTCTCAACTGACCAAGAAATTTCGAAAAAGCGCACATTGTCATATCTCGCTGAAGATTACCTTGGCCTTCTGGTTGACGTCTGCTTCGTGCTCGATGAGAAGGTTGGACATGTCGGCATGGCCTTCCTGTGCTGAGAGGTGCAACGGTGTGAATCCAGCCTTACTTTCAGAGTTAGCCTTGGCTCCATACTCCAAAAGAGTGGTTGCGATATCCATCTAGATAAAAAAAAACCGTCAATACTCGATCTTCAATTTGCATCAAGATTCGGTTGAAATCTATTGAACATATTTCTGAGACCTGGTTCTTTCGAGCAGCTATGTGAAGAGGTGTATGGCCGTTCTTGGCGGTTGCATGTGGCGAGGCTCCCTTCTCCAAAAGTAGCAAAGCCACATTCTGATGGTCATAATGGCTGGCCACGTGAAGAGGCGTCACTCCATTCTGTCGGATAAAAATCAAGCGTGTATTTCAGAAGCAGCTGAACAAATTTCATCTCAACCTGTCGATGTACAGAGGTATGCATTACCTTTCCTTGTGCGTCAACAGGAGCGTCTCTCCTTAGTAGAAGTTTGGCTACATTCATGTGGCCGTATTTGGCTGCCAGATGGAGTGGCGTGAAGCCTTTTTTAGTCGTGGCTTCGAGCGAAGCACCATTTTCAAGAAGGACGGAGGCCACCTGGGAGGAAAAGTGATTATTCAAAAATTATGTTCCTAACTGCAGTAATCACACACATTACATCGCAGTTCGACGAATTACGAAGAATTATCTACCTCGTCTTGTCCCTCTTTGGCTGCTATATGGAGCGCCGTGTACAGGTCTTTTGTGGTGGAGTCGACGCTGGCTCCGTGTTGGAGAAGTAGCATTACAATGTCGACGTTTCCTAGGCGCGATGCAATGTGAAGTGGGGTTTGCTGCTCCTACAAATACAAGAACCAATATTTAAATCTTGAGATTTACAACTGAGGATAATTCATCAAGATTACAATCCTTGCGTTGCTTACTCTTGCTCTGGCATCAACTTGAGCGCCATTCCTTAGCAGGATTCGAATTATGTCGGTTTGATTTGCTCGAGCTGCAAGATGCAGTGGGGTTTCCCCGCGTACTGTTTTGATGTCTGGTCCTGCTTCATTTTGAACCAAGTAGATCACTATATTCATACAGCCCATGAAGCTTGCAACGTGGAGGGGTGTCAGGCCCGACTGAAACGTTTCCATCAAATCAAGATGCTGGTAGCAAGCTGATAATTTTTTAAATCTATTTCCTTTCTCCGGCCAATTTTCATCGCGAGAAAATTTCAAATTTTGTATTTATTTATTTCGTATTTCGTATGTCAGCGGCAGAATAAATTGTATTCGCACCTCGGTCGTTGCTTCTATGGAGGCACCGTGTTTCAAGAGCAGTTCAACCACCTTGATGCGATTTTTCTTGCAGGCAATGTGCAATGGGGTAAATCCGTTGAGAGCCCTTGCATTGGGATCTGCTTTACGGTCAAGTAGGAGCCTTGCAACGCTGACATGGCCACAATGGGCAGCCACATGCAGAGCTGTCAGGTAATCGACGGTGACGTCATCGACTGGCGCTCTATGGTAGAGAAGGATCCGAGCTGCGTCCACGTGATCGCCTTGCGATGACATGTGAAGCGCCGCTAATCCATTCTGGATGAACGAAAATCATATCAGTTAAACCCCCGAGAAAAAATTGAGAGAAGTTTTGATCTGTAAATATTACCCAAAAATAACATTAATTGTTAGTTTTTTAATTATCAATTTTCGAAGGACAGCTGAACAATCTATCTATCTGTCTTCAATCGGTCTGTGGATGTTGACCATGGTTGAGGTTGAAGGTCAAACCTTTCACTACCTATGCTAATAAAACTACTAGATTGCACAATCGCTTGATTTGAATAATTCAAGACGTTCCCTAGCTGGCGCTCCGATTCCGCCAGACACATCTGTCGGTTCAGTAAACAACAGATCCTGCTAGCCGGTGGCAGATATAAATTGAAGTTGAAGTGGGGTCATGTTTATCTTACGAGCGGCGAAGGTTTACAATATCTTATCCGGCCACATCGAGGCCGTTCTTCTGATTCATGAGGCGAAAGTTGATGAAATTTTAGTTTTATCTGTCCAAGCGACTGAAAGCCCTAAGCAATTTTTTCGAGAAGCGAATTTTTTGAAACCTGAAAATGGTAATTGAAATTCGTATTTTGTGCAACAAGACGAATTCCTAAATTACGAAAAAAACATTCCTGATATTTTCATTCTCCCAAAAGAGAAATAACTGCCAACATTTCTCAAAATTCTACCTTCCTACATCCAAAAAAACTAAAAAATTTCTGTCCGCCAAAAATAACTGAACTTTTTTTCCGAGCTGTTCAATGTTGGACAACTTGAGTTTCCGTTCGGTCGATCCGGCGCCAGCCAACCTTGGTCAAAATGTAAATCTGAACAAGGGTCGATACGGATGGCGGTCACGGATGGGGGGAACCTCGTGAACTATCGATTGAGAGAGTTCGTGGAGCTCAGGACTTGCCAGTTCTCGTATGGGAGCCCATTTGTTTTATTGCTCTCCTCAGGGAATCCTTGAATTGGACGAAGCGAACATCTGGCGTTTGGCAGGCGTACGATAAGCAACGTCTTTCTCCTAACCCCGATTTATGAGAAATTTCGAGAGCGTCGGAATTAAGACATAAATATTAATCAAGGTTCGAAAGGCTAGGGCGCCTGAACGACCATGTTGCACCCCTTAACGGATTTATTTTTATTCTGGGGTATTGGCAATTTCGGAAGGACGAATTTATTTGCGCGTATATTTCTAAGTTTGTTAGATTAATAATTTTTTCTGAAAACTAAAGAACCGAAAACTTTTACAATGGAGTTTGTTGTATTACTCATATGGCTTGCGTTTGTTATTTGGCCAATCTTGAGTTGGATAGGTAGCGATCGACGAGGCTATCAATTTACTCTCAAAACAAGAACGATCCCTAAAATTCAAGCACGAGTTGGCATTCGAAATGGACGAGAATTTGAACTTTGTATTTACCTTGGTTTTGGCAGAAATTGGTGCTCCTCGCTCAAGTAGCATGTCCACCACTTGTTCGTGGCCTGAGCGGGCTGCGCAATGTAATGGCGTCAGGCCATCTCGAGTTTTCGCCTCGATGTTGGCCCCCTTGCTGAGCAGTACTGAAACCATGTTTGATTTGCCCCATTTCGCCGCCACATGAAGTGGAGTGATGTTATGCTGGAAAAAATTCGATGAAAAAAATAAGAGAAATGAGGAAAACGATCGCGGGACGTGTTCGGGCAAGATCTTGAATACCGACGATTTCAACAATCATGTTAACATTCACGATTTTTCGCTCTTACTTTTGCCGCAAAGTTGACATCTGCACCTTTGGACAGGAGTAGGTTGGCTATGGCTTCATTGCCATAGTGGGACGCTATGTGCAGCGGAGTGAAGCCACTTTTGGACGTAACATCAGGATTATGTTCATTCTGCGTAAAAATTGAAACAACTCAATTACAACGGGCAAAACTTTTGAAACGGAAGAATAATTCTTTCATTTCCAATAATTATTATTCGAATTAGCAAAAAATAAAATTTTCCAACAATATCAGCACCTGTAAAAGAAGAGCTGCTGCTTTAGTATCATCCTTTTTGGCAGCAATGTGAAGGGCAGGAAGGCGGACTTTGCCCCGTGTGTCGTTTTCCAGAAGCACTGCAACGACTTTATCGTGGCCTTGTTGCATAGCCACTGCCAGAGGCGTGAATCCATCCTGGAGTGCAGGAAGCCATCAAAATTAATATTCCACGAGACAATAAATAATGAGGAACAAGGTTCTGTAAAATCGGTCGAAACTGACCTCTGTAGCAAGGCTTTGGTTGCCGCCATTGGCCAGCAGAAATCGAACGACAGCGTCGTGATTTTCCTGCGCAGCCATGTACAAGGGGGTAAAGCCATTTTGGCTCTGCACGTTGACGCTGGCTCCATGTTCCACCAAGTGTTTCACTACTTCTTCTTGACCAGCTGCAGAAATTGAAAAAAAATGATAGCATCAAAAAATGCGACTAAAAGTCGAGTTAAGTTCTATTTTAGTCCGGTTTTCTTGAAGTTTGGCTAAGAATGGCTCTACCTAAGGACGCAATGTGAAGGGCAGTATTTCCTTTCTTTGTCGCCGAATCCACCTTGGCTCCTCGCTTGAGGAGTTCGGACACCACGTTGATGTGGCCATCTTTCGATGCCAAATGGAGCGCGTTCAATCCATTCTGGAAAATTTATGGTGAGGATAGTCAGAATGTTTTTTAGCGGATACGATTTTTATTTAGAGCCAATTCATTCGAAATGTTGATTCTCTTGAACGTACAGCGTTTGACGTGTTGATGTCCACATTGTTCTTCAGCTGTTCGAGCACTTTGTCAAGGTGGCCGGCCCTTGCCGCCCGCAGGAATGCTGTGTTTCCATCGGACTGAAAAAATAGAAGAATTTGTTTCACGTAGGTATACCTACATATCTAAAAAAAAGTTATTTTGTTATCTGTCCTTTGGGACTTTTTCATAGGCAAGAATGGCTAGACGGCTTTTTCTTAGTAAAAAACCGTGAAGTTTTTAATCTGGACGCTTGTTTCTTATATAGGGCGTTCACATTCAAGATTGCCTTCCTTGGAAAGGTAGATTCTTCAGCTTATTTGCTAAATTTTCTTGATTGAAAGTTCAATTTTTTCGATTTGAAGATTTTTCAATGCTTTTGACTTAGTTTCAGTAAAATGGCCATAAGTCCCTTAATTTTTGAAATAATTTCAAATATGAGGATACTCTTGGAAAACTGATTAAATTTTGTGTAATCCCGTGGTATTTGCCCCTTTCTGACACCAAGTTAAATTGGCAGAAAACTGGGCCGAAGTTGAGTGTCTCTCAATATTTCACAATTATCATTTTTCAAATTAGTTCAATTAGTTTAAGACGATAATTGGTTGGATAAATCCGGCTCTTGTTCTGGGAATACTGGCACGGAATGTCAGCTTTTCATCGGTATCCTCATTTTTTTATTGCTTCAAAAGTTGAGGGACTCAAAGCCATTTTTCTGAAACTAAATAAAAACCACAGGAAATCTTCAAAGTGAAAAAAGTGTACCTACCTTGGGAAAATTTAATGAAACAATAATTGTAGTAAATGAGTTAGGGGAATACGTGGCAGTGGAAGACATTAGAAGAATTCACCAAAACGGACCCCCATGCCATTGCCCCGTCCCAGTAAAACCATGGAAAAATTCGTGGCCTAGTTCAGAACTCTATGGCACATACTTCTCATTCCTCTAGTTTAAAAAATCTAGATCTCCTTTTTTCTTCAAACCAAAATTCATCATTTGAAGAGGGTACAGTATTAATTATTCCACCATTGTTTTTCGAAGAGTCGTGGGCTGAAATCGCCAACACTTTAAGACGAATGTTCCTATTTTTCTCCCCGATGAAAATGGAGCAGCACTAGTTTTCGGGTTAGGGCAACGGTGGCAGTAAATCGTGCTCGTTGTGTTGGCGACTGTTTATCGAACCGTAAACGGATCGCGCCAGTCGCCATCGGCCCAGCCAACCCGGCGCCACCCCTAACGATAGCGCGCACTCCTCCCAACTTGCCTCGATTACCTTAGCTCCACTTGTATCAGCGGTTTGCTCTAATTGCCTCATCCATTTCTTACTCGCTTACTTGAAAGGCTCGAATTTTCCAATGGTTGAATTTAAATTAAGATAAGATTTGGGCTCTAGCGTGGCCCGGAATACCGAAATCTTTACATAGCAGTCCTTCTTGAAAAAGCTGTATCAACTCATTCTCCGTATTTCTTGGATAATGTCTTGGGGCGTTCCATATATTCCAGAGATTCTTCAAAAACGGGATAGTTTCTTTAGAAACCAAATCTCATGAATAAAAAAAATCGATAAGTAAATTAATGTTTTTAAGATCAAAATCTGCTTATTTGATCTGGAGTGACAGGTGCTAAATGGCTGTCGACCTCACCCGACTAATCTAATTCTAGAAATACCTGAAAACCGAGTCGAGGAAAGTTGTTTTGCTTACACCCTTGATAATCTCAAAAGTTCACCTAGTTTTCCTCAGGTAATTTTAGTGTCTGCAGATCTCCAAATTCTAGCTTTAACTGGCTCCGACTAACCTCAGCAAACAACCTACCCCCTGTCAAACCCCCGTCACGTTTACTATTAATTTCCCGAGATGGGACGTTAATCTATTTTGCTGGGAAAACTTGTCACGCGACAGAGTAGTTGTGCGAATGTGTACCTTCCCCTTCTACCTTAATTGGTTTACATTTCACTAATAACAGAAGGAAGATGTTAGAAATAAAAGATGCTATTCGTTAGTAGCTGCAAACTAAACATTGTAGCTTCAAATTGCATCTAATGCATGACCCTTTTTCTGCACAAATCAACAGTACTTATCATTAAATAATAATTTAAATTTTAATAATTTGATTTTTAAAATAAAAACTAACTTCCCCTGACCCCTCCGGCCTTCATTGATGGAGGTCCCAAAATAAGTGAGATTTTCCATAACACCGAACGTGACACTCGGTGTTTACTTTTGTATATTGTTACAGTTGTTGCCTTCCCAGGGCGATCACAACTCACAGAAACCTTTCAAGTCTTTTTATCCTTTAACGACCAGGTACTCATGCTCAATACCGTTTACCGGCTGCTTATCTCGTCATATTTAACGACCTTTTAGTTACTGTACAATATCTGCCGTTTATGCTATTCCGGCTAAAAATTTACCGTTTGAAAAAAGGCGATATTTCACGCTTCAAGAGACGTAAAATCAATATAGTCGGTTAAAAAATGATTTTTTTGGAAACAGCCTGAAATAAAATTTGCCTTTTTTCCGAGTACTTTGGTCCAGGATTGATCAAATTTTCTAGCCAGGTCGATTGCCAAGTTTTAAAAAATAGTTTACCTAGTAATTAAAAAAAATTGAAGTTGATAGGATCTTAGATGCATGCTCCGAATGAGACCATTCCCAAAGCTGTTGCTAATGGATTGAAATTGAATTTCGATTTTCAAAGTCACCAAACGAAAGTAAAAATGGAAGGCGATCGACGTCATTCTCAATGCTAGGCGGGTCAGGCGATCGATTCTCTCCGACAACATGGAATATTTGAGGCATAACCCAATGGTTTCATTGAACCCTGTTATTTCAAAGTGCGTCCAACGAAGGAGAAACGATAGATGGAAGGGAAATACCTACCTAAGATAATTTATTATTTTTATTTGTTTTTTGAAATTTTGTTATAAAAAACAGTTTATAGTTGGTAGGGAGGACTTTGGTCGGGAGGGATCTCCGGTGCTGGGGAGCGTAATTGATTTTCCTTATAATTTTATTATCATTGTTTTTTATGGTTGTATTTTGAACTTAATTTGTATTTTTTTTTTAAATTCTAACGTGTACCAAGGTATTCTGGGTTCATCTTTTCAAGGTCGGAGACGAAGGGGACTCTCGCATAATTCTTAAATATCGGAATTTTCTATTTACAGAACTCAACTCGAAGAACGATTGGCAAAAGCTATGTAGTACCCGTTTTATTGTAGAATCTCCCAAATTTGCACCTTCCAAATCTCATAACCCCAGCAGCAGAAGAAGATTGAACTCATGCTATTGATCCAGGAGGTAATCAATAACCGTGTCTTGGCGTGCTGCCCGCACGAAAGTCGTCGCTCAGCAGGTGACATATTTGTTGAAATCGGAGGAAAGGTAAAATGTCCTTATGGAGAAAATTCAACATCGTATTACGGCATTAATTGGTTTTCACCAATATTCCGGCTCCCCTCTTTTCGAGATGACGTGTCGTCGGATAACCCCGCCGCCCCCGCTAAGACGAAATCGATACGGAAACGTCCCAACATCAGAATCCCATTGAAGGCCAGGCTAAACCCTCTAGCCTTATAAAAGTCTCGATATCCCTCGTAAAATGTTAACGATTGCGAAACAAAATCGATCTGTTTACATGGAACGAGAGGAAGAACAACATATTGCGAGCGCTCTATATTTACTGTAGATTTACAACATTCTGCCCGAGAAGTTACAGGAATGAGAGACTTGTTCTACCGTTCTGTTTGTTTTTGCAATGTTTGTTCTCAGTGCGCGTTCTGCCTGTGCGCAAGCGTTCTCTAGTTTTGCAATGTCAATGTGTTTGAGGTTAGCGACGGTAAAACACTTTCTCCTAAATGGGAAATATTGAGTTTCTTCAAAATTTCGTCCATTTATAATTGAGGAAGAAGGGGGCAATTTGAAAACAATAATTCAAGAACATTATTTTTGTGTTGGTTCATTATTCTTCGTTAAAGACAATGTTTAGCATTACTTGGCTCAGGATTACAGGAGCATCCTATTTCACCAAAAAAGTTATGTACCCGTATCAATTTACCTGATGAGGCTGGGTCTCAGTGACCATGTCGTGCACTTTGGGGGACCCACAATTAGCGTTGCCGGCAACTAAACAAATACGCGCTCAACGTGTTGAAGGCTTTTTTGAAGGAATTGCACTCTGACTAGAATCTGAACCGAACTGAGGGGAGTTTGAATCGGTAGAGTCAGTCAGGTCGGGTGTTGGGCCGGGGGTTGTCAAGTTAACCTTCATTCACACGCATCCGAATCCGCTCGAAGTCATTTCGAACCTTGAAGAAGAGAGTAGGGATTCTGTCTTTGTTCAAATGTTAGAAAATTAAAAAATCGAAATGATTAAAATTTGAATTTTTGAAGGAGCCGGAATTTCTTATTTTCGACTTATTTAAGCGAAACTTATTTAGGGTGATGAGGGGTAAGTGCGTTTCTTCGTTCTCTCTCTTCATAAGGTCACTTAACTAATTCATTTCCAAGGAACTAATAAAACAGTTCTCTATGAACCATTGAAAAAAATTACGGCCCTCTCAGCGAACGCCAGAGCTTTATTTCCACCTGGTTTCGTGAACCCTTCAATTGAAAGTGCCACCTTTTCAACGATTTTCACGACTGAAACTATTTCAATAATCTCGATTCCCCACTTCATCTTTTCCCACTCGTTTTTGCATGTACTGAGCACTAGCAATCTTTTTTCCGGCGAAAATTGCATGGTATTGAGGGCATGAATTCAATAAGGCCCCACCTATACTGATTCGGAAATGTCTGGAGATTCAATCACATGGGGAGTGAGAAGTGAGTTTTCTGATATTGTTGACCTAAACGCCCTCTAATGCAGTCAAAATATGATCAAATTGTTTTACACTTTTACGTTTCAAAATATGGGAGTATTCTGTGTTATCTACGCACCACTGGTTTTTCTTAAATCCCCGAATTCAAGAAAATGTTCTCATTACCTTTCTCAACACCTTCCATGGGAGAAAGAATCCAATTTCATCTTAACTGGCTGGTGATAATATTTCCTCACCAATCGGATCTGTGTGAACTCCCATCGAGGGTTTCAACCCCCGACGTGTGGAGGCGGCGCTCCCTGTCCTGTCTATCGTTATATCCAACACAACAGTCGCTCCGCCCCCATTCCGACCAAAGGCCTCACACGCGCGTGTGCCGGCTATTCTCTCGTATTCAGACCGTTGTAACCTTTACAGAATCAATTCTCTCATATTTTCTAGTCCTTCTTCCTCGTATGGTTTTTCTCCGACCTTTTCCCATGGAAAGGTAACGTAGAAAAACAGAGATAGGATAACAAAGCTGAGCCTGATAGCAATGATGTTCAACAAGCACCAGCGAATATGAGGAGTGTTTTTTCTAGAGACCGTTTGCATTGAATTGCAGGAATTTTTGAAATGATAAGGAAACCTATCAAAGACCCCTATCTAGTGAGTTGCGCAGTACCAAGGGCAATTCCTCACTTCCCCAACATTTTAGTGAAAGAGTTTTTGAAATCGGATCAGAATTGGCTGCGTTAAAGCAAAACAAACATGAAAAAAAATGCAGCTAGAAAAAACATTTGCGAGGAGTCAACTTCTTTTAGAAGTTTTTAAAAATCGAAAGGTTACCGAACTGGAAGTGTAAACGATTAGGTACATAAAGGTTTCTTTCACTTAAAGTTTAGGTGAAATCGGGTAGATAGAATTATTTTCTGAGCCAATGAAAGTACGAAAAATCCGTAAGCTTTCTGTGGATTTGAAATTGATTTGACTTCAAGGGAGCCCCGATAGGAGTGCGGATACAATTTTTTCGTAAAGGAACTCAACCAAAATCAACAAAATGTTGGTAAAAATAGCTTTCCCCTCGCGATAGGCTTTGCCAGGTGGTCCATTCGATGCGAATTCGTTTTATTTAACATGGTTAGCTTTCCGTTCTGAAAACGTCTTCGGAAAAGAGTAATTTCTGGATCATCCTATCCATCCATTCCAGCGTGATGCTAATTTTTGAAGAAGAGATTTTTAATTTCATGTAGATTATGTTATTTCAGTAGGTAGGCGGAAAAATACTCATACTTAAACTCGAAGTCAAACTCGCAATGAACCGAAACTCGAACTCATTTTCGATATCGACGTCAAACTCGCAATGAAAAAGAAACTTGAACTCATACAATCATATAATACTCATATAATCTCGGAGTCGAATTCGCAGTGAAACACAAACTCGAACTCATTTTCGATCTCGAAGTCAATCTCACAATATAACACAAAATCGAACTCATACTGAAACTCGAAGTCAATCTCACAATGAAACAGAAACTCGAACTCAACTCTGAACTCAACTGAACTTAAACTCGAAGTCAAACTCGCAATGAACCGAAATTCGAACTCATTTTCGATCTCGAAGTCAATCTCACAATGAAACAGAAAATCGAACTCATACTGAAACTCGAAGTCAATCTCACAATGAAACTGAAACTCAAACTCATTTTCGATCTCGAAGTCAATCTCACAATGAAACAGAAAATCGAACTCATACTGAAACTCAAAGTCAATCTCACAATGAAACTGAAACTCAAACTCATTTTCGATCTCGAAGTCAATCTCACAATGAAACAGAAAATCGAACTCATACTGAAACTCGAAGTCAATCTCACAATGAAACTGAAACTCAAACTCATTTTCGATCTCGAAGTCAATCTCACAATGAAACAGAAAATCGAACTCATACTGAAACTCGAAGTCAATCTCACAATGAAACTGAAACTCAAACTCATTTTCGATCTCGAAGTCAATCTCACAATGAAACAGAAAATCGAACTCATACTGAAACTCGAAGTCAATCTCACAATGAAACTGAAACTCAAACTCATTTTCGATCTCGAAGTCAATCTCACAATGAAACAGAAAATCGAACTCATACTTAAACTCGAAGTCAAACTCGCAATGAACCGAAATTCGAACTCATCGTCGATCTCGAAGTCAATCTCACAGTGAAACAAAAACTCGAACTCATTTTCGATCTCGAAGTCAATCTCACAATGAAACAGAAACTTGAACTCATACCTAAACTCGAAGTCGAATTCGCAGTGAAACACAAACTCGAACTCATTTTTGATCTCGAAGTCAATCACACAACGAAACAGAAAATCGAGCTCGTACTGAAACTCGAAGTCAATCTCACAATTAAACTGAAAATCGAACTCGTACTGAAACTCGAAGTCAATCTCACAATGAAACTGAAACTCAAACTCATTTTCGATCTCGAAGTCAATCTCACAATGAAACAGAAAATCGAACTCATACTGAAACTCGAAGTCAATCTCACAATGAAACTGAAACTCAAACTCATTTTCGATCTCGAAGTCAATCTCACAATGAAACAGAAAATCGAACTCATACTGAAACTCGAAGTCGAATTCGCAGTGAAACACAAACTCGAACTCATCGTCGATCTCGAAGTCAATCTCAGAGTGAAACAGAAAATCGAACTCATTTTCGATCTCGAAGTCAATCTCACAATGAAACAGAAAATCGAACTCATACTGAAACTCGAAGTCAATCTCACAATGAAACAGAAACTCGAACTCATTTTCGATCTCGAAGTCAATCTCACAGTGAAACAAAAACTCGAACTCATTTTCGATCTCGAAGTCAATCTCACAATGAAACTGAAACTCAAACTCATTTTCGATCTCGAAGTCAATCTCACAATGAAACTGAAACTCAAACTCATTTTCGATCTCGAAGTCAATCTCACAATGAAACAGAAAATCGAACTCATACTGAAACTCGAAGTCAATCTCACAATGAAACTGAAACTCAAACTCATTTTCGATCTCGAAGTCAATCTCACAATGAAACAGAAAATCGAACTCATACTGAAACTCGAAGTCAATCTCACAATGAAACAGAAAATCGAACTCATACTTAAACTCGAAGTCAATCTCACAATGAAACTGAAACTCAAACTCATTTTCGATCTCGAAGTCAATCTCACAATGAAACAGAAACTCGAACTCATACTTAAACTCGAAGTCAAACTCGCCGTCAAACAGTCATTCATAGTGAGTCAGATTTCAAAGTTCAGTTTCTGTTTCATTGTGGGTTTGACTTCGATTTCGATCATGAGTTAGAGGTTCGTCTTCATTGTGAGTTTGACTTCGAGTTTGAGTTTCTGTTTCATTTGAGGTTGACATCGAGATCGAAAATGAGTTCGAGTTTCTGTTTCTTTGTGAGTTCGACTTCGATTTCGATCATGAGTTTGAGTTTCATTTTCATTGTGAGTTTGACTTCGAGATCGAAAATGAGTTCGAATCTTGGTTCATTGCGAGTTTGACTTCGAGTTTTTGTATGAGTTCGAGTTTCGGTTTCACTGTGAGTTTTACTTCGAGTTTAAGAATGAGTTCGAGTTTCTGTTTCATTGTGAGTTTGACTTCGAGTTTGGGTTCCTGGTTCATTTTGAGGTTGGTTATGAGTTTGATGATGAGTTTTTGTTACAGTTTCATTGTGAGTTTGAGTTACTATTTCATTGTGAGTTTGAGTTTCTGTTTCATTTTGAGTTCGATTATGAGTTTAGGCTACAGTTTCATTGTGAGTTCGAGTTGCTGTTTCATTATGAGTTTGAGTTACTGTTTCTTTAAGAGTTCGACTATGAGTTTGATTTTCAGTTTTATTGTGTTAATTCGAGTGTGATTGTGAGTTCGACTTCGAGTTTGATTATGAGTTTCTGTTTCATTGTAAGTTCGTCTTTGCAGTGAGTAGTGTTGGAAAGCTCTAGCTTCCTGGCTCCATTTCAACTTTCTTCGGGGCGAGGTTTACCGTCGTTTGCGTGTTATGTTTATTGCCTATTATTATGCATTTTGCTAACGGCTCAAAAATTATTATTTTTCGATCCGCGAGCAAATATATTACTGAATCGTGACTGAGAAAAGCGCCGTTTTCTGGGCTATCGATGTTCAGGTGGGCTTTTCAATTAGGACACTCGGATTAAACCTCCCTGGACATACAGCTATAATACACATATTATGATTATATACATATTATGTTCCTCACTGCCGGAGTTGGTGTATTATATTCTCCCTACCAAAATAGTGATTGAGTGACACGTCCTCCTCCCCCTATCGATTGGTTTCTTCTTAAATTTGTCAACAAAAAGACAATATCCTTCGAATAACGGGGAGGGCACGAACTCTTGCCGGTACCTAATAAAGAGCTTCCCACGAGGGAAATTCAACTTTATACGGTTGGCAGCGGACGGGGGCGATGGACGTTGAACGTCTCCGCTCCCCACTTTCCGAACTCCGCACCCCCCTCGCCGTTCCCCGCGCCGCCCTCCCGATCTACCCTCGCCCCTCGCCATCCCCCTCTCCTCCCACCCACCCCATTTCGCCCGTGCTCCGTTCGGCGGACGGCAATGCTGCAGGCCGATCGATATGAAGCGCAGCTCGGCTCCACCACTTTGTTTTGGGCTTGGGACTCGGCGCAATTCGCCCCCTTCACCCCCCAGATGGACAATGTCAGCGGGTTACGAATTTATGAATTATTACTGTTGAGCGCCTTCTGAAACGGATCACCGGCGCAAAAGAGCTTTAGAGCTCAACGTAGTCGGCACAAGGTTTTTTATGGGTCCTTTATGGATAAATTTGTGTTTTCGTCCATTGATACTCCCATGTTTTTACAGAGTACAAACGAAAGTAAGTAATGTGATCGTCCTAAAATTGAGCTTCAGGAAACAGTGTAGATTTCCACTCCTGAATAAAGTGTCTTCTTATACATTGATATTAAGAAGTTTGTTATTTTGTTTTATCAGAATTTAAGATTCGCTGTTTTTTTTTTTTAATTTTTATTCAATTTTTGGTTGTCTTAATTTCAGACTATATCATAGTATGACGATGATATGACATACGTTATCATAATTAGATGATAATATCTATTATTATCATCCAGTTGTGAAACACAGGTAAGCAACAAGGATAAATGGTACCTACTTGGTATGCCTTATGATTCAATTGAGCTAGGCTCAAGCCTACCTAACCCTCACGTTCTTCCGGCAGTGCGGGTATTGTATGAGACCCCTGCTAACTTCCTTGGCCTATCCTCGATATTCATTTCGTACCTTCAAGGCAAAAAATTAAAGACAATAATTGCCTTTATTCATATTTTTCGAAATTCATATTTTTTCAATTATTGAAAAATGTGAATTTCGCACCTATTTTATTAAATTCTATGGTCCTTTTATGATGAAATAAATAATATTAAAATTATTATCTTATATTGATTTTAGGTACCTCACCGTGAGAATGCTGATTGATTTAGTATGATATGAGTATAATATTTAATAAAAATCATTTAGTTGATTAATTTGCGTTCAAAACAATGATTATCATACGAATAATAAAAATAAATGTTTTCCTCATGAAACATAGAGGAAACCATTTTCGAAACAATAACAAAAAATAGCCAATTTCTAATGATGATCCCCAATATTATTGCCATCAGGTAAAGGGAAAACGTTTTACGGGGAAACGGACCGAAAGGTCTCGCTGACGTCAGAGCTATTGTCTCCAACTGGCGACTTCATTTCGACCCACAATGGCACAATTGTCCGGATCGTCAACTGTGACCTTTGCGCTAGAAGGTTACAGGGGCAGTTTCGGCTAGATGATAGGATTAACACGTTTAATGATGAAAATCTGCAAATTTAGGGGTGCGTATGGATAAATTCGTGAGACCGGACACTTCGCTTTTTATTTCATATACGACTAACTTTTGGGAGAACCATTTCAATGATTATGTTAGTATTCTCATCATATTCATAACTTTATAAGCCTCAACCTCAGCTTGTTTCTTACTCCATGATTTGGTCACATTTGGGTTCGTGCTGCTATGGCTGCAGTGAGTCGCGAAATGGAAATAATTCTGGATCCACTGGTACCATTAAGATCACGCTAGAGCGATTTTTGATTCGTGGCCTTCAGCTCACTCGAGCTCCGTGACTGCACGTTACCATTGTACAATTTGCATTCGAAATTTCTCTGCCAAACGACGTCGCTTGAATGAATTCTCCGATGGCGAAACGACTCGGTTATCACGATAAGCAACGTAATGTTCAATAAATATACGAGCCAGCCTCAAGTTTTATCAGAAATCTTGGAGTCGGTACGATTATAAATTAAACAATCCTTGGTAATGAAAATTCTCGATCATAAATCGGCGAATGTTAATCTAGCCTTCCATTGGAAAGCTAATTTGAATAAGTTTCCCTGAAATTCGACAACCCATAGGCTAAGGAAACCGAAATGCGATTAACGTACAAAATATTTACTATTTGCAGGAAAAAAATATTTTTTAAATTTCAAATTTTGAACAGCATTTGCAGGATTTACCTAGTGTTAGCAAGGTGCCTATAGGAAATTTAAAGCTGAGTTCAGAAATGCCCTCAAAAGTTTGAAAAAGTTGTTTTGAACCGGAGAAATGTGAGTTTTTATGGGACAAGTTGTTTTACTGGAAAAATCATTACAATATCGTTTCTTGGAAACGAGTTGAGATAGAGAAATGCTGTTGGCGGCGTTCTGTTCCATTTTGGGTTTGGTTTTACCCAAATCTTTGTTTTACCCAAAGTTCCGACTGTATTATCAAAATTTTGATTTATCGATACGCCTACATACCAACGAAACTAGTTGCATGTTCTCGAGTACTACCCGCATTAAACATTTAAAATCAGGTTAATGTGATTTCATCGCCATCAGGCCTGTATCTTGGCAGATACACAATTTATACGGTTTGTGTTAGGTTATTTAAAGATAGCACACATGTTATCTGATCCGATCTCGTGGTTTTCGTTTATCCGCTTGCAAAACTCACCCCAATGCTAGCTAGTGATGGGAATTTCTTCTTGAGCATAATTGCCAATTGCAAAAACAACCAAACACGTGAACAGTATCGATGAACGCTATACTTCTCTCGACCGAACCGTCAATCCCATCGACGTCGATTTGTGATTACGGCATCACTATTTCTGTTCGTTTCGACCGTTTCGTTCGCGAATTTTCATTTTTAGCCCGTCATGTATAGTATCGGTTTCCTATAATCGAATTTTGATAGGCACGGGTTGTTCCGGAATGATTTTTTTTAACGAGTTTTTCTTCGTGTGGGATTGTGGAGATTTTTGAGCCGACTGTATCGTTGATAAATAAGCAAAAATTGAACCCGCGTCTCGGACCGATTAAAAGCGAATCGACCAGCGGTTGAGTCCACTCGGCTACTGATCATGAAAGAATGTGCTAGACGAAAATAGACCCAAAGACGTGAGGGGCCGAAATTAACTTTCCGAGCTCTTGACTCCTATCTGCTCCACACCCAATGGATGGCAGACTTTTGAGCCAGTTAGATCTAGCCTAGTTTATAGATTAGTTGTAGATTTACGATTCGAATCCTCCTAGCAAGAAGATAGCTGTAGGTTTTGAAAATAGGTAACTCGATACGGACCTAAGATCCGTGATTCATGTTCTCAATTACGCAGAAGAGGATCGCTAAAGAAATGAGACAGTGGAAGGGGCGACGCGGATCTACAGTTGGCTGCAATGCGGGCCGTTTTGCTGTGTACTAATGTTGGCCACCTTCGCCGGCAGTGGGAGCCATCTAGCGGTGACATCAGTGACTAATGGTCGAAGCTTTCCCCCCGGTGTAATTAAACTTTGGTTCCGAGTCGTTCCCCCAAATGATCACCGACCTGATTTTTCACGATGCCCGAATTTAGAAATTTGGAAAAGAGAGTGAAATTTGAAAAAGGATGTGATTCAAGCTGACATGTGCTACAGCCACAAATTTCGGTAGCCAACATTATAAAATGCTTTTATAAAATGTTTTAGAAATTGTGAATTTTCAAAAAATATATTTTTTCAAAGATTTTTCGAAAAGAATATATTTTTTGAAAATTCGAAATTTTGCGTCTGACAGCATGTTTTTGATAGCTTTTTTTATACACGTTTCCCAATTTGTCGTAGTTTCTCCAGTGTTACAACAGTTTTACGTAATATACAACAAGAAAAAAAAAAGCGAGAAACCAAAAAATAAATCCGACTTCAAAGAGGCTCATAAGAACTAGAAAATAAACCGTTGGTGCGTAGATACACAGAATACTTCCGTATACAAAATTTATCGGCACAATTCGGTTATATTTTGACTACCCACTTTGAGGGTGTTTAGACGATTCCTCAATAATTGAAAATTTCATTTGATATATATTACGAAAACAATGAATAAACTTTGAGAAATGCCTCAAAATTTTTTCGGCAATTCTAAATTACTTGATCAAAGAAGCTCAAAATTAAAAATTGTTGATAGTTCTCTGTATTCCCTTGTTTTGAACTGTTTAAATTTTGGGTAACTCAGAAGTAAGGTGCTACTTCAAAAGAGCTCACGTTCTTGGATAGCCTGTTTCATTGAAACCTGCACTGTATCCAGGAGACTTTCCCAGCGGCTTTGAAAGGCATGTTGGGGAAATGCGAAGGATTCTGTCCTGAGATGAGGAAGGAGCTTCATGAATACAAATAGGGTCGGTGAATGGACCCTTGGCTAATGAGGAAGTTTTGGAGATTTGTGAGATAATGAATAATTTTGCCCCTCGTTTACAAGGTTAGACCTATCCGGAACGCATGGCTGAAACTACGGTCTGCATACCTCAAAAACGTCAGTTCCACCATCGATTGTTATGAATTTTCAAGGAATGAGAAATAATATTATTTCTCAAAAACCATAAAATAGGTACTTTGATCACTTAGTAACCCATCGAATGAAAGCTAATGCTACCAACATGGATAGTCAACCAGCCTCCAGGTTAACCTAATCCTGATTTTCAAAGTTCAGTAAGAGGAGCCCTGAATTTGAGCATTGAAGACTGATTCGCGCAGTTGATTGTCTTTACTATGATGCAGGCCTAGCACTTGGAGCACAACACATTATCGCATCATGGACGAAACCGATCATCACTCAAATGTTCTGTTGTTGTAAATTTTTTGTCTCCAATTCATAAAACGATTCGGGATAAAAAATCGTGTTCAAGGCAAAAGTGTGCAAATGGTGCAGATCTGATCGTGTTTTTCGCTATCGTGCCTGAACTCACCATTGGCAGGGCCTGCATTGTGGCAATTTAATCGCCGGTTACAAGGACAGGCAACGAATTGCTGTTAGTCGATACCGGCGCAGCAGCCCATTTCAAGAGAGCGGACGTTAGGTACCTACCTATTTTTTCGCAAAACTGAGCAGACAACCCCAGGGGTGCGGACTGTGCCAATTCGCAAGCGGCGATATGGCCTTGCTGAAGACCAGCCCTCAGCTGACGATATGGCCTTCTGCGCATGGGCCAACTCACCGCGTCAGCCAAACGACCTCGGCCTCGATTTCGGACTGCTGTTGCCAGCGCGATCCTCTCGTTTTTCACGCTGCTGAGCTCAGAAGCGCCGCAGCGAATACTGATACTTGTATTCTTCTTAGTTTCAAGCACCGTCCTTCCATTAACCCGCATCGTCCGCGTTATAGCTCAACAGAAGAAGCGGAAAATAATACATGCCTGATTTCGCCAAATTATAAATAGGGTTCTTTATTCTTCCTAGCGCTTTCGCCCCGCTGGGCCTCTGCAGGGATAGACATGTTTTTTGGGGTTTTACCACAAAAGAGGCCACTTTCCTCCACGAGTATCACCCAGGAAATCGGATGACTCAAATGAATCTTGAGATGTATGATGGACGATTTGGACAAAAAACCACCACTTCGATGTTTTCCAAAGCATCAATTCCTCGACTTTGTTATGTGGGATAGAACCACTCGGAATAATAATTGATTATGGAACAGTCGATTTCCTAGTGAATAATTCCATGGAGCGATTCCTTCGTTACCAGCAAATAGACAAATCTGTATGATGGGAATCATTTCAACTGATTGATTTTTTCTCAAAAGCCGTTTCAGCGGCGTATCAATGACTGGCTCTTTCCCTCGTTCGGATGAAACGGCCTGCACCCGTACCAGCTTTAATTGTTGAAAAAGGAAATGATACCGAATTCAAAGAGATTTCAGAAGCTTGCTATAACATCGAATTTACCTTTTGAAATCAGGTGGGAAGTAGCAAATTTGTGTTTTTTTAGAGCGTTATGTTACATTAGGTGTATTCTTGGTTTGATGCTAAGTTGAACAAAAATTCCCGTTCGATTTGGTACCTCGGTCCTTTTAGTGGGTTTTTGCTCAATGGGATTTCATTACAGGGAAGGATGAATTACCCGAGTAGCCGGAGACATAGCCCAATTACCATAATAAATTGTTCACAGGGGAAAGAAAATATTCGAGTCACGTATTAGCTCCCGTTGCAGCTTGAATTCTGGCGTTATTAATGAGAAAGCGTTCTAAACTAAAGCAATTGACCCACTTTCAGACAGCTAAACGACAAACTGTGCACGTTCATTAGGAATATAACATAATTGATAGTATTGCGCCTTCAGTAGAAATGCAAAACCCATTTTGCTAGAATTTTATTGCGTACGTGATCGTTAAGCAAAATCATTGCAATCAATTTAGGGAGCCAATCAGTTAAGGGGGTTGATTCTTCAGTTCATTTGCTACAAGTTTTGAGGATCCCAGAAAAATTACCCTTTTTTTAGTTTTAATAAAATGGCCGTAAGTCCCTCAAATATTGAAACAATCACATAAATGAGTATACCATTGGAAAGGGCGTTAAATTTCCAATAATCTCATGGTATTTGCAGCCTCCTAACATTAAATACGTTTAGTACTGGCAAAAAATGGGATATTCCCGCACGCGTTTCAGGGAAAACTATCCAGAAATGTCGGTTTTCAAACCGCACAATCATTCTTTTAATTTATCCCGCTTTTTGAGGGGAAATCATCAATGCCGGGAAACGTGGTTATCCCTGCAAACTCGAGTTTTCGGCAATGTCCAAACGGTAGGACCTTGAAGGCTTACGATTAGACTAAATCGAAAAAGTAAAAAAAACTTCTAAGCGAAACAACTGTACTTTATCTGGGGTTCACATAAGAGTTAACCAAAAATCGTTGCAAATGTGCTAAAAAATCTACCTTTTCGAGGACGACAATCCTATGTGTGACAAACCTGTACAGCTACAAAGTTTTCCTTCACCCTTATATTTTTAAGATTGGCAAATTTTCTATTAGTGAAGCACATTGCTGTATACGCCTGTTTGCCTCACGATTTTCAGTGCCCCGTTTGATCGGACTGTAAAATGGCGCTGGTGCAGTACTGGGGCTGCGGAGTCAGGCACGTCCAGTTACTCCTGCTGACAGTCTGTGGAATCGTCGGTGGAATCCTCATCAAAACCGTAGAAGCGTCGATTATTATGGTCGACGAAGATACGCGATACAACAATTTCACTCTTTTCGACGACGTGTTTCGCCTAAAGGTGAAAACGTGGACATCCGGCCAGAAGTATATACTGAAGAATGCACCGACTGTTCCTAGATTTTTAGCTTCATTGGTGTCCGGACTCGCGTCTACCGGCCGGTGGAATCTCAAATATTTCCTGCTCATGAATTTCGCAGTCTTATCAGCTCAATCTTATGTGATACCGCTGGTTGCTAAAAAGGTCTCGTTCGATTATCTGCTAGCGGCTGTGCTCATGCAGGGCTTTTTCTACGGAATGATACCACCGACGACGACTGCGATTCTTGCAAGGTGGACGCCGCACCAAGAAATCGGCCGGACCGTCACTCTCGTTTTAAGCTCTAGGTGCTCGGACGACACTGCACGTAACTACTCTACAAACCTATATTTTATATACAATAGAAACTACACGAATTCTCCATGCATATTTGAGGCGCGTAGTATCAAAACCGGCTCAATCCAAATTTTGAAATTTTCCAGGAAACGCAAAAACTTTTTCCCGTGAAGCATACTATTAAAGCATAACCACTGTTTCGGAAGCCGGATTTGGCCCATTAGGCGTTGCAGGGTGATAGAATGGATCATGAACTTGGGAAAAATGGAAAAAAGTTAATTTCGGAAAAACATGGATTGAGCCGGTTTTGAAACTATACGAGTCATTTATGATCTATCGAGCCATTCTCTTTGCCTGAATAATTGGATTAGCCACGTCTCTGTTTTGATCAGTGCAGGTCTCACTCGGTTCAACATTTTTATTCCGAGTACAAACCCATTGTGCAGTGAAGGGCTTAACCATAAATTGACGCCTGTCCGCAGATTCCTCGGGCACACATTAATCTACACGTTAGCATCATTCCTTCAGGCTAGCTTGGCTGGTTGGCATTCCCTGTTTTACATCGTTGGCAATCTGGGGCTTTTATGGTGCGTTGCTTGGTTCACTTTCGGCTTCCAGGTATTGTGAGAATGGTGCTTGATATACCTCTATTATTATTGATTTATATTCTCACCAATGCTCTACTTTCATCAGAACATGAACAAAATTATGGTTTCACTTTCCAACACTAGAGCGGAACGTTCTTGAACTTTTGGCATGGCTGACGTGACTTTTGAGTTTTGGTGGAACCAAGAAACCATATGGGAGAGTTCTTCTTCATGTTGCTTTTCAAAAGTGCACTCAAGTTAGGAAGATAGGGAGGAAATCTCGTCCAGAGCTTCCAAAGGGTTGCTCGTGACCAGCTTTCCCACATCTCCTATGAATAGGCGAATTGTGAAAAATATTGTTGTGCCTCCAGGACCCGAAAGGTTGTTTCTATTTGAGCCTCGAGGAAAGGAAATTCATATTCGCCAACATTCAAGACATAAGGGAAGAAAGATACGTCAAAGGACATTCTATCCCATGGCCAAGCATCTTCAAATGCCTCCCTCTGTATGGAGCATTTTCCACGCTTGTAGCCACTTCTTGGATTTTCGAAATGATCGCCAACAACACCCTGACAGAGGACTATTTATACCGGCATAAGGGCATATCGTTGTCGACGGTCTACAACGTAAGATTCCTGCTCCCTTCAGCATTTACAGTGGCTCAGGTGTTGGTTGCTGCCATTGTCGACACTCTAATCAGAAGAAACGATAATTTACTATCCTACGTCCGAAAGACGTGCAATTCCATCGGTTGCTGGGGCTCTTCAATGGCTTTACTCTGGCTTTGTTACGATTGCGAAGTCGCCATTACGGCCTCGTTTTACTTGGCGTTCTTCTTCGTCAACACTCTCAGGTTCGTAGGGAGTCAGCTGGTTTGTTTTGACGTCACCCGCGACTATGCGGGACTCTTGCACGGCTTAGTGGACTTCATAGCCTGCATCCCAGAAGCATATTATCTTCCCATCATGGATCCGATGATTCTGCACGTGAAGCCATCCCGACTGTCAATTGAAACACATTACCGTCATATTTGGTACGTCGCCGCTATCTTGACAATGGTGGGCAATTTCATCTATATTATTGTAGCAAACAGAGAACGGCTGCCCACCCCTAAGCCGAAGAAAAATGGAAGGATGTCGCTCATGGAACAGCTGAATCGCCGTACAACATGATGAGGGATTAATAAACCGTAAAGTTGTTTTACTCCTCGATGTGTATTTGTTTTGTTTCCTAAAAGTAATGATCCTCGCCAAAAATGCCTTTAGACCACTGGGCATTATTGTTGGAAGCACAATTCTAGCTCGGGCTATGTTCTTGTTCCGGGAGCGTGAGTGTAGGCATGCGTAGATGCCTTGCGCATGCGCAGTGATTGTAATGTTTGTGTCGGGGCTCGAGCATTAGGCGTACAAGAATTTGAGGCCCGTTTATCGAGAAAACCACAAAACAGTTTACGAGGAAGAAAGTTAAACTTACAAGCAATTCCAACTGGAAACCTCCAACTAGAATCACTACTATGAATGACACCGATGCAATTTACATGCCTTGAGTACCCTTGATAACTTTTCACTTTCCTCTTGCTTTTCACGCTGGTGTAAAAATAGAGAAAGGTGATTCTGAGGCGGGTAGGTCTCCATTATTTAGGAAAATTGAAACCTAAATCAACACAGAAACGTTCAAATAGAAATTGCCTAGGCAAGTTTTCCAAGCATAAAATCGACGGTGTAGAATCAATACTGCCCAATTCGTTTGCCATGCAATCCATGGACGCGTGATTTGCCAAGTTGCCACCAATCCAAGTTTTGAAAAGTAGGCAACGCAGACGCCCCCAAAAGACACGATGCTTTGAATTGGGCAGTATTGCAGTTTCATCGTCGAAATATTATTTCCACTGTTCTAAAATACATAGGAAAATTATTGTTTATTTATTATTTTTGTGGACGTTTCATTAAGGGAGCATTCTGTTCAAGTGCTATCGGCAAACACAATACGAGCAATAGGTATCATGAGTTTGAATGAAATACTAGCTAACTGAGAAGCTCATACGCCATCGCCAATCCTTGAAAACGATTGATTAATAGAAGAGCAGGAAAATGAATCATGGAGGAGAAGAGGCGATTTCTGGTTCAACCCTTGAAAACAACGAATGGGAAGACTCCGAAGGAAGCGACTGCGAATTGACTACCGAAGAAATGCTGAGGCAAAGGGAGCGATTTAAGGAAATCATCAGACGCCGAGTCGACTCGATCATTCGTTCACAGGGCTGTTCATCGGTCCAAGACTTTGATCAAACTGTGATCAAACTGAGATCGAAAAATACTTTGACCACGTACCCACTGACACCGGCCCACGCTGTAGAAATGGAGGATTTCATCCAGTAGAGTCGAAATCGAAATCTTTACCAACAAGTTTCCCCTCAGGACAATGAAATCGGTATAAAAGTATATTTGTCGAATAGAGCTTTGCAAATCTAAGGTACCTACTTATCTGTGGATACTCTACCCTTTCCTTCATAGGTCCATAAGCCCAAAAATGGCTTCTTAAGAAAAATGCAAAATAATTTCCAGATCACGATTTTGGGTGCAATTGATAGTTCTCTATGGGCAGATTCTTCCTATATCAAAATCACCATTTTCGGAAATATTCCCTTTTTTAAAGCAAAAAGGTATCGTATCGGAGCTGATAAACAATAATTGTTGCACAAAATAATATCCGAGAGGTCGAATGGCTCTTGCATTTAAATTCATCCTGTTGATAAATAAGACATCAGTGCTTAAGCTATGGAGCATCAAGGAATTAAGGAGGGGATTTAAAAGTAATCGTGGGGTGTCCTTTGTCTAAGGAAATCTCTCCATGCACATGTCCTGGGGACTCACGTGGTTTGACGTATGATGATGATGTGGCTTGTGGTACTGTTGATGTGCGTGGGGTACCGGCTTGTGGCCAAGATGTTGTGGCGAAGGTTCGTGGTGCGAAATTTCGCTCAACGAAGGTTGGATGCCTGCGACGAAATGCGCCATCGCATTTTGATCTGGGGAAACCCATGAAATATGAATGAAAGATAACTTTTTGATTTGTAGTTATTAATTCTGAGCTAATTTTCACGATTTTTAGCGGCAATATCAGCTCACTCACAGCTGACCCATTTGCTAGAGACTGCAGGGACGTGCGATTTTATTTTGGCTATTTAATTAAAATTTCGGTTTCTTTGGTTTCTACGTTTGGTTGAACATTTTTTATCTCAAATTGATGGAGTAAAATATACCGTTCCCAAGTCGAATTGAGCATTTTCGAACCACTTTGAGGATTTTCACAATCGAATTGAGAATTTTTCAATTAATTCTCAATTTGGTTTGGAAAATTTTCAATACGGTTCGAAAAATTCTCGATTCGACTTGAAAATGCTATATATTATTTTGTCTGTACTTGGCCATCAAAACCTTAACGTTCAATATTTTTCAATGAGCCAAATTATTGCTGGCCTGTTTGCACGTAATTCCGACTACTTAAAACTGAGCAGTATTTTCTGGTTTATTTTTTCAGGGATTTCGTCCAAAATTCTCTACCTGCTTGGAAGTACCTACTGCATTTTTAAAGTAAATATTTAGAGAGAGTCTGGAACAGTTTGGCATTTGATTCGTCTTGTAGTTCGGGCTGGATATTTTGTTACTTAAATTTATAGAGAACAGTCCATATAGCTTTATCATCACCGTTTGAATTAGTACCTAATTTCGTTGACGGTTCATTATTCATTTCAACTATAATCCTGATGGCATCCTGATATTGAACCAATTCGTTTATAATTAGGGCAAATTGTTACTTTTCAGGTAGGTACCTATTTATATACATTTATATTTATATTTTTTTATTTATATTTATTATTTATTTGTTATTTATACTTATATTTTTTTAGCGCACCTCCAAAACAGGGCTATTTTTGAATAGCTAGAGAATTCCTACATCCATGACCCTTATTCCTGATTATCTTAAGGATTTATATGAATGGATCAAGTAGAGGTAGTATCCTAAAGTCCTGGAGGGAAACTCTGAGATAAACTCTCTTTTTATTGAAACCGGGTGATTCAAACACGTTCATAATGCCGCTTATGAGACTCTCCATTTAGTTGACTTGATTACAATCGGTTCTCTCATTAATTCTAACGTGCATTAATTAGGACTCTGCTTTCATATTTGAATTAGAAATGAATGCACTCCGGTTGCCTCCGAATATTACATGTTTGTTGTATTTGTGAATAACAAATGCGCTATCCACATAAGCAGCGTGGATTGTTTTTGATAAACTTCTTGTAACACGTAGCTTGTGGGTGGGGCACTAAGCTCGCACCTTATTCTTTCCTTAATTGGAAATGAATTTCTTATTTGCCAAACAGAAGCGCCATTAAGACCAACCATTACAAGCTCATGTAAGTAAAATTTAAATTTTACATATCAATACATAAAATGCACTTAGTTATTAAATTAGATGAATAAAAATATCAAATCGAAATTGTAGACCAAGCGATGCATTTCATGCAGGCAGTACTGCGTTGGAGCCAAATAAAAAAAAATAGTTCTGTTTTATTCAAAATCGACGGTTGTTCTTGTAAGTCAATTTTCTGCAGAAAAAGTTGCAGGAGCTACTTGTTCGAAGGAGGGTGGGTCGATGGCAGGGTGTACCCCGTCGTCAGCTGAACCAAGGAGTAACTCGGATGTTTGGAGGAAATTTTCGGACATCGGGAGAAGGTTGGTGGGAGAATTTGGAAAAACTACACTTACCAAGGGATCATCATGTAGATAGGGTAGGTAGGTAATGTTGTGGTTGAAAGGTTTGACGGTGCAATTGGTGAAGATGTGCGAGATACTCGCGTATTAGGGAGGCTGTCTAGTATCGACTGAGGCTGGCGGAGTCGGGCCCTGAGCCCTGGCGGTGCGGCGAGGCAGGCGTCATCGATGCCACCCGCCGCCCGGCGATAGCACCGCCCGCCGCCGCCGTCTCGTCTCCTGCACCTGTCTCGCTTTCCAGCAACTTCCCTCGCCACTTATCGAATTTTCGGAAAAACAGAAGGAATTTTATTCGCAGATTAGGAAGGAAATTTGGAAGATTGGCTTTATCATTCTTGTAAAACATTTTCCTTCTACTTTTTTACAAATTATGTTTTCCATGAGCTGCATTTTGAGCTGTTTTTAATTTGTTCTCAATTCTGCACCAGTAAGATTATCCAAGTTCGAATGCTCTCCTGAAATTCAAAATCTAATTAGAAATCCGATTGTACCCGCAATTACCCGACGGTCGTTTCAAATTTGAGGCGATTGAAAATTGAGCTGAAAATCGCAGGAGAAAGCGCTCATATTTATGAACCCAAAAATTTAAGCTCTCCATGCTGGGTTTTTATCTGGATTCAAATCTATTTTCGGGCATTCATCCGTACCCTACCATGAGTCGAGGGATCTTTACATGTTGGGTGGAATTTAAGCCGGGAATGGAAGGGATGGAATTTAGAAAGGTTACTTTTGTGTTCCGTGCATGAGACCTATAAAAGAGGGTAGTTCGGCATTTAAACCGGTGGTCTTTCACGCAGTCACGCATGCGCACTGCCCGGCTTCGAAAGATCTACGGTGAAATGCCGTTGGTCGATGGGCGACTATCTTCGCCATTTTTGTTGATAATCTAAATTCCGAGTAAAAATATCATATGCGCGTGCACGACATAACTTTCCACCTACTCGGTTTCTTGGATAACTATTTTTGCATGGAACATGCCTTAGCCTTGAGGTACTTGACTGCCAAAAAAGGGTAAGACATTGAGGACGAAAATGTGGCCCTTGTAAAACAGTGTATAGCTTTTATTTGCGGCGTTTCTCGCTTCCGAACTGCATCAATCCAATAGAGTTCTGGGACATTATTTCCAGAAATAATTTACCTATGTAATCGGCCGGGAAAATTGTTTTGCAACATCCCCTCTTTTGTATACGATTTGGGCCTAATTGAAGGGTTCATACTTTTTCCAGGCTCCACTTTTGGTAGGGGAAAACCTTGGGAATTTTAGACGTTCTTTCAGTGTTTTGCGTGTAAATCGCTAAGGAATTATTTCGCAGATAAAATAGTCGAATTTAAATTATTTAAATGGGTCGAATGGGTTTCTTTGTACCGATATTGGTCCAGAAATTGCGCAGGAATGAATTTGTGAAAAATCTCAATTGTATGCCATTTTTGAAGGCATTATTCCGTTAACAGTCGATAGCGGCTTACCAGGATACGATAATATCGTATTATGATTTTCTGTGTAGGAATCTGGTTCAGTTGTGGTTGGTGGTTATACATGCTCGCCTCATCTACTGGCTGCTTGCGTAACCGAGTCGTTGAATAGGAGTTCAACCAATCTCCGATAGAGAGTATCACAACCAACTGTTGCACCTTCACGTGTCTGCTGGAGGTTCTCTCCACGACCAATAGGCTGCTCTCCAAGTGATTGGTAGCAGGAGAGTTAGTCCGAGCCATAGTGGGGGTTCGCAATCGAAAAAATTACCTAAATATTTGCTGTTCCCAACTGACTGATATTTTGTACTCGTTCTGAAGCGTTCGAAGAGAAATTACAGCCTGTTCTGAGATTTTGTCAAGCCCCCCGCCCTTGAAAATCCCAGGTAGGTACCTATTAACAAAATAGTTTTTAAATGACGAATTTTTTGTTTTCGATTGGAGGTGGCAGCTTTAAAAAATTTGAGTAGAAGTGTTTGAGTAGACGTTTTCTCTGAAGCTCTGTACCTATTGCCGAGTTCAGGACGATTAACTGTCCGTAAATGTGGAAGTAGAAATGGCCATAACTTCCTCAATTCTTTACATTTTTCGAATTTCTTAAACTAGTGAAAATGGCCATAACTTCCTCAATTCTTAACATTTTTTCGAATTTCTTAAACTGAGATGTTGGTCTTAGTAAGACCGATCACCCTATCTAACCGTAATTCGAATTACAGCACTTCCGATATATTAGCTCTTTCAATGTTTTCTATTTCATTTTTTTTTTTGCCACAAAAATGAACCGGTTTGAGCGTTCTTGGTCTTCAAGACCGCACAAGTTTAATAAATTATACGTCTCTTGGGTCGAATTAAATGTGTTTCTGGCGATTTCAACCGCAAGTAAAGTATGAGGGCATAGACCTCATACTGATCCCTGTACGGGGCTTAGTCCATATTAGGCCCTGGAAATAAATCCTCACCTTTTCAATAGGTTCGATACCTTTTTCCGTGCCCTAAACGAAGACGGAAACAATGGATGCCCCTTTTGAGGTCGATAGGAAATATATTCGCAACCGCTTGTCATTCGATCTCCAAAAAGTAAAGTCGGGCTCCGGCAGAATCTGTAGGTGGTGGGGCCCGCGGGATTAAAACTTGATGAGGGTTGAATTTGAATCGTCGGCTTTTGCAAAACTCCCGGACTGCTAAGCCCATCGACCCGGGCTGGATAGGAACGTCGACAACGTAAATCTTTCCGATTCCATCTGCATACGAGGGATGCGAAGTTTGTTCGGAATTTTTTGATTAATTGGCACGCTTCTGAGAAATACGGTAGGCACTAACCCCGATATTGAGTTGTACTTATATTTTCCAACCAATTAGTGTTGGAGTTTATCTTCGGAGGGATTTTCAGAAGCATGCAAGCACTTTATTTTGTTTGTATACTTTAAATGATAATTCGAATTATCAAGAATTTAGGCCTGAAACTCCCTCTTTATCAAATGTTTGTTTTTCGTCGGAGGATTTTTCATCAGGGCATGACTTGTCAAGGACAAGTTTAGAAGGGAGTGTTGGTTTTAATGTGCCTCATTTTCCGAGCAATTTTCCCGATTTGAAAGCGAACGTTTTCTGTGGATTTTATCAAAAAGGTTCAGTTTTATGTTTTCTAGTTGTTGTATAAGAACAAAATAAGATTCCGTTTTTTTGGACTCCAAACCGTCGTCTACAAACTTTTTCATCCTACCTACATAGAAACCCTGCCTGTTTTTGGGTACGAGCAGTTTTTGGAGTAGATATAAGATAGTCGCACCATCAATGAAAAAAATCGTCAGGCCGTTGCAGAATCCGGTAGAAATTCAACGCAAAATTAAGACGCAGCTGAGCGGGGCGAGAGAATTTGAAAAGTTTTGGATTCTGCCGGGGACAGACGCCGGAGTTCATTTAGTGTACGCGATCACGTCAAGCGAGTATGGGGTTAATAGACGGTTAATTATGAACACGTAGATGGATAATCTGTCAGTATCAACAGAGGGGTTGAGCCGGAACGACGGCTCATTTAGACGAAGTATCAACAAGGCGAACCCGGATGGGGGTAGTGCGCATGTGGATGTTGCGGGGGGCCTTAATGCCGAACTCGTAAGCCTAATGCTCCACGCTCGACTAGGCACAAAGCTTAACGTATGGGATAAAGTTTAGGGATTAATACTTCCAGTTCGTCCGGAGTTGGGGGTCTCAACGTCGTCGTCGTTTGAGGATGGGAGATATTCGATGTTCTATAATCGATGGTTAGCGCGGGGACAGCGGAGGAACCGCCGAACACGGCAATCCTCGATTTATTGGTAGATGGGCTGGAAAAAATCAGATCGTCGTCCTGGAAAGAATCGACAAACGGGATGTTGGATGTTTCCTGCTGGAATTCGCCACCTGAGAATGTACAATGGAGGAGCCGTATCCTTAAGCAGGAACATCCTCCCAACCCAAGTAGAAAAAGTACTTGGAGAAACAGCGTAATTTTTTCTTGCCCCAAAACCGGAGGTACCGATTCATCAGATTTTCGATTATGCATATTTGATAATTTGATGCCAGGACTAAGCTCTTGAAGAGCATGCTGCCTTCACCCTCCTGTCTTCACCCTGAATGCACGAGAGTTATCCGTCATCAAAGTAATCAATAGACACTCGAAGCACCTAAAAAAATGTCAAATCAAAGGGCCGGTCTATCAATTCACTTAAATCTAAGTTTATCCAACGACGCTTGAACTCAATTTCACCATGGACATAACAATCTTATGTGCATTGATCGATACACGGAAAATTGCTGGGTAGTTCCTGAATGCAGGCGTCTTCAGATAAATCTAAATTAAAATGGCTTGATGAACCGGCCCTGAAAAGAAGGTCAAAAAGTTGCCTCAACTTTTTTCTCTGTATCGCTCATTAATTATTTTCATTTTATGAAATAAATTCAATTATTAAAGTTTACAGTTTAATTGAACTTGAAAACCCATCACTGCTACTATGGATCCTCACTAACCGTCCACCGTCCACCGACGACTGTCCAAACAGAACCTGACTTGCCTTTTACAACAGCATCGACAAGGCAATCGGCCACTTTCTCAGGCCTGAAAAACAAAGATAATCTCACCAATTCGATCATTTTTCCTCAAATCCGTCCAATCAACTGCAGAGGAAAGTAGGTTTTTAATACACTTATATTAGAAGGATTTATACTCACGTTTGACTCGGGTGTCCCGACCGGATACGTTTTTCTAGCGAGTCGTTTGAGGTGTCAGTTCGAAGCCAAACTTTTGCAGATAGGTAGCCAATATCGCTGAGATTAGTCTTTGTCAGTCCAGGTTCAATTGCAATAACACGAACTTTAGTTACGTTGTACGATCGAGGACCCTATGACAAAAATCGCGGCTGCGTGATCATGGCTATGAATATAACTAAGGTGACCAGATATCCAGAATTCAAAAGTGGGACGCTATGAAATGAACAACAGGTATGAGTGGGTCATTCTAAAATTATGGGACTATTTCAGGTGTCGGAAAAACGAAAAAAAAAGTTCGATTTCCCCACTTTTTTTGGTGTTACGGTCTTTGTAGGGTTCCCTCAGTACAATTCTGAAGCGGGACCACACTTTACCTCGTAGTGTCTGAAATATCGAATTTTTAAAATTTGTACTTGGTATATAAATTTTTTTAAATAATAATTAGGAAAAAAAATTGGGTTGTGGGTGTTTTATTGCAGATTTGTGTTCTAGAACCTTTGAAACGTGAATGAAAATGCGTAGGTAACATACTTTTATATTTCAATACGTCCGAATTTCGGTTAAACGGGGGGGTTTTACTGAGACAAAACTTAAAAATATAATATTTTTTGTAGATATTCTCGTATGAAATTTTTTGTTTGCCCACTGATTGGAAGATGGACTAATTTCAATTATTTTCACAAAAGTTTGAATAAAATATAACAGTCTGTACAGCAGAAAGAAACTATCCCTCATCAGATTTAATCACTCATCTGATCGGCACTCGATAGAAATCACGAGGCGCAACGTCGAACAATCTATGAAATCACGAGAAACCGTCGAGCTCTCAAGCGTAAAAACGAAGAGCCTGATGTTCTCTGAAACCGGACCGCAAGGAGGAGACCCTCGGCGAGGGAGAAGGACGGACGATCGAGCCTTTCACTTCTGCCCGCCCAGCCTACCTACTTGTTTGGGGACTGGTTTTCCGCGAATCTCCGCTCAGATCTACCGACTGCCTTCCTCTAGTGATCTCCCATTACCGTAAACCGGGGTGACTATGTGACACGCGGGGTGACTATGGTACATGCACAGTTTTCAACTTTGAACCTACCTAACGTACTCAAAAGTAGACGGAACGACTCGTATCACATATTAATTAGATACCTACCGTAGTAAGGATGTTAGATGGGGCTAGTGGCCACACGCATGTACACATTAGTTTTCTCTATGGAAGTTCCCGTTTTTGATTGCAAAGACAAACCTTATGATATATAGGTACTTCTGAATGATATAGAAGTTGCTCAGTATAAATTTGCTGGGAGTCATTGAGCTGTGTAAGTATTTTTTATGCATCAACTAACTCCATTGTGTTAAGAGCTATTCCTATGCCAAAAAACGTTCAGGTTTGTTCTTGGGTGGATAATTACTGAGTAATGAGCAAATAAACTGCAAATCACGGGGTGACTATAGTACATGATGTCAGTTCGTGGTTTCGCAGAAAATGAATATCAAGTGCTCCAATTTCAGTGAAAACCATGCCCAGACACTACTAACGAACGTCTTGGGGCAAGACCCTACCGGAATCATTCACATGAGATCCTGATGACTTTGTCAACAATATTTTGAAGTTTGATCTCGAAGTTGACTTCGATCTCGACAGTTGATTTTGAACTGGAAGTTGACGTTGATCCTCCAAAGTTTGGATTTTGAACTCGAAGGCTAAGCTTTGATCTCGAAGTTGCACCAAGATTTGATCCTCTGTGAGTTTAATCCTACCTATGATATGGTCGATTTTCGAACAATACGCAATTGAGTTTAAATAGACATTAATCTCGAAGTTGATGATTTAAACCAATACAAGTTGACTGAAATTTCAGAAAAGAAACGTTTGTTTTGAACTAAAACCACTTTTCCGATCTCCCTAAGATTATCATGACTCGTTCAAAGATGCTTTATTCAAAGTTGAGTTTGAACTCGAAGCCTTGACTTTTTCCATCTTAGTTGATTTTTTTGACTTTGATCTCGAAAAACTTGAAGTTAGCGACTTTGATCTCGGGTGGAACATGCTTTTGATATCGAAATTCGGGGAATCTAATACACGAAGTTGAGTGAAAACATTACAGCGTCGCTCGTGGGTATGTTGATCAGTGAAAAAAATGTGTGTACCATAGTCACCCCGAATCACGGGGTGAAAATAATATCTCACAAAAAATGATTGAACTTTATATCTCTTTATCTCGAAATATGATTGAACTTTATATCTCTTGAATGAAGTTGACTTTATCTGAAGAAAAATAAGAATTTGGCTATCTCGAAGTTAGAACGCCGAAAAACTCAAAGTTGATTTTGAACTCGATGCTGAGTTTGATCTCGAAGATGACTTTGATCTCGAAGTTGAGTTTGAATTCGAAGTTGTCATTGGCTTGACAAAATTAAATTTTAAGTTGAGTTTGAACTTGACCTGAAATTAGATACCTACCTAAGATGTTGAGATGAAAACAGAGGAAAAATAAGTAGATCAGTGGCATGTACACATTAGTTTTCTGTGTATCCGAAGAAGTTCATTTTTCGATTGCAAAGACAAACCTTATGATATATAGGTACTTCTGAATGATATAGAATTTCAGTATAAATTTGTATTTTAGATGGGGATATTGACTGCGAAGTGGTGAGATCTCGTATCTCCATTTTGTTAAGACCGCCACTATTCCTATGTAACCACATTGAATTTCCATGACGTCTCTAATGTGCACGTGCAGGTACGAAATTGAGACGAGTTGACCATCTCGAAGTTGAGTTTGAATATCAAGTGCATTCAATTACAACGAATCAATAAAAAAAACGCTGCTAAGTAGATCAGTGGCATGTGCAGATTAGTTTTTGCTATGTCCGAAGTTGAACTCTCAAAGTTGATTTTGAACTCGAAGGGGTTCATTTTTCGATTGCAAAGTTTGAACTCGAAACGTTGACGATATATCGGTACTCCTTAAACACAAAATTTAGCTGTTATTATTCGAAATTTCAGTATCAATTTGTATCTCGATGGGTTATTTAGAACTCAAACGTTGATTTTGAACTCGATGCTGAGTTTGATCCTCTTCGCTTGATAAATGACTTGATCTTACCTATCGAAGTTTTTTCAACGAAGTTGATCGTTGATATCGTTAAGTTGACCATTTAATCTATTCTTAATCACCTTCATAATCTAACAGAATAATAATAGTTATTAAATTCTCAGTTGAATAATGACATTAATGCCTCGAATGCTTCAGTTTGAACTCGAATTGTTGAAGCCTGATCTCGAAATTGATTTTGCCAAGCGCAACTGGTCGTAGTGTGAGTGCGTCACCTTGCTGGTGTAATAGGCTCAAAGTCGTGAGTTTGAACTCGAAGTCAACCGTATCTCAAGAGTTGAGGCCAAATTCTCGAAGTTGACTTTGATCTCAAGTTGAGTTTTGAACTCGAAGTTGACGTTGACATGCGACCAGTTCTTTGAACTTGAAGATATCGGGAGGATCTCGAAGTTTGATTTTGATATCGAAATTGACGAATTTTGATCTCGAAGTTGATTTTGAACTCGAAGTTATTAAGAATTGGGGAAGTTGAGTTTGAACTCAAAACGTTGACGTTGATAAAACTGCAATAACTCCTGAACGGTTGAAGCTTTATCTCGGCGTGGCGATGGTCTCATTCGAAGTTGAGCATAGAACTCAAAGTTGATTTTGAAAATGATGCTCACATGCCTATGTTGATCTTTCCTGAAGATGACTTTGATTTTCTCGAAGTTGGCTGTTTTACTGGCCAAAGTTAAGGAGTTCTGAACCGAGACGTTAGGACCAACTAGATCTCGGAACTTGATTTGAACTCGAAGTTAACAAATTTCAAAATTGGGTTTCGATAACTCGAAGTTGACATTAATCTCGATGTTGAGTTTGATCTCGAAGATGACTTTGATCTCGAAGTTGCGTACGGCTTATCTCAAAGTTGATTTTGAACTCGAAGTTGACAAAAAATTTTTGATCTGCAGATTCGAGTTCTGAACCCCTTGAACGTTAAACCAACAAATTGATCTCAGTTGGGTGTTGAACTCGAAGTTGACATTAATCTCGAAGTTGAGTTTGATCTTTAGAAAAATGAACTTTGATCTCGAAGAATAGGTAGGAACCACACCAAAATAATTATTGACTTTGAACTCAAAGTTGAGTTTGATCTCGAAGTTGACTTCGATCTCGAAGTTGATTTTGAACTGGAAGTTGACGTTGATCTCAAAGTTGATTTTGAACTCGAAGTTGACTTTGATCTCGAAGTTGAGTTTGATCTCGAAGATGAGTTTGATCTCGAAATTGATTTTGAACTCGCAGTTGAACTAGACATTAATCTCGAAGTTGAGTTTGAACTCGAAGTTGACTTCGATCTCGAAATTGATTTTGAACTCGATGCTGAGTTTGATCTCGAAGATGACTTTGATCTCGAAGTTGGCTTTATCTCAAAGTTGAGTTTGAACTCGAAGTTGACTTTGATCTCAAAGTTGATTTTGAACTCGAAGTTGACTTTGATCTCGAAGTTGAGTTTGAACTTGAAGTTGACTTTGATCTCGAAGTTGATTTTGATATCGAAATTGACTTTGATCTCGAAGTTGAGTTTGAACTCGAAGTTGACGTTGATATCGAAGTTGAGTTTGAACTTGAAGTTGACTTTATCTCGAAGTTGACTTTTATCTCGAAGTTGAGTTTGAACTCAAAGTTGATTTTGAACTCGATGCTGAGTTTGATCTCGAAGATGACTTTGATCTCGAAGTTGGCTTTATCTCAAAGTTGAGTTTGAACTCGAAGTTGACATTGATCTCGATGTTTAGTTTGAACTCGAAGTTGAGTTTGATCTCGAAGTTGAGTTTGAATTCGAAGTTGATTCTGAACTCGAAGTTGACATTGATCTCGAAGTTGTCTTTGATGTCGAAGTTGAGTTTGATCTAGAAGTTGAGTTTGAGCTCGAAGTTCGACCGATCATTTTATGTTCGTATTTTTTAATGTCGAAGTTAAGAACACAACTTTTTGAAAGTCAAATGTTTTTAGTCGAATTCAGAGGTTTTTTCGGTGCTCGACAGAGGGAGACAAGTCGATGAGTTGGCAACACTGGATCTAGCGGTCATCGAGTTTTTTAGACTAAAGACCAAATTTTTTAGATGATGCCTTCTCAAAGCATGCTTTTCTGTGAACATTTGGCCGTCCTTACGAGATCGTGGGGACACTGGGACAGAACCCTCCAAATCGGGACTGTCCCGCCCAACGCGGGATGTCTGGTCACCTTAAATATAACGTACATTTGAGTTTGAACTCGAAGTTGACGTTGATATCGAAGTTGCTTGAACTTGGCAAGTCGCTTCGTAAGTTGACTTATGTATCTCGAAGTTGAGTATTGAACTCCCAACTCTAATTTGAACTCGATGCTACATTTGATCCTCGAAGATGACGCTTTTGATCTTAATTGAGTTTGGGACATTTTCATTGATCGTCCATGTATCGAAGTTGAGTTTCCTTGACTAAGTTGACTTCTAGTGCTAAAGCTAGATTTTAAACTCGCAGTCGATAAACTAGAGTCCCCATTTTCCATCGTTCCGGCGTTGAGTTTGAACTCGAAGTTGACTTCGATCTCTCGGATTTTGAAATCACTCCGGTGCTGACCGTTTGATACTCGATAGATAGGACTTTGATCTCGAAGTTGGCTATCTCAAAGTTGAGTTTGATATTTTATTCTCACTCCAAGTTGATTTTGAACTCGAAGTTGACTTTGATCTCGAAGTTGAGTTTGAACTCGAAGTTGACGTTGACATCGAAGTTGAGTTTGAACTTGAAGTTGAGTTTGAACTCGAAGTTGACTTTGATCTCGAAGTTGAGTTTGAACTCGAAGTTAACATTGATCTCGAAGTTGGGTTTGAACTCGAAGTTGACATTAATCTCGATGTTGAGTTTGATCTCGAAGATGACTTTGATCTCGAAGTTGGCTTTATCTCAAAGTTGATTTTGAACTCGAAGTTGACTTTGAACTCAAAGTTGATTTTGAACTCGATGCTGAGTTTGATCTCGAAGATGACTTTGATCTCGAAGTTGTCTTTATCTCAAAGTTGAGTTTGAACTCGAAGTTGGGTTTGAACTCGAAGTTGGGTTTGAACTCGAAGTTGACATTAATCTCGAAGTTGAGTTTGATCTCGAATATGACTTTGATCTCGAAGTTGGCTTTATCTCAAAGTTGAGTTTGAACTCGAAGTTGACTTTGATCTCGAAGTTGAGTTTGAACTCGAAGTTAACATTGATCTCGAAGTTGGGTTTGAACTCGAAGTTGACATTAATCTCGATGTTGAGTTTGATCTCGAAGATGACTTTCAACCCAAGTTGGCTTTTCGTCAAAGTATGATTTTGAACTCGAAGTTGACTTTAGATCGACCATGAGTTTGAACCAATCACCGTGTCGTAACATTGATCTGCATTGTTGAACTCGAAGTTGACATTAATCTCGAAGTTGAGTTTGATCTCGATATGTTGATCTTCGAAGTTGGCTTTATCTGAAAAACGAACGATACCTATTTGAATACAATTTTTCGATCAGCTTCAGTTTCGAATTCGAAGTTAACGGTTTCGAATCTCGAAGTTGGGTTTGAACTCGAAGTTGACATTAATCTCGATGTTTAGTTTGAACTCCGAAGGTTTTTGATCTCGAAGCTCTTTTGGGGGAGGGGACCGTTTTGAATATGGATGAGGCGGATTATGTGTAGGGGATGGTTGTGTACAGGATTGAACTTTATATTGATTACTCGAAATATGATTGAACTTTATATCTCTTGAATGAAGTTGACTTTATCTCGAAGTTGACTTTTAGTGTAGCAAGAAAAAGTGTGATTTTGAACTCGATGCTGAGTTTGAAAATTTTTTCACCCGAAATGGCTTTAATAAGTTTTTGAACTCCATTTTGGAATCAGAAGTTAATTTGAATTCGAAATACATTGATCACTCGAATATTTTGAACTCGATGCTTTGACATTAATCTCGAAGTGTGAGTCCTTGATCTCGAAGAGATGACTTTCGTCTCGAAGTCGCTTTATCTGGAGGAAGTTGATTTGTAGCAATTTGAGAGTTGAGCTCGATGTTTCCGTCAATTTGAACTCGAAGTTGCGGCTGATCTCGAAGTTGAGCGAATTCGAAGTTGATTCTGAAAACTCGAAGTTGATCAGGATACTCACACAATACGCTCCTCGAAAAATGCCAAACTTGAGTTTGAGCTCGAATTTCGACTGCTTTGGAGGCTGTTCGTATTTTTTAATGTCGAAGTTAAGAACACAACTTTCAAAAAACACTGCAAATTTCAAACTCTGCCCAAACTCAGAGGGAGACAAGTCGATGAGTTAACGAAGCAACACTGAAAAGTATCTAGCGGTCATTCGAGTCTAAGGTAAAGACCAAATTTTTAGATGATGCCTTCTCAAAAAAGCAATGCTAGATTCTGTGAACATTTCAAGCCGTCATTTACGAGATCGTGGGGACACTGGGATAAACCCTAATTCGGGAATAATGTCATCCAGTATGGTCATCTAAATATAACGTTTTGAGCTCAAATTCAAAGGTATTAGGCATATCGCATAATTATTATGACAGCAAACTACTCCCAACTCTAATTTAAATCTACATTTATCCTAAAAACGCTGCTAAGTAGACTTGTGCACATCAGTTTCATTGATCGTAGCCATGTATGTGCAAATTTTGCACAGAGGTTCATTTTTCGATTGCTAAAGACTAAATCTTATCGGTCGATATAGGTTCCCTCAAATTTTCCATCGTTCCGAATTTAGTGGTGACTTATTATTTCTAGAATTTCGATATAAATAGATAGGTATATGATGCTAGGGAAAATTCGCAGCTGAAAAAGTTTGATATTTTATTCTCACTCCAAGGGATCTGGAGAACGTTGTTACTCCTCCTTTAGTGGCCGAGTATATCGGGAATGTCGTTTCTCGGTTTGCAGCCACAGATGAGACGTTGATGATCACTCCGCCGGCAGCGATGTACTTATCGATCGCTAGTCGGCAAGCCGATATCAAAGCAATCTGAAAATTTGATGATCGGTAGCATTGAGAAATATTTTAGTGGTTATTTTCATGTAATATTTCTCATTTCATGAGTCCCTGAGCAGAAATGGGACTGGTTCAACTCGAGTTTTAACCCAATATAAATTAAGATAGTTGATATACTAACTAATTTACCGACTAAAACTATTTGTCCCTTGAGGCATCAAATCATCGTCCGTCAAATTTAGCCGTTGTAGCTGAAACTCTCCTTAATTCCAACCTTTTTTGAAGCTCCTCACAATTAGTCTTGAAGTTTCTCAGAACCCCCAAGATAGGTGGTGAGGAGCTAGGAGGTGGTGCTTTGGGTGGTTTTTTTGCTCTGCTTTCAACCCAACGCTTCGTCAAAAATATACTTGCCAAATTTAGATCGACCATGGATCTCCAACCAATCACCGTGTTTTCCAATTTTTGTTCCTGCATTTGTGTAATTCGACCAAATTCTTTAAATTGAAGATATTGGGAGGACAGAAGTTTTTGTGGGGATTCCAACGCTTGGAAAACGAACGATACCTATTGTGGCTCGAGTAGTTTTCGATCAGCTTCAGTTTCAAGTTCGAAATTGAAAGTTTCGAAAATATTGAGTGATTGTATTTTCCGATGCTTTCACGTTTTACAATGCTGTACGTTTGACAATAAATCCTGAACGATTGGAGCTCACCTCTGGCGATGCGCTTTCGTCATTACGATTCGCACTGAGGAAAAATCTATAGCAATTTGAGAGTTAAGCTGTCTTTCCGTCAATTTACCCTTGCAGCTATCAATGTCGGCGATTACTATCTGAAAACCATTTATCAGGATACCACAAAATACGCTCCTCAACAATGGCCTTAAACTTATTAAGGTAGGGTTCTGTCGACTGCTTTAGGACTGCACTAGATACGGAACTTGAAAAATTTTTTCAAAAACATTTGCAAAATTTTTCGATAACTCCTTGCCCCCTCAGAATAAATCAAGTTAACGAAGCAAAGAAAAGTATACTCGTATTCTCTAAGGTAAAACTAAGATTTTAACACTAAAAACAATCATAGATTTTCAGTAAGCCTGCATTTAGTTCTTGTGACAGATAAATTAATTCGAATAATGTCATCCAGTATGGTATCTGAAGGAATAAATGTTTTTCAAAACCAATTCAAAGGTATTAGGTATATGAGGCATAAAAGACAGCAAACTACTCCTATTAAAAGCAAAAAAAAAGGAAAATTGGTCCATTCAACTGTATATATACAGTAAATACAGCATATAAATACATATATCTATATAGGTACCGTATATCCTATTATGTATTTGTGTACCTAGTGGTTGTTCACAGGACCAATTAAGTTTTTGATGATGTAACTTATTAGCAGTTTATCATCAAATAAATTATTGGCTCAAAGGGATCATCAATGACCAACAAGCGGTAGAGCGTATTCATCACAATTACAATAGGTAAATGATATTTGCACTCTATTACACCTTTTTGCATATGAGAAGGAGACTCGGAGCATAATTCCTTCAATGTTGACCTTATTTGTACTGGAATACCGTATTTAGCTTTCTGTGAATAATTTCAGTTTCAACAGCGCGATCGAATGCCTAATGTGTGTATGGATCGCGCCTGCAAGGCATTCGAGCTCTGTACTTGACAGCCGACCATCAACAGCAGCAGTGTATGTGCTGCAAGGATTAATACTGCCATTAACGAATTATTTTATTTACCATATGAAGTAAGTTAGCATTGGCGATTTCGTCCCGAAAATTACTAACTAGAAAAAATTTAATAAGAAATAAAACCGACTCTAAAAACGAAGCATGAATAACTAAAAAGTAACATAATTTGTTAATTCAAAATTGCCGTCAAAATCTTTTTTCCTTCTTGAATTTTTATGAAAAATTTTTATTTTTCCCGTTTGAAAACTTTTTATCTATTTTATATGTACCTTCTAGTTTTTCATGATTCTCTTGGGAGTCGGTTGTATTTTTTGTTTTCTGTTGTTCGAGGATTAGGTTTAAAGAAATTTGTTTATAAATAATTTTGCCCCAGAAGAACCTTTGTTCCACGTAGATGCATCAGCAGTCATTAGTAAGTCTCAAGTATTGATTTAAATACCTATGAGTTCGTTATAAGTTATAAAGCGAATAGTCAAATCACACAAAACATTTTACAGCATTCATTTTTGAAACTCGAAGAAGAAGAATGATTCCTTTTGTACTCAAGAGACAGGAGGCCGTCGATCCCGACGTTCAAAGGGGATATGACTTAATGTATGCTAAATTGATGAGAGCAGCTGGCATTTATCCGGATCTAGTCGGCAAAAAATACACATGGTAACCATGTATTACATAGTTGGTACCATAATAATAAAATTTAATAATTAGGATAAATTATTCATCTAGAAGTTGGTACTGCAACATTTTGAAGTTACGCAAAGTTCGACTGATTTTCGCAGGTATGGCGTATACAGCAGTTACGTACACGTGGGTTACGTGTTCTATGTGACAGTTTACGCTATCTCAGCATACTATGCTGCAATTTTCGCCTCTTATGAGATTCTCGCAACGAACGCCTGTTTGGGAACTGTCACGTTTATGTATTCTATGGTGGCTCATAATTTCATGTGAGTACCTAGGTAATAATGGAAATAACAGGATATCAATCGTGATTCGAAAAATATCTGTTCAGATTGAGGAAAACGAGAAAGAAAGCGAAAATGAACAGACTTGTACGTTTGAGGTCCTAAAACGTTGGTTATAGCTTGAAAAATTCATGGATATTTTTTATTCCGGTAATTCACCGGTTACCGTACTCACTACCCAGTGTTTTTTAGCATTTTTAATTTTAGCTGCCTTCTAACTAGTCATCAATCAATTCAAAATTTAACGTTGGTAAGGATACTACAATATTGTGGGTTATTTATGCACCAATAGTTCGAACAAGAATTAATCCATCGTATTTCGCTGCAAGCTAGGTTTCGACGCTGGAAAATTGACCGAATGTTCAAAATGATCGGAAACGGATTTTACCACTACGATCGACCGCTGACCCCGAAAGAGTTGGATATCTTGGATAAATCCGCCAGCGCATGCGCTTTGAGCTACCGGCGTAATATATTTTGGGGATTTATGTTAGCCGTTACATGTAGCCTTGTGCCCCTTCTGATGCCGGGGATTAGGGGTAAGCAGTGACGATTAACACTTTCAGTTTTCTTTGATATTCTATCTCAAATCTGTGTGTTTCATCTTTTTCCGCACCATTTGCTCTTCTCACAAATTTGCTCGACTTATGAACGGGAAAAAATATTGAAAATATTGAGCAGGAAATTGTACATGCAAGTTATGACAACAGTTTAAAAATCATGCTAGCGCCTTCTTGAACTAGAATAGCTATATTTTCGTCCGTTATACAGGTGATTATGGGACTATTAATCCGGGAGATGCCCCGGTCAATCCAAAATTGAACATTCCCATGTACTTTCCCTGGGATACAACGAAGCCGGTCGCATTTTGGCTGACCAATGCTATGATCGGCCATGGAGCCTCAACCGAATGCGCTATCGTCGCATCCACCTGCTGTCTTTATACGAACTTCTGTATCACGGTAAGTATACCTAACGGCGGACACTTATAGGTACCCTGAATAATACTTAGGTCCCTAAGTACCCTTAGTACCCCCTAAGTACCCTAAGTCCCTTAGGTACCCTGGATAAATAGTGCTGTTTCATGTATTCTAGCATTATGTTGCTAAAATGCCTAAAATATAGGTACCAATCTACCTTAAATTAATAGTCTTTGGTATTAGGCCTCCATAAGTAATTGAATTGAAGAAATTCAATTTTTCAAAAATAATTTAAAAGCTGGTAGAATAATATTGCTACAGCCAAAAAATGAATATCAAATCCAATGAATCGGAAGTTAATGAATTTATTGACAGTTGTGGGGCCTTTGAACTTGAGACATCCTCTTCATGCTATCCATACCTTCAGTTATCCGTCGAAGAAAGTAAAACGAATCTATGATTAATGTTCCCAGTTGGCATCGCAGATAGATTTGCTCGCGTTATCGATCAACGATATAAAGGCGAGGGCGGTGAAAAGATACGAAAAGGAGCACCAATTGGTCGGAGAGCCCGTGGACGACAAGAAGTTCAACAAATGCATGAACTATTGTCTAAATGAGAATATCGAACATCTCCAGGTGCTAAAAGAGTAAGGATCCTATAATTTGTTCCGAGCATTGCTCAAGGGCGTACTTGCATTGTTCAGAATCGTTCAAAAACAATCTTGTATTGTTCAGAATCAATCAAGAACAATCTAGTACTGTTTAGAATCGTTCAATAACATTTTCGGACAGTGCTTGGTTGTTCCCATGGCTTCGCCTGCAAAGGCGTGATTTTTCGAGCAAAACCACATTGAACATATTTAGAAAATTCTACAACTTTTAAGAGGGTGATAGGCTGAACATTCTGAACAGCTTAAATTTCAAACCGATTTCGAACAGGTTCCACCGAACTCTTCAAAACGTGGTGGCTCCAGCCGTGTTCACCATCTTCTCGGGAACAGCGCTGACGATCAGTACTCCATTATTTCAATTGATTTCTGTACGTAGAAATACATAAATCGTTGACGTTTGGTGAAAAGTATACGGCAGAAATAAATATCTAATACTAAAAACAAATAAATAGTTATCATGCATCAACATTTTCAGGTGCTTATGAAAGATGAAATTATCATAGACGATGCCGTAGATGCTATCACTTACACGTACTACATAATATGTTTTCTTGCATTACTTTATTATTATTGCGTGTACGGCCAACTCGTTATCGATAAGGTAATTTTTCTTTAGACCGCTATTCTAATGTATATTATGATATTTCGGACGTGTTACGAATTTTCATTCAGGACGTCTGCAGCACTGGTAGAATTGTATGTAAGCTACGTAATGAATCATATCGTGAAAAATTTATATCAACTCATTCCGAGCAACCCATCTCGTGTGACCGTTTCTCAAACTTGTTTTCATAATTGCAGAGTGAAACAATTTACTTCGCCTTTTATGATGCGCCGTGGATCGGTACTGATTTGGAGTTCCGGCAGAAAATCATAATTTCACTGGCAAATGCCAAAAAGCCAATGACGTTGTCAGCCTTTGGCCTTGTCACTGCGTCATCAATTACTCTTCTCGATGTGAGGAACCACAGCATAATTATGCTTTTATGATGTTGCTATTATGCTCCTTCCTTTTGATCAAGTTTAACCCCCTAATGCTGTCAAGCATAAATTAGATTAAGTCAGAAACGATAACCATTTCAATAAGGCGATAATATCAAATAGTGGAACTGATATTGTTGCTCGCGCTTTACTTTTTTACTTACTTCTTGTGTTTCAGATTGTGAAAACTATTTTCTCGTATCTCAACTTGCTTTTGGCCACGGGATCTCAAGACTAGTTTGTCAAAAATGTCAAATATTCATCGAGGACCTTAATGAATTAATGAAGTTATTAATTGATAAATAAATTAATTAATAAATAAATTGCTTAATTAATGAAGTAATGAAGCGTGCCGTATAAGTATTATATAAAAAGCTGACTAATTTTATATAGCTTTCACGCATTTGGTAGATAACGAATATAATTTTTGCCTGAAATTAGCACATTGGGAGTTTGGTTGGGAAAGGAGAGGTTAATTATTGGTCAATTGACACACACGATTGATTGAAAAATAACACCCATTACAATAAAGTTATTAAATAAAAAAGACCGCCGTACAATATAGTTCTGTATTGTATGGTGATCTTTTGACCACCGCTACTCCACCGAGCGGGTTCATTTTCCTAATTTGGAGCTTATTTATCGTCCAGCAGTTTTAGGCAAGAGCGTAAAATAGCGAAAAGACTCTCTTGATGTGGCAAAATGGCAAGGACTAAGTAGTTGTCTACCGGATGAGTGATTAGGAGCTAGGTGCTTTCTCGAGCTAGCTCTCGAGGGTATGGGTGATCATTGACCCCTTGTGGATAAGGTGGATAAGACTCATGCGAACATAATATGGTTGCAACTCAAGGAACCGGTCCAGATTCCTGATGAGCGGTATGAGAGCCCCAGGTTCCCCAGGTTCGGAGATTGACGGCATTTATCCTCCAAATTAGGAAAATAAAATAAAAAATAAATTTCTTTCAAATTTAAATTTCCTTAGGCCTGACTAGTTTCCCGGTTTCTCCCATAATTAAACCACATCAGAAGCGGTCCGTAAACCCCGCGTTAGTAAGGTAATTTGGTTTTGGCCCAACTCCGACGCCATGGATTCGTCGCACAAGCCTTGGGGGCCCGAGGTACCTGTGCCCCTGTACCACAAATTTTTTTTTCAATTTGAAACAGCGTTGAATGACTACCTGGGAATTGAGGGAAGAAAATTATGGATGATGTGCGATCCGAACTGTCAAAAAGCGCCAATTAATCGATAGATACCTTGGCTCCTCTGACAGCGAGCGCGTAGCAGATCGCCCTGCCAATGCCGGCGCCACCTCCGGTAACCAAAGCCACTTTGCCCGCTATGTCGTACGTCATTTCACGACGATGAGTTCTAACTGCGTGTAACCAGCGTTTTAACGGTTTTCCAAGAGGCCCGACATCAACGAAAGTTTCACGCTGTTGATACTTGCCGAGGATATCCGAGCTGAGCGCTATCAAGCCCGAGGCCTTGGGGCGAACTTTCCGTCCTATCTGTCTGTGCTAGGCTTCTACAGAATTTATTGCCTCCTGGGTTTCCCCCTACTCCACTGCACTTCAATCCTCAACCCCTTTATCTACGTATTAACCTCATTAGTATGTCCGAAGGAGGAAGCGGCCTGAGAAAAGCGGGTAATCTTGGCTGTACTATGTCTTACCAGAAAACAAGGGAAATTTTGCGGTTAAACTAACTTCGCATGTTCGCGAAGTTCCGTGACTGTTCATAGTTGCATGGAAACGTTTTCGATATCTTAAAAACTTCCCGATGATTAAGCCGATAAGATATTGCTGGCTTCGCTTTGAAAACTGAAAAGACGTTATTCCTAACGAACGCTTGCCCTTGAGGGGAAGGTCTTCTATAGCTACTGTTTCGAGTTGGATTTCGTTTCAAGTTAGGTAGTTAACTAGAATGGGAGAGAGTGCTATCCATCGAGCATACTCAGTAAGTTTTAACATGAAAAACAGTAATAATAAGTTATAAATCGAAAGGTTCCTATGCATAAACGACTTGACTGTTGTTCAAGTCATTCATTTAATATCCCTCTGTGAATCCCAAACGCAGCCCCTGATTTGATTGCCTTGATTCTAGATCAATTTATTGATGTTTATTACGAATCTGTGACAGATCTTTGGATTAAAATACCTTCGGCAGAACGCTAATGTGCCACCATTAGCTATCGTAACCCCATCCAATTAGTCACAATGACCCTGAACGGCCAGGAAGCGTCTATTTGCGGTCTCGTCCGATCATAGTGGCTCGCTGATCAATTTCTGCATTGATTAAGTACACTACTTCTCTTGTATAATGCCGCTGAAACAGCCATGTCTCTGTTTGAGCATGAAACCGCCTGCAATTCGGAGAAGATTGAGATTGACTAATCAACTGCTTCATGATCGCCGAATGACTAAATATAAACGAGATTTGATGAATAATTTGATAAGAAGTAAAGAAAACTTAAACTTAGAAAATATGAACGAGATTTGATGAATAATTTGATAAGAATTAAAGAAAACTTGAAGAGCAAAGAAGTGCATGTCTCTAGAAGGCAAAATAAATCTCGGTTATAGTGAAACGAATTTGAGAATGAAATCTGTACAACTACTACTACTACTACAGCTCAACTTCAGTTCGACTTCAGTTCGATCTTCAGTTCGAACTTCAGTTCAATCTTCAGTTCGATCTTCAGTTCGACCTCAGTTTTCAAACTGACCTCAGTTTTCAAACTGACTGAGGTCAGTTTTCAAACTGACCTGAGTTTTCAAACGGATCTTCAGTTCAAACTGACCTCAGTTTTCAAACTGACCTCAGTTCAGTTCAAACATCAGTTCAACGACCTCAGTTTTCAAACTGACCTTAGTTTTCAAACTGACCTCAGTTTTCAAACTGACCTCATTTTGAAAACTGACCTCAGTTTTCAAACTGACCTCAGTTTTCAAACTGACCTCAGTTTTCAAACTGACCTCAGTTTTCAAACTGACCTCAGTTTTCAAACTGACCTCAGTTTTCAAACTGACCTCAGTTTTCAAACTGACCTCAGTTTTCAAACTGACCTCAGTTTTCAAACTGACCTCAGTTTTCAAACTGACCTCAGTTTTCAAACTGACCTCAGTTTTCAAACTGACCTCAGTTTTCAAACTGACCTCAGTTTTCAAACTGACCTCAGTTTTCAAACTGACCTCAGTTTTCAAACTGACCTCAGTTTTCAAACTGACCTCAGTTTTCAAACTGACCTCAGTTTTCAAACTGACCTCAGTTTTCAAACTGACCTCAGTTTTCAAACTGACCTCAGTTTTCAAACTGACCTCAGTTTTCAAACTGACCTCAGTTTTCAAACTGACCTCAGTTTTCAAACTGACCTCAGTTTTCAAACTGACCTCAGTTTTCAAACTGACCTCAGTTTTCAAACTGACCTCAGTTTTCAAACTGACCTCAGTTTTCAAACTGACCTCAGTTTTCAAACTGACCTCAGTTTTCAAACTGACCTCAGTTTTCAAACTGACCTCAGTTTTCAAACTGACCTCAGTTTTCAAACTCACCTCAGTTTTCAAACTGACCTCAGTTTTCAAACTGACCTCAGTTTTCAAACTGACCTCAGTTTTCAAACTGACCTCAGTTTTCAAACTGACCTCAGTTTTCAAACTGACCTCAGTTTTCAAACTGACCTCAGTTTTCAAACTGACCTCAGTTTTCAAACTGACCTCAGTTTTCAAACTGACCTCAGTTTTCAAACTGACCTCAGTTTTCAAACTGACCTCAGTTTTCAAACTGACCTCAGTTTTCAAACTGACCTCAGTTTTCAAACTGACCTCAGTTTTCAAACTGACCTCAGTTTTCAAACTGACCTCAGTTTTCAAACTGACCTCAGTTTTCAAACTGACCTCAGTTTTCAAACTGACCTCAGTTTTCAAACTGACCTCAGTTTTCAAACTGACCTCAGTTTTCAAACTGACCTCAGTTTTCAAACTGACCTCAGTTTTCAAACTGACCTCGGTTTTCAAACTGACCTCAGTTTTCAAACTGACCTCAGTTTTCAAACTGACCTCAGTTTTCAAACTGACCTCAGTTTTCAAACTGACTGAGGTCAGTTTTCAAACTGACCTGAGTTTTCAAACTGACTTCGGTTTTCAAACTGACCTCAGTTTTCAAACTGACCTCAGTTTTCAAACTGACCTCAGTTTTCAAACTGACCTCAGTTTTCAAACTGACCTCAGTTTTCAAACTGACCTCAGTTTTCAAACTGACCTCAGTTTTCAAACTGACCTCAGTTTTCAAACTGACCTCAGTTTTCAAACTGACCTCAGTTTTCAAACTGACCTCAGTTTTCAAACTGACCTCAGTTTTCAAACTGACCTCAGTTTTCAAACTGACCTCAGTTTTCAAACTGACCTCAGTTTTCAAACTGACCTCAGTTTTCAAACTGACCTCAGTTTTCAAACTGACCTCAGTTTTCAAACTGACCTCAGTTTTCAAACTGACCTCAGTTTTCAAACTGACCTCAGTTTTCAAACTGACCTCAGTTTTCAAACTGACCTCAGTTTTCAAACTGACCTCAGTTTTCAAACTGACCTCAGTTTTCAAACTGACCTCAGTTTTCAAACTGACCTCAGTTTTCAAACTGACCTGAGTTTTCAAACTGACCTCAGTTTTCAAACTGACCTAAGTTTACAAACTGACCTCAGTTTTCAAACTGACCTCAGTTTTCAAACTGACCTCAGTTTTTAAACTGACCTCAGTTTTCAAACTGACCTCAGTTTACAAACTGACCTCAGATGACAAACTGACCTCAGTTTTCAAACTGACCTCAGTTTTCAATCTGAGGTCAGTTTTCAAACTGACCTCAGTTTTCAAACTGACCTCAGTTTACAAACTGACCTCAGTTTTCAAACTGACCTCAGTTTTCAAACTGACCTCAGTTTGAAAACTGAGGTCAGTTTGAAAACTGAGGTCAGTTTTCAAACTGATCTCAGTTTTCAAACTGAGCTCAGTTTGAAAACTGAGGTCAGTTTGGAAAATGAGGTCAGTTTGAAAACTGAGGTCAAGTTGAACTGAGATCAGTTTGAAAACTGAGGTCAGTTTGAAAACTGAGGTCAGATTTCAAACTGAGGTCAGTTTGAAAACTGAGGTCAGTTTGAAAACTGACCTCAGTTTGAAAACTGAGGTCAGTTTGAAAACTGAGGTCAGTTTGAAAACTGAGGTCAGTTTGAAAACTGAGGTCAGTTTGAAAACTGAGGTCAGTTTGAAAACTGAGGTCAGTTTGAAAACTGAGGTCAGTTTGAAAACTGAGGTCAGTTTGAAAACTGAGGTCAGTTTGAAAACTGAGGTCAGTTTGAAAACTGAGGTCAGTTTGAAAACTGAGGTCAGTTTGAAAACTGAGGTCAGTTTGAAAACTGAGGTCAGTTTGAAAACTGAGGTCAGTTTGAAAACTGAGGTCAGTTTGAAAACTGAGGTCAGTTTGAAAACTGAGGTCAGTTTGAAAACTGAGGTCAGTTTGAAAACTGAGGTCAGTTTGAAAACTGAGGTCAGTTTGAAAACTGAGGTCAGTTTGAAAACTGAGGTCAGTTTGAAAACTGAGGTCAGTTTGAAAACTGAGGTCAGTTTGAAAACTGAGGTCAGTTTGAAAAAGTGAGGTCAGTTTGTAAACTGAGGTCAGTTTGTAAACTGAGGTCAGTTTGAAAACTGAGGTCAGTTTGAAAACTGAGGTCAGTTTGAAAACTGAGGTCAGTTTGAAAACTGAGGTGAGTGAAAACTGAGGTGAGTTTGAAAACTGAGGTCAGTTTGAAAACTGAGGTCAGTTTGAAAACTGAGGTCAGTTTGAAAACTGAGGTCAGTTTGAAAACTGAGGTCAGTTTGAAAACTGAGGTGAGTTTGAAAACTGAGGTCAGTTTGAAAACTGAGGTCAGTTTGAAAACTGAGGTCAGTTTGAAAACTGAGGTCAGTTTGAAAACTGAGGTCAGTTTGAAAACTGAGGTCAGTTTGAAAACTGAGGTCAGTTTGAAAACTGAGGTGAGTTTGAAAACTGAGGTCAGTTTGAAAACTGAGGTCAGTTTGAAAACTGAGGTCAGTTTGAAAACTGAGGTCAGTTTGAAAACTGAGGTCAGTTTGAAAACTGAGGTCAGTTTGAAAATTGAGGTCAGTTTGAAAACTGGGGTCAGTTTGGAAACTGAGGTCAGTTTGAACTGAGATTAGTTTGAAAACTGAGGTCAGTTTGAAAACTCAGGTCAGTTTGAACTGAGGTCAGTTTGTACTGAGGTCAGATTGAAAACTGAGGTCAGTTTTAACTGAGGTCAGTTTGAAAACTGAGGTCAGTTTGAAAACTGAGGTCAGTTTGAACTGAGGTCAGTTTGAACTGAGGTCAGTTTGAAAACTGAGGTCAGTTTTAACTGAGGTCAGTTTGAAAACTGAGGTCAGTTTGAACTGAGATCAGTTTGAAAACTCAGGTCAGTTTGAAAACTCAGGTCAGTTTGAAAACTGAGGTGAGTTTGAAAACTGAGGTGAGTTTGAAAACTGAGGTCAGTTTGAAAACTGAGGTGAGTTTGAAAACTGAGGTGAGTTTGAAAACTGAGGTCAGTTTGAAAACTGAGGTGAGTTTGAAAACTGAGGTCAGTTTGAAAACTGAGGTGAGTTTGAAAACTGAGGTCAGTTTGAAAACTGAGGTGAGTTTGAAAACTGAGGTGAGTTTGAAAACTGAGGTGAGTTTGAAAACTGAGGTCAGTTTGAAAACTGAGGTCAGTTTGAAAACTGAGGTCAGTTTGAAAACTGAGGTCAGTTTGAAAACTGAGGTCAGTTTGAAAACTGAGGTCAGTTTGAAAACTGAGGTCAGTTTGAAAACTGAGGTGAGTTTGAAAACTGAGGTCAGTTTGAAAACTGAGGTCAGTTTGAAAACTGAGGTCAGTTTGAAAACTGAGGTCAGTTTGAAAACTGAGGTCAGTTTGAAAACTGAGGTCAGTTTGAAAACTGAGGTCAGTTTGAAAACTGAGGTCAGTTTGAAAACTGAGGTCAGTTTGAAAACTGAGGTCAGTTTGAAAACTGAGGTCAGTTTGAAAACTGAGGTCAGTTTGAAAACTGAGGTGAGTTTGAAAACTGAGGTGAGTTTGAAAACTGAGGTGAGTTTGAAAACTGAGGTCAGTTTGAAAACTGAGGTCAGTTTGAAAACTGAGGTCAGTTTGAAAACTGAGGTCAGTTTGAAAACTGAGGTGAGTTTGAAAACTGAGGTGAGTTTGAAAACTGAGGTCAGTTTGAAAACTGAGGTGAGTTTGAAAACTGAGGTCAGTTTGAAAACTGAGGTCAGTTTGAAAACTGAGGTCAGTTTGAAAACTGAGGTCAGTTTGAAAACTGAGGTGAGTTTGAAAACTGAGGTGAGTTTGAAAACTGAGGTGAGTTTGAAAACTGAGGTCAGTTTGAAAACTGAGGTGAGTTTGAAAACTGAGGTCAGTTTGAAAACTGAGGTGAGTTTGAAAACTGAGGTCAGTTTGAAAACTGAGGTGAGTTTGAAAACTGAGGTGAGTTTGAAAACTGAGGTGAGTTTGAAAACTGAGGTCAGTTTGAAAACTGAGGTGAGTTTGAAAACTGAGGTGAGTTTGAAAACTGAGGTCAGTTTGAAAACTGAGGTCAGTTTGAAAACTGAGGTGAGTTTGAAAACTGAGGTCAGTTTGAAAACTGAGGTGAGTTTGAAAACTGAGGTGAGTTTGAAAACTGAGGTCAGTTTGAAAACTGAGGTCAGTTTGAAAACTGAGGTGAGTTTGAAAACTGAGGTGAGTTTGAAAACTGAGGTGAGTTTGAAAACTGAGGTCAGTTTGAAAACTGAGGTCAGTTTGAAAACTGAGGTCAGTTTGAAGGAAAACTTGGAGCATCTCAAAGCTCAGCTGGTAGAAACGTTCCTCATTCGTCCCTCGTACTTCAATTTTCTTTAAAACAATAGGGGATGCAACACATTATCTCGATAACGTTGGCCAATTGATACATAATGATACCTACCAATGTTTCCCATCTGCTCTGCCTGTAGTGGACTATGTCGGCCGGGGGCAATTGCTCAACTCCCATCCAAGTTCTATGCATCAGTCTTCTGCTGCTTGAATTAGTTAACATTCTCGCCTTCGCCAAATGGATCCCTTCCAGAGTTTGTGTCTGAATAGATATTACTCAATCTACTAACCCGACAGTTGGTTTCCCATACTTGGAGCCGCAAACTCCATTCGTTTCCCGCAAGCATCCTCTCGATGTCCTAGTATAGAGCAATTGGATGCTTATATTGGCGTGTCAGGACATTCCAATTTCAATGTGGTTTGAGTTGATCTCAAATTCTGTAACATGGTTTTACCCCGAGCGAGAAGGGTAAGTACCTCGTCCACTGAGAGTTCCTCTATGGTCAGCGCACGCACTTCGAAAAGGATCCTGGCATGGTATCAAAATCCACTCCTTCGAGAGTGAAGAATACGATCCGGTGTGTTCTGAACGATATACAGACCTATGAACTGAAGTGTGGCAGTAGGCTATAAATACTGGGCCATACTCTAATTTACGCTATTTATTAAATCATTACAGTACACCACTCAAGTACAACAACAGAACCAGTAGAAACAATAGAACTTATTACAAACTATATAGGTAAACTTCTTTATTAGGTGTTCATCGCTTACTTTTTGCAACTACTTTGCATATCGCGTGTTGCTGATCGTTATAATTTATTTACTATTAAGTCATTCTCAACTGCAAACCTTCAACCGGTCCTAATAATTTACACAATTTAGTCCCATCGGCAATCGCCCATCTCCAATCACCCATCACCGACCTAGTAGTAGGTGTCCGTGAGTCGGTCGCTTTCTATAATATAGAAAAATAATATTATTTTTGTGTAAAAAAAAATATTATTTTGTGCTTCAATTCGTACTTCAATCCTCTCACGCGAAGTATTGCGTGTTGCGATACCCACTCCGCTGGAACCAAAATACGTCGTAATCAATTTTTGTACCAGCAAGGGATCAATAATCTGCTTTAGTGCGTAGGCTGTTACTTTTATTGCATTTGAAATCCTCTTCTATTTTTGGAGCACCGACATTTTTGTATTCTCGTTTAATCAAGGCAAAATAACGAATATTCGCCCATGTTCTGCGTAAATGTTTCCAGTTTTTGCCCCTACCATGGCTTGATTTTAGTTCAGCGTCATACGACTTCACCCCAGTTGACAGTAGCCCTCGTCTGCGGACTGCTCGTTTGCCATTTTGGACCAATGGCTTTCGCTAAATGCGGATTTAATCTTTTTGAATAATGTATACGGTAGAGCAGGATTGATGCGACTTCGGTTCTAAATGCACGCTGTTTGCAGCCGGTGGGTGTATATTGTCAGGGACATGGTGAATGCAGCGAAGTGCATGCGAAGGGCGCAATATGAAAAGTAGGGGAGGGAGATAAAAGTGCTCTTTCGAATGCTAAAAGCTTCCACGCGCGTCTATACGGTTCGAAAGATGAGTAAATATGCGATGTTCTCTATGTGTGTTGCACTAGAGTGAGACAGATATAGTAGTGGTTAGTCTGTTCTGAAACAGCCTGTTCCATTGCGGTTCGATGTGATCCATGAGAGTTCGGCCTGTAGGGCGCCCGTATAGCAATCTGCAGGCGTATGCCGCTAGGAATGGGGCAGAACCGTTGCAATAGGGCGGATCGCTATTCCGTCATTAGCTGGCGATAATGTGATGAAAACCCATTCCTCTATTAGCTCACCACAAATGAGCTATAACCCTCCCGAGCAGTCGGTTTAAACTCGGCCTCGTCAAATCGATAGCAACCGTTTCGTTACCTACCTATTAGAAGCGGATTTTCGAGGTCTCTAGGTAAAGCCCACCTCACTGACCGCCGACCTCCCAAACACTTCCGTTTATTTTTGACGTGGGCGTGTTATTGCGCAAAAAAAAGACTAATAGATAATGTGTAGATATGAAATTACCCGTTCGAAGACTATACCGGAAACCTACCTGCAAAACTACCCACTACAGGAAGTGGCAAGAGGACGGAATTTATGATGGATGGTGCAGCAGAAGTCAAGTCGGTGGAGAGTCGAGTAATTAGCCACGAAAGCGTAGGAGCAACGGTGGAAGAAGATACGCCTGGCAAGGCTGGTGCAGCCATACCAGTTCGCCGGCAAGATCGAGCCTCCACTAGAACTTGGGGGAAAGGTGGTGGAGAGTTATTAGTAGATGGCTTCGAGGCTCAGAGCTACCCCTAGCAACGATAGGGACAGGGAGTTAAAAGCAGATGTACCCTAGTTGAGGCGAAGAAGCTGAGCGGAGGAACACAACAGTCTCGACTGGAGGTAATCAGGGTCACCTCTCGGCTGAGTAGGGCTGAGTAGGTACAAGGGTAATAGGGACCAGCTGGGTCGGGGGTTGGCCCGAGGAAAGGGTTGACCTGATTAGGCGTCTGGACCTGAAAGGTGGCAAGAGGTTAAATACTATCCGGAACAAAGGACAGGAGAAACTCATCCAACGTTACCAATCGTATCGTCGAACTGGAATAACTTTATTTGATTTTGAAAAGCTTACTAACTTGGAAACAAAGAACCAACTACGTTTAAAGAACCAGCAGTGCGTAGATAACGCATAGTAGGTACTCCCATATTTTTGACATATTCTTTGATATATTTGATATATTCCCATCTATTTCGTAAATATGGTAGTAAAAAGGGATCTGGAAATGCGTCCAGGATCTTGGGTTTGATGTTCCCCCGAAGTTCCAATAAATTTCCCACTTATTTTCACCTTGTTTTCATGCTTATTTTTCGACGTACTTGGGGATTTTTTAACAAGGACAAAGTTATCGAAACAAGCCGTTACCTATTCCATTTTACGGATTTATCCAATCTCTCCCAGTTTACCACTGCGCCGACAGCGATCGCCAATTACTCTTGTCAGCCCATGCAAGTGCGAGCCGATTTTTCCAATATAAAATAAGCACATAAATACGCAGAAAAGTACAGGAATAAGTATAATAACTTTTTCAGTGTTTGCCGCCCCCTATACTGTCATCAAAGTAATCGAGAAAATACGGTCTTTCCCTGCTTTCAATATATTTCCCCAGATTCTGAAATATATTATGCGAGGCAGAATGTTGAAATTCCGTAGTAATATCCCGTTTATGAGACCCGTGCCAACTGGGGCGAACATTATTTATCCATCACGTCCAGACTTGTGTCCCGCTCATGATCACATTCTTTATCGCATCAGTGAGAGAAAAAAGCGAAGCCTCTAGATTATTAAAGTAGGTATAACTTAAATATTTCTCACTTCCACATTTACAGAAGAAAGAAAACTATCCGAAGCGCATACTACCTACGTCGCGTTACTGGTCTGGTGTCAAAAAAAGGAGTACATTCCCCGGAGCTTGACGAGGAGTTGACGAGCTTGAGTTTCTGAAGGTTTTCCCTCTATTATAGCTTTTTAAAATTTTCTCAAATAAATTGAGAATTTTCCAAATTAAATTGAAAACATTTTCAAACCACATGGTGAATTTTTCAACCAAATTGAAAATTTTTTCAAACAGTCCGACCAGATTGGGAATTTTCCGAACCAAATTGAGAAACTTTCCAAACCAAATAGAAAATTTTCTATATTTTTCGGAAAATTCTCAATTTGTTCAGGAAAATTTTCCGATTGGCTTGAAAAATTCCAATTTAATTTGGACAATGTTCGATTTTGTTTGAGAAAATTTTCATTTTTTTGGAAAATTCTCAATTAAGTTTGGAAAAGTGCGCGAGCATTTTCTTACCACCTCCTCCAGCAATCGGATTATCTATGACCTACTTAAATTGGTAAAAAAATTGATACGCCTTGGAAATAATTCTCATATGATGGTTTGCGTTCTGAAATCGTTCGCAGTGCAGGAACTGGCACCAGTCCTGAACTCCACGGATTTTTATTCCCGTTCTCATGAATTGGAGAACTCGCACTGCGAACGAACCTAATATTATTTTGATTTTTTTCGCTCCAGGTGCTTATACCGGCAAATTGCTTCGGGATATTCACCTCTCGAGGGCCTCCAGGACGTCTTCCGAGACCAGGCATCAACCAACAAGATGCCATCCAGGACACCCTCGTAATCTTCAACTACTTTTTCAGTTTATTCACTGGGGTTTTCTTAAGAAAGCGAGTCGAGGGAGGTCGGGAAGGGAAAAGTGGAGGCTATTGTGTGAAGAAAGGCAGACTAGATGGGATGGAACTTGGTTGAGAAGGCCGAGGGATAAGGAAGGCCGCGCGAGGTCGCTCCTACGTGCGTGTCTAACTCGCCATGTTTTCTGTTTACTTTTCACTCCTTCTCTTTTCAGCTTTAGCCCCATCTATAACTCTCTCTGTCTGTTCGTACTTCTTCGCTCGACTTCCATTTTCACGCCCACGACTACAGATAACGACCCACTTCCCGCCTGCAGGTTCTATGCCAGCACAATTGCCAGGCTCTGCCTCGGATCTTCTCTTGCAGGAGCGCCCAACCTTAACGCTTCAACGCCTCACCCTAATCAGGCAAGCCCGCAGAGTCTGCTCTTTGGGCATCGTGCAATGCGTTTCTGTCTAGTCGAGAGTAGAAATCTACAATATCTTTCCGTTCAGAAGTGGATTGAGGAAGATGGAGTTTTGGTTCATTTCTCTTAGAAAATCAACCTATGCCATCGGTCAGGAAAAACTTTTTTTAACAGCCCCTGAAATTTTGTTGGTTTACTTTTCAAGGCGCGTAGAATCCAAATCTGCAATAATTTTTTTTTGCCCGTCCCCCGTCCACCATTCGCCGTCTGGGCAAAGGAAAGGAGTTTTCATAGATTTTTGGAGTTTTCACAAAAAATCAAATTCCGTATCTAGTTTGTCGACCGATACCTACCAATTTAATGTCTGTAAAACAACTGTTGAAGTGGGACAAAACTCGTGCTTTTCAGAGAAGGGGCAGCATGGGCATGTAAGGCATTGTTTCCCATAGATTTTTTGATGCTGAATCGAATGATACCATCGCCACGGCGGTTGCATCAACCGTATAGGATTTATTGCAGTGAGACATTTTTGAGTTTTTTAACATTTTCCCAAAGATTAGCACTTGGATACCTATCGGGGTAGGAATTAGGTAGGTACCCATCTATCAAGCAAAGTGGATGCAGCATTTAGCTTTTTTGCTGGATTGAAAAATTGTTTTTCCTAAATCCCCATCTAAAATTCAAATTTATACTGAAATGCAAGCATAATAAACAACTAAACTCTGCGTTTCAGGAGTATGTATCATGATGTTAGTAATGCAATCAAAAAATGAACCCTTGCGCAGAATTTGCAAAATTCTTCGGGTACCCAGAAAAATAATGTGGACATGTCACAGATCTATTTTTGCTCTGAGAAGCGTTTTTCGATCTTCATCATACAATGACGGTCTTTGAGAAGAAATCAATATTCTCATAAAGTTCAGTTCAAAGATTTCCGGGAAATATATCAACTCAATTTTTTGATTGTGTATTTATTTTTATCTTAAACAAACTTTCATCTGTTGAGACAAAAAAATCATTCTTGTTACATAGGTAAATATTCTGATTGGTTATTATCAGCCATTTTTCAGCTAACTGCTTTGGTTATTGATTAGGGCAAGATGTGCCATCACCACCACTTGGAATATATTAATTAAAATGTGTCTCACTACTATGGCATCAAAAGAGGGCACTATGGAATCCAAGCAACCACAGGAACTTCCCATATTGCGAAAATGCTGAAGCGCTGAGGGAAGAGTAAACAGCATCACTCTCTATCGCTCGGCTACACTGTTGTTCAATATAAAAAAATCATGGTGAAATTACGGTCCAAGGTCATGTAAAAACATGCAAAATCATTCCTGGTAGCCCGAGAACAGGGACTCAAATTTATTGAATGTAATTACACCGTTTTGACTTGATAAATCAGTACCATTCGGGCATTATGAGGTACAATTACTGTCTCTTAGTGATGTACCTGGCAGGCCTGAGCTTGGCTTGACTGTAAAATTCAGTTGTGACAAAACTATGGAATACGTCAGTGTTGCTGCCAAAATCTGAAACATCAAGATACGCTTTATCAATTTTCATAAGTCTAGTTCCGAAGTATCTACAACATTGATAACATTTACATGGACGCGCATAAAAAATTGCTAGGTGAAAATGAATCTAATTTGAAAGTAGCTTCAAGTGCATTTATTAACCGGGTATAAGCAGGTTTTTGAAAAGACTGGTAATACGAGCCCGACGCAATGGCCATACACGAGAGTTTTGATACATTATTTCCAGAAATAATGTACCTATGTCGGTCGGGGAAATGTTTTTTACAACACAGCCTCAAAATTTTTTCTTTACATTTCAGAGGATCTAGAACGCAAATCTGCAATGATTTTAAGAAGTTTTTCCGAGAATTTTCTAGGGTGTCTATGAAAAAAAGCACCTTTGACACCGTTGTATCAAAATTCATTTGAAATAGATCCAATCTAATGCATAAGGCGGTCCTGGATCGAACTGATGGATTGTGGAAAAAACTCTTCGTGTATGGCCAGCTATTGATTGGTCATCAGGAAAATGGTACTATCACCTTGCTCAACTTCATGCACCTGACTCCGGTCTTCATACAACCCCTGACTGACTGTAAAAAATATTCGCCTTGAGCGTGAATACAGTTGAATGTTTTAGCAACCGGAATAAAACCTGCCAGGGAGAATGGCAGTAATGTTTCAAAAAATACGCTCGCCCATTTCATGTCGAAGGTTATTTCGAGTTTGAAAACGCACACTCGTTAACGTCCTGCGAAACGGTCAGCTCGTAACACACTCGTATCCTCCTAAACGGTTAGAGTGTTTCCTTTTTAACTCCCTCTCCAAATTAATAACCCGAATGCAGTAAAAATATCTGGCCCCCTTTTTACTTCCATATTTACAGAGTAAATGGAAGTATTGTGATCGTCCTAAAATCGAGAATCGGAACGGAGCTTCAGAAAAAACTTTTTCTTATACACATTTACTCAGAATCACTTCCTGAACAAGTGTCTGTGTGTCCGTCTGTCCGTCTGTCCGTCTGTCCGTGTGTCCGTCTGTCCGTCTGTCCGTCTGTGGTCTTTTACAAAAATGGCCATAACTCCCTCATTTCTCAACCTTTTTTCAAATTTCTTGAACTGAAATGTTTGTCTCGGCAAGATCTAACACCCTGTTTAATCGGAATTTGGATAACGCACAGTACTTCCTATATATTTGCATTTTTAGTGTTTTCTATTTTATTTTTTTCCGGCCACAAAAATGAACCGATTTGAGCGTTCTTGGTCTTAAAATCTTTGTTTTACCTTGCAGAATGTGTGGATATTTTTTACATTCCGAAAATGTGGCATTTTTTCATTTTGGGCGAATTTTAAAATTTTAATAGTGAATTTTTCGATATTTTTGGCCTAAACACCCTTAAAAGCAGTCAAAATATGATCAAATTGTGTCACAATTTTACGTTTCAAAATATGGAAGTATTGTGTGTTATCTACGCACCACTGGTTTTGTAACGGTTAAACGTTCAACAACTGCAGGTTTCCGTTTTAATGGCCAACATAAAGCGCATTGAGTGTCGTCGATAACACACGCGAAGAGAAAATTACTTTTCAATCATGCGCTCACGTATTTCCCAGAAATGTTACCGATGTACGTCAATCATTTTCAACACTATGTGTTGCTCCTCTCATTTTTGAAATGCAGAGTTAATACTGAATTCTCTTATTTTCTTGATTACGAAACATAATTATTTATCGCTCAACCTTTGCTGTTACTGCTGTAAACCTCTCATCAATTTACGTCAATGTACGTTGTTAGACATTAACTATCAAACTTCCGAGAGTTCAGTTGGGTATTCAGTGTCGCCATCATTGGAAACATTAATTTTTAAAATTTTTATAAAATTAATTCATAAATCCTTTGATCTTCTGCTTTTCAAGTGGAAAGAATAATTCCTCATTTCATACCTTCCCCAGTAATCCGTTGTCCAGCGTTGTGAAACCGCACAGATCAATTTTAATTTTCTTCTTCCTGGCCAAGAATAACATCATTTTTGTCTGTGGATCAAAATAAGAAAGGAAGTTTACTTGTGGGTACGACTGCTCGTATTTTGAGAATCATCCATCCTCTCTATCTTACCTGGGTTGACACCATTGAAGTAGTGCTTTCATTCTTGATTCTTCTGTACATTGTCCATTCGTAGAGATTAGCCTAGAAAATTACAATGTTGCATGATAGGTAATTGTTATTATAATCAAGCTTTAAATTCTAAAATGTTCTACTTGCAGTTGAAGCAAATTATATACAGGTATCAAATGTGCGATTTAAAAAAACAATATTTTTTAATTTTATCCGTTTTCGTCTCGAAACGAAAGGAATAATGTTCTCTCCAATGACAATTAATTCTGCATTTTTCAATTTTGTACTCCATTAAGGAAGGATAAGTCGTGTGGTTGCGACTTGCGAGTCGCAGACGTGCCTTAGAAATTCACCTTTACGCGTTACTCAATGCTGTATTAAGCGTACGCGTTACTCAATGCTAACAATTCATCAAATCGAACAATGATGCTTGCTCATATGTTTTCTCATGATTGAGGCTCAAGGGCCCCAGCCTAATTACCACGAGTATTAAACCTCCTTCGACCTCGTGATCCATTTACAATCAACGGAACTACGTGACCATTCAAACATCCAATTTACTTGTTTGATTGTATAGTTGGCAGCTATAACGACGAGCAGCAGCTGCATGAGCATATTGATTATCCACAGGCCGAAAAGTAAGATCCAATAGGGTTTATCCTCTCTTATTAGCTTGTTGAAGTTGGCTGTACTCTTGACGAAGCAGTTCACCACCATTATGAGGAGGGTTGAACCAAATGCCGAACGAATGTATTCCAGTGCAGATACCAAGCAATCGCAAGCTTCAGACGCAAGTTGCACGGTTTTACCAGTCAAGTACTGATCTGGGGCGGCCATTGTTTTGTAGAGGATGTTGAACCAATGGCCGAGGAATTCGGTGAAAACGGCAAATTCGATAGCGACGCCGAACAGTTTTATGTTGCACATGCAATGCGCGTATACGGAAAGGTAAAATAGTGGGGGACCATAAGTTGAATCGCGGATGGCACGGCGAGTTTCCATGCAAATAATTGCCATCAAAGGTACAGAGAACAACAATTTTATGTTACTCCGTCTCATCGATGGGAATGGTCGTCTTTTGCCAGGGATTCTCTCCACAAGCATTCCAACCTGGACCAGACAATTGTACAGAGATTTGAGCTTTTTCTGTTTCATGACTATGGTCAATGTTGATAGAGCAATGGAAACAGTCACAAGGACACCTTCCACGAAGCTGATCATTGCCGCTTGGAATTCGGCCTTGCTCGAGTGGTCAGTCACGTCAATCGTGACAGCCACCATTATGACTCCAATTGAGAGGAGATTGATCACTAGGGAAATAGCCAGTTCGATACGGTTGACGTATATTCCACCGGAGATCCTGAAAGGGAAGACGCCAACGAAACGAGGAAAAATCAAACATCTGGAGAGGTAAATTTGTAAAGGTGCCGTGTCTCCTTCTTGGCGACCGACATCCACATGGGCGATGGCCATCGTTCTAACTGGATGGTTGTTTTTACCATGAGGCCTTTTAGTACTACGCCAGTGGAATAACATGCAATCAATATGCTGATTGTATCACATAAACAGTGCCGTCTATACCAGTGCGATTCCTCGACCACTCATTATAATTGGTGATGTATATCATTCCGCACAATCGAGGCTTAGGGATGATGGAACACCAAAGGTTGTAATTTATTTCAATATTCAATACGAATCTCCGATGCAAACATGATTTTCAATTTAGCATTTTTGAGAAGCGAGGCCCCAGAGTTGTGTTGGGACCAGGAAACTGAAACTTGTCCTCATCCAGTTGGTCCGAAATTTCAACTATTAGTTCCTTGAACTAGTTCCTCCTCCTAGTCCTAGTCCTCCTAAACTAGTCCTTGGAATGCAACGTGCACATAGGCTACAATGGTAGAGCTAAAGGCACAAAGCCCATGTGCATGTGGTTACTAACCCAAGGAACCGGTCCAAACTCTGGATCATTATGGTGGGCCTACACTTTGATACGCAGTTGGTGTAAATAAATACATTGGGTCGACTAGATGGGACAAAATGGGCTACTGTTGTTTTTACTGGAAACGTTTCCAACGTTTATTCGCATTCAAACTTTAATTTCACCACGAAATCGTAATGCAAATTCTACTCAAAATTCGAGCTCTAATTTGCACGTTTTTCTAAATTTGTTATCTTCCAGCTCGTTTGTTTTTAATGTTCATTGCTTGATAATTTTTTCCGTTTTCAATCTTTGAACAATTAAGCTCTTCAGAGTTGAATAAGTTTTTTATAATGAATGTGCACTAGGCTTATCAGAAACTTAACGCTGAATCCAGAGCTGTGTTTAACAGTAGGAAAAAGTTCTTTTTAAGCAGAGAGGTTTCACGAAGAAGGGCTTTCAGAAAACCCTTCTGAAATCATATTATGGTGACGTGTTGAGATAAATCACTGCGATAAGCGGCATTTTGTTCCATTTTTACTTCCATATTTACAGAGTAAATGGAAGTATTGTGATCGTCCTAAAATCGAGAATCGGAACGGAGCTTCAGAAAAAACTTTTTCTTATACACATTTACTCAGAATCACTTCCTGAACAAGTGTCTGTGTGTCCGTGTGTCCGTTAGTCCGTTAGTCCGTTACTCCGTTAGTCCGTTAGTCCGTTAGTCCGTCTGTGGTCATTTACAAAAATGGCCATAACTCCCTCATTTCTCAACCTTTTTTCAAATTTCTTGAACTGAAATGTTTGTCTCGGCAAGACCTAACACCCTGTTTAATCGGAATTTGGATAACGCACAGTACTTCCGATATATTTGCATTTTTAGTGTTTTCTATTTTATTTTTTCCCGGCCACAAAAATGAACCGATTTGAGCGTTCTTGGTCTTAAAATCTTTGTTTTACCTTGCAGAATACGTGGATATTTTTTACATTCCGAAAATGTAGCGTTTTTTCATTTTGGGCGAATTTTAAAATTTTAATAGTGAATTTTTCGATATTTTTAGCCTAAACACCCTTAAAAGCAGTCAAAATATGATCAAATTGTGTCACAATTTTACTTTTCAAAATATGGAAGTATTGTGTGTTATCTACGCACCACTGGTTGGTTTAGTTTCGCACACATTTCCTTACAAGTGCGAAACATCCTGCCTTTTGTTCTTAAGAGTAATCCAGGAATACCAGCATAATATTTACTTGGGCGACCGAGTAGTTCACAGCTTTAGTTAGCACGATCAGTTGCATACACATGTTGCTCATCCAAGCGACGTATAAGTATTTCGAAAGGTTTTCAGTCTCGTGGGCGAGCAGCTTGTAAAAATTGTCAGTGCACTTTGCGAAACAATTGACGACCAGAAGAAGGAGCGTTGAAGCGAAAGCTTCGTTGATGGAGTGAAAAGCTGAAAATGTACTGTCGACGGCTTCATTGATGTGGTACATTAAATTTGGGGTACTGATTGGGCCGTATTTGTACGTCATCGCTCTATTGAGCATTTCCAAGCCCCGTCCTAGAGCATTCATGAATGCCGTATACTTTAACGCTATTCCGAACATTTGCAGGTTGCATAATGCGGTTGCTACGGTAGAGATGCATCGCAAGTAGTCGAAAGATTGTTCGTAACTGGCCCACCCGACACATTCGATGATCATAATAAGAAACATCGGCCAAAGGTATGCAATCGATGCGTAAATTTCCATTTTTGAAACTGGCTTCAAGCATTGGACTCGAAGTTTGGTGAAAAACTCGTCCAAGCTTCTCAAATGAAGGTAAATCGAATTCAAATGGTTACGTTTCCTGATGAGCTCCAGCGAAGAAACTGTGATCAGCAAGGCCGTGATGAACGCTTCTACGGCACTGATAAGAGCGACCTGAGGGTCGGGAAATTTTTTGTGTTGGATAAGATCAGTGACACCGGCCGTGTAGGAGGTTACAGCTACGCACTGACTTATAATCAACGTTTTCACTAATTCTATCCAATTGAAGTTGAATCCGTCGTGGATTTTGTACGGGCAAACGCACAAGATTTTCGATATAATCAAGTTGTCACGCAGATAAGTCTGTAAGTTGCAGTTGGAATAGCCTTTTGCACTTTCGAGTGGTGCCATACCTTTTGCCTGAAGAAAAATAAATTATGGTTTTGTGCCAAAAATTTGGTTGGTCACTCAATTAGCTCGCTATCGAGAACGAGCAATGCACTCAAAACTAAAATTTCATCGATGATAACAATTTCTTCAGTCCTTATGTGTCGCAGAAACATGAAACATGACTGATCTCCCCATGGGGACTTGAGGGTTTGGTCATCAAATCCTGGAGCCTTCAGAAGGTCTTGGGATAGCACTAATTTCAGTGTCAGATAGGAAATAGCCTCGGCAGATTTAGATTATGCATTAGAAAGAATATTCCAGCAAATAGCGTCACGCTGCAATACGGAATATTCGTAACAAGTGAGATATCTACCCTAGACTGTTTTCTGATGCTTTTATACAACCCGAACAAGACAGATAACAGATTTCATCATGTTGACAACCCTCATTTGGTAAAGCTGTTTACTCAGCGTACACAGCAATTTTCTTTCAGCTCTAACTGGACGAAAAATAGTGCTGATAATCGTGACGCGAGGCCACACGCGGCCCAAGTTTTATTGGGGTTTATTGACGACTGGTATTAGTAGCTAAACCTACTATAATCCGCTAGAATAATCATTCAAAACATCAATGGTTATTTTTGACGTCAATTATCAGGGTTAGGGTCTTCAGAGAAACTGCCTCTTTCGCCGAGCTTTCGAAAACTTATATTTTCTTCCTCAGGGCTTGGAGACAGGTCTATTCAGTCACACTGTGACCACTGTCTCATTTTTGGGGGAGATGCCCATAATTCTGGTTTCTATTGCAAATGTTGAAGATTATTATTTAGCATCAGAGCACGGCAACACCAAATAAAACAAATATAAAAACATATCGACGATGAAACTGCAATACTGCCCAATTCAAAGCATCGTGTCTTTCGGGGGCGTCTCGGTTCCCTACTTCTCAAAACTTGGATTGGTGGCAACTTGGCAAATCACGCGTCCATAGATTGCATGGCAAACGAATTGGGCAGTATTGATTCTACACCGACGATATAAAAAATATAAAGAGAGATAAGGTAAATGTACCAGTAGTTGACCACGTACCAGTAGTCGACACCCTCCTCAAAAAACGTGAAAAGCTAAGAATAAGGATAAGTTTCAAGGTTTTCAGCGGCTGCCCTTGATATCCTGATCTCTTCTGAATGTTTAATGATAATGTATCCTGGAAATACGCGGGAAACGGGTAAACAGTGTCGTGTTGATAGTAGTCAGTTCAGTTTTCATCACGTTGGGAGCCTCGAGTTAGCTGTTTGGCTAAGGACCCTTCACATAAAGTAACCGCATTCCACCCATCAAAACCTTATTTTTCGTTTGAATTTTTTTTCAGCTACTCCTTACTATTATAAAGTTAGTAATTATTAAGTGTAGATGGGTATTCTATCACATATTAACCGGGTTAGAGGTATGTCGAATACTGGTGCAGATTTCAGCCAAGTTCTAGAAGTCGACAGGGGGGTGTCGACTCTACGAGCGTCTGTAATTTTACCTTGCTCCAGTAGTCGACACTACAATTTTCCCAAATGCCGAACGTGCTTAATGTGCCTTCTCTTCCAACTTACTACCTGTGTACTGTTGTTTACAGACTTCAATGGCCCCAATAAAGAAAAATAATTTTTAGAGCATCCTTCAATGAGAACTAGGTACTTATTTTTAATTTGAGATGTTGGAAAATGTTAGCCTCAAGAGCCTTTTACTGAAATTTTCGACTCTGTGATAATGAATAAAAGTCACCATTAAAAGACCAAATTAACTAATTAAGTTAGTGGGTAAATATTTTCGTATTTACTTATTGATCTCAATGTTTACTTCCATAATTACAGAGTAAATGGAAGTATTGGAATCGTCCTAAAATCGAGAATTGAAACGGAGCTTCAGAAAAAACTTTTTACTTAAACACATTTACTCAACAATGACAACTTCCATTCCCTCAATTTGAGTTTCTAACTCGGACATTTACTCAGAATCGCTTCCCGAAAGTAGTGTCTGTGTGTCCGTGTATGCTTCTGTCAGTGTGTCCGTCTGTGGTCATTTACAAAAATGGCCATAGCTCCCTTGATTCTCAACCTTTTTTCAAAATTCTTGAACTGAGATGTTTGTCTTGGCAAGACCTAAGACCCTGTTTAATCGGAATTTGGATAACTCACAGTACTTTCGATATATTTGAATTTTTAGTGTTTTCTATTTTATTTTTTTCCGGCCCCAAAAATGAACCGATTTGAGCGTTCTTAGTCTTAAAATCTTTTTTTTACCTTGCAGAATATGTGGATATCTTTTTTATATTCCGATGACGTGGCGAATTTTCATTTTGGGCGAATTTTAAAATTTGAATAGCGAGTTTTTTAATATTTTTGACCTAATCCCCCTTAAAAGTAGTCAAAATATGGTCAAATTGTGTTACAAATGCACGCATCAAAATATGGAAGCATTGTGTGTTATCTACGCACCTCTGGTGAATAATAAAAACTGTGAAAACTGCTTGTGCTATGTCGACTTTTGGTTCATCCCCCCTGTCGACCATTGGTGATTACATGTCGACAATTGGTACATCGAGCATGTCGACTTCTGGGAAATTCAACATTTGCCATGTCGACTACTGGCGAAATTCCAATATTTGAGAAAACCCATTTCCCTCATCCCAGAACGGAGTTTAAATGATGATTACTATTTCTCCTAACAGGGAAATACCTAATGCACACGGGAAGCATCTTTACTACATGAAAAACGAATAACTAGTAGGGGTTTTTTAAACTTGAAGTCAATAATTCACTAGAGGTGTCGACTATGGGTACATCTACCTTACAACCTTTATTTTTAAACAAAAAAATGGCGAGCTGCCCGAAAATATAACTGTACAGGTTTTTACTGAATTCAGTGACCTCATAATAAGTATTATTAAAATCTTTTGCTGGTTACTTAATTACTAAAATCGTTTTGCAAAAACTCGTTTTACGGAACAGGCTACTCCCATGATCGTGTCGATTGCAGGCATTATAATTTTTTCAAATTTACTTGTTCAACTGGTTCAATGACCGCGTTGGTCAGTATGAGCAGCTGCATGATCATCGTCGACATCCAAATGGCGAACAGGAATGAAGAGTACGCGCCTTCCTCTTGGCCGATCAATTTGTAAAAATTGTCCGTACACTTGACGAAGCAGTTGATAACCATAACTAGCAGAGTCCTTGCAAAGGCAGCGTTGATACATTTGAATGCCAAATATAGATGATCGTGAGCCTCGCCCGAAATGTAAATCAGGCTATTAGCCGAGCCGGTCGCTGATTTTGCCGACAGGGCATCGTTGAGCGTTTCTATGTAAACCCCAAGAGTGCACATGAACGCTTTGAACGAGAAAGCGATGCCGAACAATTTCACGTTGCAAGTCACATGGGCGATTATCGATAAATACCTCAACAGATCGTAGGTATGTCCCAATGCGGTGTATCGCTCGATTTCGATCATAATTATTATGAATATGGGCCATAGATGGAGCACTCTCAGCATCAATTCGCGGTCGGATAGAGGAGGCCGTTTTTTCGCGCTTATTCTCTCCAGGTACATGTCAACCTTGCGGAAGTGTCGGTATATCGTTTTGAACTGTTTAGCATTGCGTAAAATTTCAAATGAAGATAGGCACACCAAGAAGCCCATCAAGGCAGCCTCGCCCCCGCTAATTAGAGCTAATTGAAGATCTTGTATTGATGCGTGATGGCTGGTGAACTCGTTAGCAATCGTAATTACGGCAACGGCGGAAAAGAAAACGTTGAAAATCAAAGTCCCGGCTAATTCGAACTTGCTAATTGAGAACTCGTCGTCGACGCTGAAGGGGAAAACTCCGAGAAAACGCGATATGAGAAGATTCCTGCGAAGGTACTCCAGAACCCAGGGTCGCTTTGTGGTATAGGTGAAGCTCCCTTTCAACGCCATTTTCATCCGGAATACGCTGAATCACATTTACCGTTTAAACCACGCGGCAAAATATTTCAAAACAAAGCACGGCTCAGTAAAGAACGCCAGGTCAAGACGCAGCAGGTGAGACTCCATTGACGTTTCACATCTAACCGCCGCCGGCCGGCGATTGGTTGTTTTGCCAATCCCTTGATGGAACTGGAAATGCTTGTTTACGGGTGTGTAGCTGCGAAAACAACTCACGAAATAATGACAGTGCCGTTGCGTGTGCGCCGATATTTCAGACCAAACACTGCTGTAGCCGATCAGATTATTGCCATTAAACTTATACATCCGATCCGATCATCGCAAAATAATGCCATCGACGTTATCTCTTCCATTTTTACGTTAAAAGTATTGTAATCGAGCTAAAATCGAAAGTCGGATCGGAGCTTCAGAAACCAGTGGTGCACAGGTTACACGCAATACTTCTATATTTTGATACATAATGTTACGACACAATTTGATTATATCTTGACTGCTTTGGAGGCTGTTTGGATAAAAAACGTCAAGAAACTACTATAAGAATTTTAAAACTAGCCTAAAATCAAAATACGTCAAGTTGTCGGAATTTAAAAAATATCCACGTATTCTCCAAGGTAAAACAAAGATTTAAGAACCAAGTACGACGAAATCGGGGGTTGCACAGTATGTTTTTTAATTGTTTGATCCACAAAGCCTCGAGAGTAGTCAAAATATGATCAAAATGTTTCAAAAATTCATCATCAAAATATGAAAGCATTGCGTGATATCTAGCCACCTCTGGTTATCAGGCAAGCAATCACCAGATCGCCTTGGTTTATTTACCAATAATACAACCTTTTTCTGTATTTTTTAGGTCTCCTTCCTAGAGAGTACCCACCAACAAATTTTGAAAGGTAGAGAGAACTTTTCAATCTCAAGGCATGCTCGTGATGTCCAATTTCAAGGCCAGAACATTTTTTTTTATAAAATATTTTTTCTGGCCCCAAAAATGGACCGAAAATGAGCATGTCTTGAAACGTTCTCTCCAGTTTGCCGAATTCTTTGGTGCTCCACCCTCTTCTCCAATGGTTGCTGGACGATCGATAAGAAACATTACTTCACTTTGCTGCGCTTAGTAGGTACTACGCGATTGCTTCATAATAGGCTGAAGAGATGCGGCAATGTCCAGTCTACGCCTGCGTTATCATCTAACGATACCTATAAAATGGGGGAAGTATTTCGTCCTATCGAGGGCACAACCAGCATGAGATAAATTCCATTCGCTCTGCAAATCTATTTCCTATAGTTGTAAAATTATATTACTTCTTCGTACGTTCGAGGGGCTTTAGTAATTTACCCAAGAAAATTGCGGGCCATTCCTCATTCGAAATGCTTCGTTATCAGGCCTGTCTCCCCCAAGACGAGAATCAGAAATTGGGGAAGCCAAAGAATGCGCGAACTTCGAGAAGACACCCCGCTGTGCAAGATGCCTTCGGGAGATATTTTTTCTGTTTATTCTTCGAGGGGGAAGGAGCAAGTTTTGTCTTGGATGCTGGGCTGCGGTAGCAATAATACGATACTACGTAGGGTGTTGTTGCTTTAGGGCTCCGGGCCGCACACCAGAATGCCCTCAGGGCCGAACTTCCATCTTCCCAAACAATTTGTGCGTATCCACCCGAAGCATTGAGCTTCACCGCTTCCATCCCACTTCAGCACCCTCTCGTACGTAGGACATGGATCGAACACAATAGCAACAGCGTCTGGTATACGAAGGGTGACTCGGGCGAGGAGGCCGCCTCGGACTTGCGGCTAACGCGCCCTTTGTTTAATAGTTCGATTAGGGGAAGAAGGGGGCAAATCTGAAGGCATCGCCTCGGGGCCGAATGTTGATGCTCTCCAAAGAACTTGGGGGAGTTCGAATGATGGGACGGAAAGCCGCGTTATTATAGTGGGAAAGGGCTTTGAAGTAACAACGACAACTAACAACGCCCCAGGGTAATAAGACTCAGGGGAGGATAATTTCTTTTGGCTATAATAAATTTGCATCTGGTCTCTGGCAGGATTAGCACACCCTATTACGAGATGAACATGAAACGGTGGATAATGAAGGCCATAAAACAAACAAGGGCGTGTTCTGTGATAAATAATCCTTATTCCTTCTTGTTCGTTCCGAGGAGAATTTCTCGAGAGAGGCGAAATTGCAGATTTCCATTATTTGATTATAAGGGATCGGCGACAGTCGCAGTTTGGTTAATTATAACATTTCAGCTGCGTGTAGCGACTTTTCGATTGGATGATAAGACCGTTATCGTAGACCTGCAGAGATGGTCGTAGGGGCCCAAGGATACCAGACTGGTTTCGATAGCGATTCTTTCATTATTCGTGGTGCCGAAGACACTGAAGATAAAAATATCTATGGGAAACAATTCATCTTAAACACTAAAAATATGTAGAATTAATAGTATGAAAAAATAGAACTCGCTCTGAACTGCAAAAATGCTAGAAGAAGAAGAAGGAGAGAGGTTACATATTTTGATCATTGCCCGTGCTTCGGGGAGAGCAAAAATCATCCGAAAATTACCTACCTTTAATTGTATTAGCCGGGTACGTGAACGTGTCCATACATTCTTAAGCAAGCCCTTCTATCCGACGGTAATGCAGAGAAAACAGATGGATCGCAGGTCTGAGATCCGCAAAAAAATGAAGACGTTGAGAGGAAAGTTGATGATGAACCCGTCTCTCAACGGGCCAAGTCCCATACCCAACGCCTCAACTTCCATCTTTCAGGGCTGTAAGGGGTTCGAAAGGCCGCAGGAATGCAAAAGTTACACCGCCCCAACCCCTAGTTGTAGGACGTGCTTGGAGAGTTTGGGAACGCCCAGACACGGACTAGGATGAGGCATGGCAGGAAGGTAAATGCTCTGTAACAGATTAATGATGGCAACCGCTCGGTTGATGGACCCAATTTTTCACCCTCAGATAAACTGACAGGTTTCTCTTCTGGGTCGGCGGGCCGATGGAAGAAGGGATTCCTCTTTTCCTCAGTGATGGATTTCAGGGGCCGACCAGTAAGCGTAAAACTCGACTCCCGACGACAGAGTTAAAACGCCACCACTGACCTATGTATGTAGTCGATTGCATGCGCTGCGTCTAGCGAAAGTGACTTAATTTGTGGCATCGCTCAACAAAGCTGTTGGAGTCCGGGCCGTTTTTCACAAACGTCGACGATGATGTATCGTGTAGCAGTAAAACATCGAAAAAGGAATCGGTTAAAGTTTCACGCATTCGTTTTGTCGTTGGCATATCCAGGATGTTCGCACATAGGATTGTCTTTCATGAAGGGGTCGATTCTTCAGCTCATTTGCAACAATTTGTTTTCTATAAACTTTTTTGTGAGCGACATAAAAAATGCGCTTTTTACGCTTAAAATATTCCTTTCATGTTTTCGACTTAGTTTCGGTAGGAAGGCCATAAGTCCCTTAAATATTTGAGTAAACACAAAAATAAGGATACCGTTGGAAAGAGCGTTACATTTTCCATGAACTTACTGTATTTGTAGCTTTTTAACATTAGGCTGAATGAGCAAAACGTTCAGCCAAAGTCAAGAATTTCCCAGTTTTTTAAAAATTACCTACCAATTTTTCAATTTGAAATTATGACAAGGAATAAATGGAAAAATTATGGCGCAAATGAAGATTAAGCAAATAGGGTGAAGGCACCAATTACTGACACTTTAAGGAATTTTTTTTGGTTTTTCAACCATTTCTCCCGTATTTATCAACCGATCTTCACAATTTAAATTTTTTCCGTTAGGCCAACATTGGATTTTTCTATTTCACCCCTTAAAATTATCAATATAACGAGACAAATAATTTTTTCGTCCAAAATATGGATACGTCTTTGTTCACCTATTACTGACATGCATGCCCCAATTACTGACGGTGTGAGGAGCCAATTACTGACATCCTGAATCAAGTTCAATTCAATTGTATTTCCAACTTTAAAATAGAAAAGTAATCCTCTCTATAATACTAGGTACCTAGCATAGTTCAAAATCACAAAGTAGGTAATCGAAATATCTGTTTTCATGCGATTTCTGGCCCTCATGCGTTCAGCTTGTATAATCCCATCGGCATTGATACAAACGTGGATCTTCTCGTGTTTATTGTGGATGAATGATCGACCCGTGAAACGTTTACTGATGCCAGCAGACCAGGGGTAGGGTCACCGTAAGAAAATTGCCTCTTTCGCCGAGCTTTCGATGCATTGTAACACCTTCATCAGGGCCAATAAAAACAATGCAGAACAAGAAAAGCAAGGATATAACAAAACGAGACCCAACATAACCGAAACATAACCGAATATTCAAATATTTGAATATAGAACATGGAATATTCGAATATTTGAATATACTTGAATATCAAGTATTTGAATATTCGAAAATCAAGTATTCGAATATTCGAATATCAAGTATTCGAATATTCGAAAATCAAGTATTCGAATATTCGAATATCAAGTATTCGAATATTTGAATATCAAGTATTCGAATATTCGAATATCAAGTATTCGAATATTCGAATATCAAGTATTCGAATAATCGAATATCAAGTATTCGAATATTCGAATATCAAGCATTCGATATTTGAATATTTGATCGATTAAATATAATATTCGAATATTTGAGATTCGAATATTGATATTTGAATATTGATATTCGAATATCAATAACCGAATATTCGAATATCAATATTTGTATATCGAATATTCGAATATTGATATTCAAATATTCTATATTCTAATATTGATATTCAATTATTCAATATTCAAATATTCGAATATCAATTATTCAAATCAAATTATTCGAATATCGATTTGAATATTTGAATACTTGATGTTTGAATATTCGAATACTTGATATTCGAATATCAAGTATTCGAATATTCGAATATTAAGTACTCGAATATTCGAATATAAAGTATTCGAATATCAAGCATTCGAATATTCAAATATCAAGTATTCGAATATTCGAATATTTGAATATCAAGTATTCGAATATTCGAATATCAAGTATTCGAATATTCGAATATCAAGTATTCGAATATTCGAATATCAAGTATTCGAATATTCGAATATCAAGTATCCGAATATTCGAATATCAAGTATTCGAATATTCGAATATCAAGTATTCGAATATTCGAATATCAATTATACAAATATCAAGTATTTGAATATCAAGTTTTAGAATATTCGAATATCAAGTATTCAAATATTCGAATATCAAGTATTCGAATATTCGAATATCAAGTATTCGAATATTCGAATATCAAGTATTCGAATATCAAGTATTAGAATATTCGAATATCAAGTATTCGAATATTCGAACACCTACTTGATATTCGAATATTCGAATACTTGATATTCGAATATTCGAATACCTACTTAATATTCGAATACTTGATATTCGAATACTTGATATTTGAATATTCGAATACTTGATATTCGAATATTCGAATACTTGATATTCGAATATTCGAATACTTGATATTCGAATATTCGAATACCTGATATTCGAATATTCGAATGCTTGATATTCGAATATTCTAATACTTGATATTCGAACATTCGAATACTTGATATTCGAATATTCGAATACTTGATATTCGAATATTTGAATACTTGATATTCGAATATTCGAATACTTGATATTCGAATATTCGAATTCTTGATATTCGAATGTTCAAATACTTGATATTCAAATACTTGATATTCGAATATTTGAATACATGATATTCGAATATTCTAATACTTGATATTCGAATACTTGATATTCGAATAATTGATATTCGAATATCCGAATACTTGATATTCGAATATTCAAATACTTGATATTCGAATATTCGAAAACTTGATATTCGAATATTCAAATACTTGACATTCAAATATTCTAATACTTGATATTCGAATACTTGATATTCGAATATTCGAACATTTGATATTCGAATATTCGAATACTTGATATTCGAATACTTGATATTCGAACATTCGAATACTTGATATTCGAATATCCGAACACTTGATATTCGAATATTCGAATATTTGAATACTTGATATTCGAATATTCGAATACTTGATATTCGAGTATTCGAATACTTGATATTCGAATATTCGAATACTTGATATTCGAATATTCGAATACTTGATATTCGAATATTCGAATACTTGATATTCGAATATTCGAATACTTGATATTCGAATATTCGAATACTTGATATTTGAATATTCTAATACTTGATATTCGAATATTCGAATACTTGATATTCGAATATTCGAATACTTGATATTCGAATATTCGAATACTTGATATTTGAATATTCGAATACTTGATATTCAAATATTTGAATACTTGATATTCGAATATTCGAATACTTGATATTCGAATATTCGAAACCTTGATATTCGAATATTCGAATGTTCGAATACTTGATATTCAAATATTTGAATACTTGATATTCGAATATTCAAATACTTGATATTCGAATATTCGAATACTTGATATTCGAATATTCAAATACTTGATATTCGAATATTCGAATACTTGCTATTCGAATATTCGAATACTTGATATTCGAATATTCGAATACTTGATATTCGAATATTTGAATACTTGATATTCGAATATTCGAATACTTGATATTCAAATATTCAAATACTTGATATTCGAATATTCTTATACTTGATGTTCGAATATTCGAATACCTACTTGATATTCGAATATTCGAATACTTGATATTCGAATATTTGAATACCTACTTGATATTCGAATACTTGATATTCGAATATTTGAATACTTGATATTCGAATATTCAAATTCTTGATATTCAAATATTAAAATACTTGATATTCGAATGTTCGAATATTCGAATACTTGATATTCGAATATTCAAATACTTGGTATTCGAATATTCGAATACTTGATATTCGAATACTCAAATTCTTGATATATGAATATTCGAATACTTGATATTCGAATATTCTAATACTTGATATTCGAACATTCGAATACTTGATATTCGAATATTCGAATACTTGATATTCGAATATTTGAATACTTGATATTCGAATATTCGAATACTTGATATTCGAATATTCGAATTCTTGATATTCGAATGTTCAAATACTTGATATTCGAATACTTGATATTCGAATATTTGAATACATGATATTCGAATATTCTAATACTTGATATTCGAATACATGATATTCGAATAATTGATATTCGAATATCCGAATACTTGATATTCGAATATTCAAATACTTGATATTCGAATATTCGAATATTCAAATACTTGATATTCAAATATTCCAATACTTGATATTCGAATACTTGATATTCGAATATGCGAATACTTGATATTCGAATATTCGAATACTTGATATTCGCATTTCCGAATACTTGATATTCGAATACTTGATATTCGAACATTCGAATACTTGATATTCGAATATCCGAATACTTGATATTCGAATATTTGAATACTTGATATTCGAATATTCGAATACTTGATATTCGAATATTCGAATACTTGATATTCGAGTATTCGAATACTTGATATTCGAATATTCGAATACTTGATATTCGAATATTCGAATACTTGATATTTGAATATTCGAATACTTGATATTCGAATATTCGAATACTTGATATTCGAATATTCGAATACTTGATATTCGAATATTCGAATACTTGATATTTGAATATTCTAATACTTGATATTCGAATATTCGAATACTTGATATTCGAATATTCGAATACTTGATATTCGAATATTCGAATACTTGATATTCTAATATTCCAATACTTGATATTCGAATATTCGAATACTTGATATCCGAATATTCGAATACTTGATATTCAAATATTCGAATACTCGAATACTTGCTATTCGAATATTCGAATACTTGATATTCAAATATTGGAATACTTGATATTCAAATAATCGAATACTTGATATTCGAATATTCGAATACTAGATATTCGAATATTTGAATACGTGATATTCGAATATTCGAATACTTGATATTCGAATATTCCTATACTTGATGTTCGAATATTCGAATACCTACTTGATATTCGAATGTTCGAATACTTGATATTCGAATATTTGGATACCTACTTGATATTCGAATACTTGATATTCGAATAATTGATATTCGAATATTTGAATACTTGATATTCGAATATTCAAATATTAAAATACTTGATATTCGAATGTTCGAATATTCGAATACTTGATATTCGAATATTCAAATACTTGGTATTTGAATATTCAAATACTTGGTATTTGAATATTCGAATACTTGATATTCGAATATTCAAATACTTGATATTTGAATATTCGAATACTTGATATTCGAATGTTCGAATACTTGATATTCGAATATTCGAATACTTGATATTCGAATTTCCGAATACTTGATATTCGAATACTTGATATTCGAACATTCGAATGCTTGATATTCGAATATCCGAATACTTGATATTCGAATATTTGAATACTATGATATTCGAATATTAGAATACTTGATATTCGAATATTCGAATACTTGATATTCGAGTATTCGAATACTTGATATTCGAATATTCGAATACTTGATATTCGAGTATTCGAATACTTGATATTCGAATATTCGAATACTTGATATTCGAATATTCGAATACTTGATATTCGAATATTCGAATACTTGATATTCGAATATTCGAATACTTGATATTTGAATATTCTAATACTTGATATTCGAATATTCGAATACTTGATATTCGAATATTCGAATACTTGATATTTGAATATTCGAATACTTGATATTCAAATATTTGAATACTTGATATTCGAATATTCGAATACTTGATATTCGAATATTCGAATACTTGATATTCGAATATTCGAATGTTCGAATACTTGCTATTCGAATATTCGAATACTTGATATTCGAATATTCGAATACTTGATATTCGAATATTCGAATACTTGATATTCAAATATTCAACTACTTGATATTCGATTATTCCTATACTTGATGTTCGAATATTCGAATACCTACTTGATATTCGAATGTTCGAATACTTGATATTCGAATATTTGGATACCTACTTGATATTCGAATACTTGATATTCGAATAATTGATATTCGAATATTTGAATACTTGATATTCGAATATTCAAATTCTTGATATTCAAATATTAAAATACTTGATATTTGAATGTTCGAATATTCGAATACTTGATATTCGAATATTCAAATACTTGGTATTCGAATATTCAAATACTTGGTATTCGAATATTCGAATACTTGATATTCGAATATTCAAATACTTGATATTTGAATATTCGAATACTTGATATTCGAATGTTCGAATACTTGATATTCGAATATTCGAATACTTGATATTCGAATATTCGAACACTTGATATTCGCAATTCGAATACATGATATTCGAATATTCGAATACTCGATATTTGAATATTTGAATACCTGATATTCGAATATTTGAATACTTGATATTCGAATATTCTAATACTTGATGTTCGAATTCTCGAATACTTGATATTCGAATATTCGAATCTTTGATATTCAAATATTCGAATACTTGATATTCAATTATTCGGATACTTGATATTCGAATATTCGAATTTTCGAATACTTGATATTCGAATACTTGATATTCGAATATTCGAATACTTATTATTCCAATATTTGAATACTTGATATTCGAATATTCTAATACTTGATATTTGAATATTCGAATACTTGATATTCGAATATTCGAAAATTCGAATACTTGATATTCGAATACTTGATATTCAAATATTTGAATACTCTATATTCGAATATTCGAATACTTGATATTCGAATATTTGCATACTTGATATTCGAATATTCGAATACCTACTTGATATTCGAATATTCGAATACCTACTTGATATTCGAATATTCGAATACTTGATATTCGAATATTCGAGTATTCAAATACTTGATATTCGAATATTCTAATACTAGATATTCGAATATTCGAATACCTGATATTCGAATATTCGAATATCAAGTATTCGAATATTCGAATATCAAGTATTCGAATATTCAAATATCAGGTATCCGAATATTCGAATATCAAGTATTCGAATATTCGAATATCAAGTATTCGAATATTCGAATATCAAGTATTCGAATATTCGAATATCAAGTATTCGAATATTCGAATATCAAGTAGGTATTCGAATATCAAGTATTCGAATATCAAGTATTAGAATATTCAAATATCAAGTATTCGAATATCAAGTATTCGAATTTTCAAATATTCGAATATCAAGTATTCGAATATTCAAATCTCAAGTATTAGAATATTCGAATATCAAGTATTCGAATATTCGAATAATAAGTATTCGAATATTCGAATATCAAGTATTCGAATATTCGAATATTCGAATATCAAGTATTCAAATATTCGAACATTCGAATATCAAGTATTCGAAAATTCGAATATTCGAATATCAAGTATCCGAATATTCGAATATCAAGTATTCGAATATTCGAATATCAAGTATTAGAATATTCGAATATCAAGTATTCAAAAATTCGAATATCAAGTATTCGAATATTCAAATATCGAGTATTCGAATATTCGAATATCAAGCATTCGAATATTCGAATATCAAGTATTCGAATATTCGAATATCAAGCATTCGAATATTCGAATATCAAGTATTCGAACATCAAGTATTCGAACATTCGAATATCAAGTATTCGAATATTCAAATATCAAGTATTTGAATATTCGAATATCAAGTATTCGAATATTCGAATATCAAGTATTCGAATATTAGAATATCAAGTATTCGAATATTCGAATATCAAGTATTCGAACATTCGAATATCAAGTATTCGAATATTCGAATATCAAGTATTTGAATATTCGAATATCAAGTATTCGAATATCAAGTATTCGAATATTCGAATATCAAGTATTCAAATATTCGAATATCAAGTATTCAAATATTCGAATATCAAGTATTCGAATATTCGAATATCAAGTATTCGAATATCAAGTATTCGAATATTCGAATATCAAGTATTCGAATATTCGAATATCAAGTATTCGAATATTCGAATATCAAGTATTCGAATATTCGAATATCAAGTATTCAAATATTCGAATATCAAGTATTCGAATATTCGAACATCAAGTAGGTATTCAAATATTCGAAAATCAAGTATTCGAATATTTAATTTCAAGTATTCGATTATTCGAATATCAAGTATTCGAATATTTTAATATCAAGTATTCGAATATTCGAATATCAAGTTTTCGAATATCAAGTATTCGAATATTCGAATATCAAGTATTCAAATATTCGAATATCAACTATTCGGATATTCGAATATCAAGTATTTGGATATTCAATATCAAGTATTTGAATATTCGAATATCAAGTATTTGAATGTTCGAATATCAAGCATTTGAATATTCGAATATCAAGTATTCGAATATCAAGTATTTGAATATTCGAATATCAAGTATTCGAATATTCGAATATTCGAATATCATGTATTCGAATATTCGAATATCAAGTATTCGAATATTCGAATATCAAGTATTCATATATTCGAATATCAAGTATTCGAATATTCGAATATTAAGTATTCGAATATTCAAATATCAAGTATTCGAATATTCGAATATCAAGTATTCGAATATTCTAATATTCGAATATCAAGTATTCAAATATTCGAACATTCGAATATCAAGTATTCGAAAATTCGAATATTCGAATATCAAGTATCCGAATATTTGAATATCAAGTAATTTAATATTCGAATATCAAGTATTCGAATATTCGAATATCAAGTATTAGAATATTCGAATATCAAGTATTTAAATATTCGAATATCAAGTATTTGAATATTCGAATATCGAGTATTCGAATATACGAATATCCAGTATTCGAATATTCGAATATCAAGTATTCGAATATCAAGTATTCGAATATTCGAATATCAAGTATTCGAACACCAAGTATTCGAACATTCGAATATCAAGTATTCGAATATTCAAATATCAAGTATTTGAATATTCGAATATCAAGTATTCGAATATTCGAGAATCAAGTATTCAAATATTCGAATATCAAGTATTCGAATATTCGAACATTCGAATATCAAGTATTCGAATATTCGAATATCAAGTATTTGAATATTCGAATATTCGTATATCAAGTATTCGAATATTCGTATATCAAGTATTCAAATATTCGAATATCAAGTATTCGAATATTCGAATATCAAGTAGGTATTCGAATATTCGAATATCAAGTATTCGAATATTCAAATATCAAGTATTCGAATATTCGATTATCAAGCATCCGAATATTCGAATATCAAGTATTCGAATATTCGAATATCAAGTATTCAAATATTCGAAAATCAAGTATTCGAATATTTAATATCAAGTATTCGAATATTCGAATATCAAGTATTCGAATATTCGAATATCAAGTATTCGAATATTCGAATATCAAGTATTCGAATATTCGAATATCAAGTATTCGAATATTCGAATATCAAGTATTCGAATATCAAGTATTCGAATATTCGAATATCAAGTATTTGAATATTCGAATATCAAGTTTCCGAATATTCGAATATCAAGTATTCGAATATTCGAATGTCAAGCATTCAAATATTCGAATATCAACTATTCAAATATCAAGTATTCGAATATTCGAATATCAAGTATTAAAATATTCGAATATCAAGAATTCGAATATTCAAATATCAAGTATTCGAATACTTGATATTCAAATATTTGAGTACTTGATATTTGAATATTCGAATACTTGATATTCGAATATTCGAATACTTGATATTCGAATATTCGAATATCAAGTATTCAAATATTCGAATATCAAGTATTAGAATATTCGAATATCAAGTATTCGAATATTCGATTATTCGAATATCAAGCATTCGAACATTCGAATATCAAGTATTCGAATATTCGAATATCAAGTATTTGAATATTCGAATATTCGAATACCAAGTATTCGAATATTCGAATATCAAGCATTCGAATATTCGAATATCAAGTAGGTATTCAAATATTCGAATATCAAGTAGGTATTCGAATATTCGAATATCAAGCATTCGAATATTCAAATATCAAGTATTCGAATATCAAGTATTCGAATATCAAGTATTCGCATATTCGAATATCAAGTATTAGAATATTCGAATATCAAGTATTCGAATATTCGAATATCAAGTATTCGAACATTCGAATATCAAATATTCGAATATTCGAATATCAAGTATTCGAATATTCAAATATCAAGTATTCGAATATACGAATATCAAGTATTCGAATATTCGAATATCAAGTAGGTATTCGAATATTCAAATATCAAGTATTCGAATATTTGAATATCAAGTAGGTATTCGAATATTCGAATATCAAGTATTCGAATATTCGAATATCAAGTATTCGAATATTTGAATATCATGTATTCGAATATTCGAATATTCGAATATCAAGTATTTGAATATTCGAATATTCAAATATCATGTATTCGAATATTCGAATATCAAGTATTCGAATATTCGAATATCAAGTATTCGAATTTTTGAACATCAAGTATTCGAATATTCGAATATCAAGTATTCGAATATTCAAATATCAAGTATTCGAATATCAAGTATTCGCATATTCGAATATCAAGTATTAGAATATTCGAATATCAAGTATTCGAATATTCGAATATCAAACATTCGAATATTCGAATATCAAGCATTCGAATATTCGAATATCAAGTATTCGAACATTCGAATATCAAATATTCGAATATTCGAATATTCGAATATCAAGTATTCGAATATTCAAATATCAGGTATTCGAATATACGAATATCAAGTATTCGAATATTCGAATATCAAGTAGGTATTCGAATATTCAAATATCAATGATTCGAATATTCGAGTATCAAGTAGGTATTCGAATATTCGAATATCAAGTATTCGAATATTCGAATATCAAGTATTCGAATATTTGAGTATCATGTATTCGAATATTCGAATATTCGAATATCAAGTATTTGAATATTCGAATATTCAAATATCATGTATTCGAATATTCGAATATCAAGTATTCGAATATTCAAATATCAAGTATTCGAATATTTGAACATCAAGTATTCGAATATTCGAATATCAAGTATTCGAATATTCGAATATCAAGTAGGTATTCGAATATTCGAATATCAAGTATTCGAATATTCGAATATCAAGTATTCGAATATCAAGTATTAGAATATTTGAATATCAAGTATTTGAATATTCGAATATCAAGTATTCGAATATTCGAATATCAAGTATTCGAATATTCGAATATCAAGTATTCGAATATTCGAATATCAAGTATTCGAATATTCGAATATCAAGTATTCGAATGTTCGAATATCAAGTATTCGAATATTCGAAGATTCGAATATCACGTATTCGAATATTCGAGTATCAAGTATTCGATTATTCGAATATCAAGTATTTGAATATTCAAATATCAAGTATTCGAATATTCGAATATCAAGTATTCGAATATTTGAATATCATGTATTCGAATATTCGAATATCAAGTATTTGAATATTCGAATATTCAAATATCAAGTATTCGAATATTTGAACATTCGAATATCAAGTATTTGAATATTCGAATATCAAGTATTCGAATATTCGAATATCAGGTATTCGAATATTCGAATATCAAGTATTTGAATATACGAATATCAAGTGTTTGAATATTCGCATATCAAGTGTTCGAATATTCGAATTTCAAGTATTCGAATATTCGAATATCAAGTATTCGAATATTCGAATATCAAGTATTCGAATATTCGAATATCAAGTATTCGAATATTCAAATATCAAGTATTCAAATATTCGAATATCAAGTATTCGAATATTCGAATATCAAGTATTCGAATATTCGAATATCAAGTATTCGAATATCAAGTATTAGAATATTTGAATATCAAGTATTTGAATATTCGAATATCAAGTATTCGAATATTCGAATATCAAGTATTCGAATATTCGAATATCAAGTATTCGAATGTTCGAATATCAAGTATTCGAATATTCGAAGATTCGAATATCACGTATTCGAATATTTGAATATCAAGTATTCGATTATTCGAATATCAAGTATTTGAATATTCAAATATCAAGTATTCGAATATTCGAATATCAAGTATTCGAATATTTGAATATCATGTATTCGAATATTCGAATATCAAGTATTTGAATATTCGAATATTCAAATATCAAGTATTCGAATATTCGAACATTCGAATATCAAGTATTTGAATATTCGAATATCAAGTATTCGAATATTCGAATATCAGGTATTCGAATATTCGAATATCAAGTATTTGAATATACGAATATCAAGTGTTCGAATATTCGCATATCAAGTATTCGAATATTCGAATTTCAAGTATTCGAATATTCGAATATCAAGTATTCGAATATTCGAATCACCTGATCCCATTGATGAGTAATGGCTTGGTTGGTAGAGAAGAATTTTTGTAGGCTAAAGCTGCTACGAACTCTACAGCGACATCGCAAAGAATATCTAAAATCCAAGAGATTTTTATAGGCCCTGATGAAGGTGTTACAATGCATCGAAAGCTCGGCAAAAGAGGCAGTTTTCTTACGGTGACCCTGCCCCTTATCTGCTGACATCAGTTCTTGTGTTCAGTTGCCATAAATGTGGTTATGTAGTCGCCCTCTCTTACAGTTTGGATTTTAACGGCGTTTTGTCTTTCTCCAACTCGTCTTCTTCATTACTTATCGATTACTAACACAAGTGTCAGTAATTGGGTAAAGTCACTTTTCTGGATACCCAATTCCTAACACCACAACAAACAATGTTTTATCAGTCGTTTGTGCCGGAATGGTGTATTCTTACTTTTAAAAATCAATATTGGAGCGGTGAAAAAAAAATTCCATGTAGAAACAAAGATGAGCAAAACCACTAACGATTTCGAAAGCAAATGTAAGACTGATGATAAAACCTTGTTCCTGAACTAATTGTCATCATTTCTGACAAGATTCTGGCTGGAATTGGTAGCCAGTCATTGTGGCATTGACTTTGCGCCAATTTCGAATTCCCAGGGTGCCTGAAGCGCTTATTTTTTAAGGTTGAATGAGCATGTGTCAGTAATTGGGGTGGTGTCAGCAATTGGTGCCTTTACCATACGATCCCGAAAAGCCTTGCTAAGCAAGCGGATGTCTTAACCCACACACTACGAGGCGCCCCCTGTGTCATATACGCTAGGTCATTAGCCTTGCGGGGAATCCTCCGTTTGCACTAGCTCGGCATCTCTTCTTGTCTTGTTTACTGTTGTCCTAAACCGATGTTATTGACGAGTTCGGAGGTTGATCTCAGTTGTATATAATGAGACTTCCTCTTAGACTCGGGAGTTACTTGTATCGGCCGCTTCGTGCCCGTCATTCTGCCCGCCGCCTGTATTGTAAGTCTACCACCAATATACTCTACTCCGTCACTCTACCTGTTTTTATTCGAACCCGTTGGAGTTTTACTCTTACTCTCAGGGTCTTCTTGGTCGCTCCCTCTGGGATACGACATAAACTTTGGTGTCAGAAGTGGGATCTTCCTCGCAGAAATTCAAGACTAAGAGAACTGATTAACTTGAAAAGTTTTTTTTTTGGTGTTTGGACAAAAAAATTCACGCTTCCACCATCAACTCGCAACCAGATCGATTTTTCTTTTGAAAATCTCACATCAGCTCGTAATATTTTTATTCGTTTGAAATTCAACGTACAACAGTTCCTGTGGAATTTCGCAAGAAGGAGACTCGTCGACCCCGTAACGTAATTTCCTTCGAGCTCTATTTTTTTAACTACGGCTGAGTCGACAAGGCCGGTGAGCAAGACATCTGACTCCCAGCCCGTGGTCCCGTCGCATCACAGACTCAGCAGAATTTTGCCGAGCCAACCTTTGCAGCTTGGGTAACGTCTCGACTACGACCTACCTCAACACCAAGGGAACTAAAGGAAACGGTGGTGATCGGCATTTATCCGTCGTCTACACGAAGATCAATCTTCCATTCAAAAAACCCCGGAACTTCAACTTTCGCAAGAAAATTCTGAATTTTGAACACCAATTCTACGTCATTAGTTAGCCTGACCTGGCCAGTCGGACTTTCTACTACATCGTAGAGAACGCCCTAAGTCTCTGTCGAGGAGGATCACAGGATAGTAGTGCGGAGTAGGTGGTACAGACGGTAAGCACGCGCGCGCGAAGACCGTCCCGCGGTTCGGGGATCTTCCTCGCAGAAATTCAAGACCGTCCCGCGGTTCGACGATACAAGTAACTCCGGAAGAACGACAAGTTCGAGGACCTTCCGTCAGCTTAGGGCATTGGTACCGCCCCTGAGCTCCTCTTCAGATCGGGTCCTAAAATCCTGGTCTCCGCAGCTTCTCACACCTGGAGCAAGTCCATCCATTGGTCGCTCATCAAGAGGAAACGCCCCTTGACGCAACGAAGTCTGCCACTACCGTGAGTAAAGAAAATTAATTTTCCTATTGTAAAACCATCGTATTCATACCCATCGTAACCCCTCTTGTGCACTTAGTCCTCGAGTCACATCTAAATTCAGAATTTGAATTTTTTCAGTCCTTGTAAAAAAAAAAATCCTTGTAAAAAAAAAAAAAAAAAAAGGGAAGGAAATTTTAACTTTTTACAGCAATTTGCATTTAACCAAATTATGAACACTCAATGCCAATTACGCGTTCGATGAGAAATACTAATAACACTACTTCCACTGCATCTACCCCTCCGACTTCTACTTCCACAGGAAATAATTTAGCAACAAATTCGGGAGGACCCAGTCCTGCTCCCAGTAACGTCCCTAACCGCACAACCGTACCCCTTGTACCAAACCCAAATCCCGATCCAGACCCGGATCCTAATCCAAATCCTCAAGGGAGAGCTATGGCCACTTTAAACGCAAAAACGTTAGAAAAACAACTCCGTCCTTTTGACGGGTCAAAAGGAAAATTGGACGAATTTCTGTCTACGTGCGATGCAACTTTAAGGTTAGTTGATCAAGCGGAAAAACCAATTTTGTTCGAATTAATCAAATTAAAACTAACCGACAAGGCTTACCAGGCGACTAAATTTAGGGAGTTTGCTAATTATGACGAATTAAAAAGACATCTGATCGAACTTTTTGGAGACAAGCAGTCCCGTCAGCGCCTAGAGACCTTGTTCTACGCCTGTAGACAGGGGCAAAACGAAAGTGTTGTCCAATACTCGGAACGATTAGAGGGCTATCTTTATAAATTAATAGATTGTGTAACGTCGACAATAGAAGCTCAATACCACCGCACGCATGAAGAACAGATTCGTATCCAAGCTAGAAATATATTTATTAGTGGGCTTAGAGACCCATTAGCTATACTTCTGAAGGCCAGGAACCCCGATACATTAGAGGACGCCATAGGATTGGCGATAACGGAGGATAGAGAAAATAATTCTAGGAGGGAATTATTTAGGAATTCGTCCCTCAACAACCCACCGAATGTCCAACCCCGTATAGGGAATGTGGGAACCAATAATCAATCACCTTTTAGAAGGGCAAATTACCCTAACAATGGGAATAGGTATAATCCGAACCAAAACTTGCAGCGAGGGATTAATGGGTACGTTCAGAAAACTAGCTTTGATAAGGGATTTAACCGCCCCAGTCAACCGTCCGGGTCACGCGAATTTTATTCTCGTGAGCCACGAAACGAGTCGGTAAGAAGATCTGGCTTTGTTAGGACTAAATTTGACCCCAATACTTATTGTTCGTATTGTAAAATCAAGGGCCATGATTTATCTGTATGTCGTACTAAACAACGCGCCGATTCTACCCCAAATAATCATAATTTTTTAAACTTGACCCGAGCCTCAGAGCCACCGCCAGGGAATCAATTTTCAAAATTTCCCCGAGGCATTAGGCGGAGTTAAGGCGTGTTCCATTAGAGCCATTAAGCTCATTGTTAATGGGCAACAATGTACATTCATCGTTGATAGCGGTTCAGATTGTACATTGATCAAGTGTAACCCTAATCTTTTCAATGTAGCATCTATTAATTCAGCTCAAAGAATTCAGTTGTCAGGAATTTCAGGACCTAGAGTAACTACCTCAGGCGTACTTTGGTTAAAACTAGAAAACCAAGAACGGTCTATCAGGTTGAATTACCCCTTTCATATAGTTGAACCCGACTTGCCCATTCCCACCGAAGGGCTTATCGGAAACGATTTCCTCACTAAATTTTCGGCCGTGATGGATTACAATAAAGGTTCTCTTATGATAAGGAACCACTCATTCAAATTAATTAATCCATACCACAGAAAAAAACTCATCCTACCTTCTCGGTCTGAATCAGTCCAAGAAGTCGATTGTTTTCTACCCTGTAACCCCCCTCCAACAAACGCAGTATTTTATATTGAGCGCACTCAACTCTCTGAACATGTGCTGTGTCCAAATTCAATTGTTGACCCAGTCGATGGGAAATGTCGAGTCATTTTACTTAACACAAGCGAAGAAGAACAGGTATTGGAAATGCCAAGCCTTGAACTTCAATCTTGCTTACCCATAGAAGATCTGCAAAGCTCAGACATGGGTGTATTTTTCGCCCACAATTCTGATAGTGACCGATTGGCAAAAATAGAAAAGCTTAGTCAATTGGACTCACTAAACCAAACAGAAAGGGAAGCGATTTTGCGGATTATCCATGACTTTAATGACCTGTATCTCTTACCTGGAGATAAACTCTCCACAATACCCGGCATAACGCACCGGATCCGTACTCAAACGGAAGAACCCATTTATGTTAGACCCTATCGGATCCCTCACGTGTATAAAGACGAAGTCGAGAAACAGCTCATTGAAATGGAAAAACAAGGTATCATTCGACAATCCACTTCGGGATATAATTTCCCTCTTGTCGTAGTACCTAAAAAGGAAAATCCAATAACCGGTAAACGGGACATTCGCATTTGCATAGATTATCGGAAACTTAACCTCGTTTCCATAGGACAGGTGTTTCCTATGGTTTCTGTAGCTGAAATACTGGACAGCCTTGGAAATTCGAAGTTCTTTACAACAATAGACCTAGCATCAGCTTTCCACCAAATTCGTGTAGATCCCCGAGATGTGAAGAAAACAGCATTTAGCTCAGGCAACTCGCACTGGGAATTTCTTAAAATGCCCTTTGGCCTCAAGTCCGCACCAGCCACGATGCAACGCGCCATGTCGCTTGTGCTAAGTTCTCAAAAAGGCATTAGGGCCTTCGCATATCTAGACGATGTAATAGTATATTCCCCCGATTTAAAAAGACACGTGGAGGACATCAGGTCACTTTTTGGAGCAATGCGTAAATTCCAGCTCAAAATATCTCCACAGAAGTGTATGTACCTCCGAAAAGAAGTCGTCTACCTGGGCCATAATATATCTGAAAAGGGTGTGTTGCCCGATGACTCCAAAATCAAGGTATTGCAATCAATGAACCCCCCAAAAAATGTTAAGGAAGTAAAATCATTTGTCGCGTTTGCTTCATATTACAGAAAATTCGTACGAAACTTTGCTCAGATTGCGCTTCCTCTAACAAGACTTACGAAAAAGGATGTGTCTTTTAGATGGACCAGTCAGGAGCAAGCATCGTTTGAGCAGCTTAAAGGGTGTTTATCTAATCCACCGTTGCTCCAATTTCCAGATTTTACACAAGATTTTAACCTAGCCACGGATGCGTCACTGTACGCCGTAGGTGCAATTCTCTCCCAGGGTCCCATAGGAAAGGATTTACCCATCGCATATGCGTCAAAAACACTGACCCAAAGCCAAACCAATTGGTCAACAATAGACCGTGAATGTTACGCCGTGGTTTGGTCACTCACCCATTTCTATCCATACATATTCGGGCGACATGTAAAAATCTATTCAGATCATCGTCCTTTGACATGGTTATTCAATCATAAAGACCAGAACAGCAAATTATTCCGCTGGTCGGTTGAACTCTCGAAATTCGATTACGAAATTGTATACAGAAAGGGAGTGAACAACCCCGCGGATTATCTCTCAAGGCTGAGCGAGGTAAACAATATAAAGAACAAACTGGAATGCGACCTCTTAACATTAACGTCGTCCCAGTGTCCGCAAGCCAGCCCGTCTCGAAGCCGACCTTCGATAATTAGTTATGAAGAGTTTCGCGTGTGTCAGCAATCCTCAGTGATCTTGAACTCACGCGTTCAAGAAACAAATAGAGACCCAAGGAATGTGGTGAGGTCGTTCAACCTCGGAGCCGCAGTATTTTTCGTTTCGCGAGATTTACAAAACCTTGAACAATTTCCTTACCCGTCCGCTTTAGAGAATTATAAAACTTTGCCCAATAAAAAACAAATAGAAAAAATAACTTTGAATAAAATCTCTGTTTATCTGATCGCTTACAAGGATAGGTTAACGGAGCCAAATAATGAAAAACTTCTTTTCTCATTAATTACTGAAGTTCAGGTAGAACTGGAAAAGGACAATATTCCTAAGGTTTTAATTCAAGAGCTTCCGGATAGCGCGGAAAACCAACAGTTTAGAGCTATGATCCGGTTCATTTTTAAAGGGACCAACATTTCAATTTATTTAGCAGCCTGTAAAATTATAGCTATCTCAAACCCTCAAAGGCAGGAAGAAATTATTAAGGAATTTCATGGTTCACTCCTGCATGGACATGATGGTATGAACAAAACATATAAAAGAATAAAATCTTATTATACTTGGCCTCTACTTAAGGAGCAGGTAGAGGATTTTGTAAAAAGATGTCCCCAATGCCAAATTAATAAGAGCCAAAACAGAAAGAATACTCGGGCACCTATGCAAATTTCGTACACCCCCTACGAACCATTTCAAAAACTTGACATTGATATTATGGGACCTTATCCCCTCACATTGCACGGAAATAAATATATCCTGTCGATCCAATGTGACTTAACTAAATATCATATTGCAGTTCCTATGGAAAATCAATTAGCAGAAACCATTGCTAATTCCCTTGTAAAAGAAGTCTTCCTTATTTACGGTTCCCCCCTTTACATTCTTTCCGACATGGGGAGTAATTTCATTGGGTCACTAATCAAGGAATTATGCAAAATATTCAAAATAAAGAAACTTCAAACAACCGCGTTTCACCCTCAAAGCAACGGTAGCGTGGAACGCTCGCATCAGATTTTTTCAGATTACTTAAAACATTTCATTAGTTCAAGTCAGGATAACTGGTGCGAATTTTTACCCTTTGCATGTTTCGCGATAAATACTAGTGAGCACAGCGGCACGAAACATACCCCATTCGAACTCGTGTTCGGACGTAGGGCTCATCTCCCCTCCTCATCATCTGATTCCATTCCTTTCACTTACAATTACGACGATTATCTCATGGAGTTACGACAACGCTTGCATATATCACAGCAAGCTGCTAGAGAAAACTTAATTCGAAGCAAGGGAATCTATAAACAATATTATGATCGGAAAATAAACCCAGTACCCTTCAAAGTAGGCGATTTGGTGCTACTGCACAATGAACAAAACAAAAGGGATTAAACAAAAAACTAGCCCCAACTTGGTTAGGCCCGTTTGAAGTAGTGGAAGTCGACGGTACAGTGAACGTAGTCATTAAGACAGGTCAAAGGACTCAAAAAATACACGTAAATAGGTTGAAACATTACCACCAATAAATAGGCATCAACCCTAACGAACGTAATGATGTTTCAGATAATGTACGTGCTCCTTATTGCCATTTGCCTAGGTGCTACACTTAATACGGTCCAAACAGAGGCTGCGTTGTACGAAATTCAGCCAGTACTCGCGCGGCCAGGACTGCAATTCGAAAAACTAGGTACACTACAGTTCTACCATGATGAATGGACGCTGGTAACTTTTGTCTCTTTGGAAGGACTGGAGAGAGAGTTCTCTGTGATCGATAATGGCTTGAAACGACTGTATATCATATGCAACAGTCCAAGATTAAGCTACAATAACTTCCTGTTTAACTTTACAATTTGTACTAACACTATCCAAATGTTAAGCATAAATTTCGACGATATCTCACGCAGTCGACTAGTAATACAAAGTTTAGTGGGTCACAGAACGAAACGCGGGTTGTTGAACGCTGTAGGTGGCGTCCAAAAATTCTTATTCGGAACTTTGAGCGCGGACGATGGACAGTATTACGACTCGGAATTACAAAAAATCACAACGAACCTAGGTGACTCACTTACATTAATCAAAGGACAGACTCAAATTGTCCGAGATTGTATCACGCGTTTCAACATGACTATAGAGGACGCCAAATACAATGAAAACTTACTGACAACCAAAAACAAACGAGCTCCGCCGGGAAACAATGGTAGTGCAGCGCAAGCTGACTACTCTGGGCGCAGAACAGCTGGTTAACGAATGTGCTTCGCGATTAATGTATCTAATTAACAAATATAGAGCCGACGTGGAGTCTCTTACAGATTCCATTCTTTTCGCAAAAATTGGCTCTCTTCACCCTCATATCATAACACCGAACACTTTAATTGATACCCTTAAGGAATCGGAGACCAGTCTACCTAATCAGACACGGTTCCCGGTTCCACTCGTCCATGACCAGGCTCACAACCTACTACGGATGCTGCGCATTACCGCCTTTTTTTCCAATGGCAAACTTACCTTCTTGTTGCACATCCCGTTGGTCAGGCAATCTAGCTATGAGTACCACCATGTCACTCCGTTGCCATTCCCCATTGAGAACAACACATATGGGTACATACGGCCTGAGGAACCGTATTTTCTAGTGAATAAGAACCGATCAGGGTTCTCCGTAATGTCCGACTTTGAATTATCCAAGTGCTACTCTGCCGATAATGGATACGATATGGTGTGCAAAAGTTCGCTTCCATTACTCGCGCTGTCATCAACGACGCTCTGCACGGCCTCGTTGTTTTATTTTCCAACAAAACTTCCACTTTCGTGCGACACTAGAGTTATCAATATTAACGTTGCGCTCTGGCAACAATTAGAGCTCAGCAATAGCTGGGTATATTGCCTACCTGAACCAATTACGCTAGTACTACGCTGTCGGAACGAAACCCTTGACTTGACGCTATCGGGCGTGGGGATTATGTCCATACACCCGCCATGCACGGGTTACGCCCCGAATTACGTCCTAGTCCCCAGACAAACAATATCGACCGGAATAACGACAACCTTTGTTCCCGATTTCAACATGACGCTACAGGACGACCTGTTAACAAAACTACGGACTATCAACTTTTCGAATTGGAAAACAGTTGATCCCATAAAACTGAAGACACTTAAGACTGACGCTCTGGACTTGTTTAGTTCTCGTTTGGATGAGATTTACAAGCATGCAGAAGAAATTCAATTCCGAAATAACCTGCAAACGCGCAATAGTTCGTTTATTTACACTTTTGCCGTGCTAGGAACCATTTTGTTATTACTCCTTGCGTGGAAGCTAAAATCATCCTGCAAGAAGCCGAAATCGAATGGGAACAATACCGTCATTAACTTTAACGCAAAATCGGACACTGTCTCTCTCTCTCCCGTACCAGCCGTCGACAAAATATCCGACTCTCATGAGTTGGAAGAACCTCTTCCGCCTCATAGCCACCGCAGACTAGCGGAACATGTTCTCCCTCCGCAGGTCGAAACGGAGCAAAGAAGGAACCTAATCTTTAAATGATTCTTTAAATCCCAATACGGTTACTGGTTACGGTCATTACTAACAATACGATGGTTCGGTAAAATGTTTGTATCTTTCATCATCAGTTCACGGTAGTCCTTCATACTATTATTGTTTGTGCACCCAACATGTAGAGTTCCCATATTTGCTTTGTATTTTATTTGAACATCGGCACCAATTTTATTTTTATTTTTTTTTCCTGACGGGACTGTACACCCCGTCCAGGCTCATTTTAGGGACTTGGAACACCCCTCCTTGCGCGCCATCTAGGATATCCTCTGTAAATAGTAAGGAACACTTATTCGTATCCTCTGTAAATAGTAAAGAACAGTTATTCGTATTCTCTGTAAAGAGTAAAGAACACTTATTCGTATCCTCTGTAAATAGTAAAGAACAGGTATTCGTTTTTTGGGATACGATAAATATTTAACGGTAGCAATGCATTTTTTTTTTTGACTGAGTATATTTAAGGGCAGCTAACATTTTTGTGTGATTGTGTATATTTGGAAGCATTAACTTCTTCACCATATGTTTCTTAGCCATTTGTCTCAAGCGTTCATTGCACTTCGGCGTTCATTACAGTTCTTTAAGCTAGCCACTTATGTATAACCAATTGGGACCCCAATAAAGGTTCGTCCACCGGCGGGGTCTAGTTGGTTTAGTCTCGCTTAGCCTAACTTCTTTCTTAGGGTTCTCGTCAAACCTTTCCATCCGGTTTGCCTCAACTTAAGGGGGGACGTGTCATATACGCTAGGTCATTAGCCTTGCGGGGAATCCTCCGTTTGCACTAGCTCGGCATCTCTTCTTGTCTTGTTTACTGTTGTCCTAAACCGATGTTATTGACGAGTTCGGAGGTTGATCTCAGTTGTATATAATGAGACTTCCTCTTAGACTCGGGAGTTACTTGTATCGGCCGCTTCGTGCCCGTCATTCTGCCCGCCGCCTGTATTGTAAGTCTACCACCAATATACTCTACTCCGTCACTCTACCTGTTTTTATTCGAACCCGTTGGAGTTTTACTCTTACTCTCAGGGTCTTCTTGGTCGCTCCCTCTGGGATACGACACCTGTCCTTTTCACAAGGTTTCGAATTGGAGGCCCAGTGTTAGTTTTTCTACCGACTCAACTTTCCTTGCCGTCACAGCAGGACAGGCTTACATAATTTGTCGTCCATCAATATACCACGCTAACAGTAGCTCATAAACGAGGTGGAAACTTCTATACTATGAGCGCGATCAATACGGTTCAAATGAGGCCTTATAGTCCAATTAAAACTGACTCGGACAATATTCCTGATTGACGGCAGTCGTGTTGGTATAACTGACTAGGTACCTAGCCACCGTATAAATCATAATTAACGGCGGTAAACAACGTCGACGAGGGTAGCTCGAGATTGGAGACGATTCTTATCCACCCTCGAGTAAAATACCGCCCTAATTAGGATAATCGGCTTCGGTATGTTTTTCATAACCGGGCTCGAATAACACATTTCTAGATAAGTTCCTGTCACGCCCATATGCAATCAAGGTGTAGAAACGTGTTTATTGGACTCAGACAGGGCGAAACGTTTTTGTGTAGGTTGCCCGACCGGAGTCAGAGAGCGGTTGATGGATTGGTGCGAAGCCTGTTTTAATGCTTTCGGTCGCGTGAGACATGATAGCGGTGGACAGATCTAATGAATTCGTTATACGACCTGGGGAGGTGGAGAAAAGCGTCGATCGGGATCACTCGTGTTGCGGCTTCACAGGCGATTAGCATAGTTAGATTGTGACATCATGACAACCTCAGTCAGCTGTGAACGTTCGCTGACAAATGACCCTGGTATTGACGTACAGCATGATTGTTTAGCCGTTGGATGATTGCTTTCGGGATATTGCAGTTTGGAATTCAGTCGGAGCATGACCCCATTACTGACCTTGAAATGTGAGGGGTCGAGACAAGTTGTTTGAAAATCGAGTCAATCTAATTCATTTTTTTTTCAAATTCATTTTTCATTTGGGCCAAATTTAGAAAGTCAGTTCGCAGTTCTACAGTCACAGTCACATCCCCAGTCCCGGTCCGAGTCACAGTCGCAAACACAGTCACAGTCACAGTCAGTCATGGTCACTGTAGCGCTCGAATCCTCTTACAGCAGGGAGAAAGTCTAACTAGGAAGCTGGAAGTTAAATTCGAACTGAAACTCGAACTCAAACTGAAATTCAAACTGCTTCTCGAAGTTGATCTCGAACAGAAACTTGAACTGAAATTTTAACTGAAAATCAAACTCAAACTCCAACTGAACTTCAAACCGATACTAGAACTGAAATTCAGTTTGAGTTCTGGTTTCAGTTCGAATTTCAGTTCCAGTATCGGTTTGAATTTCAGTTTGAGTTTGAGTTTGAGTTTCAGTTCAAGTTTCACTTCGAGTATCAGTTTGACTTCGAGTATCGGTTTGAATTTCAGTTTGCGTTTGATTTCCAGTTCGAGTTTGAGTTCGATTTTCAGTTAAAGTTTCAGTTGGAGTTTTTGTTTAATTTCAACATCGAGTAGCAGTTTGAATTTCAGTTACACTTCGATTATAGTTTTGGATTCCATTTCGAGTTTCAGTTCAAGTTTCAATTCGAGTTTCAGTTCAAGTATCAGTTCGATCATCAGTTTGAGTTTCAGTTCGAAGTTTAGTTTCATTTTGAGTTCCCGTTTGATTTTGGGTTTCAGTTGGTTGACTGTCTGCCTTTGTCTTCTCACTTCAACTAATCAACAAAGCTCCAATTTCGTCTTGATTGCTCCGACTTTGTCAAGGTAGTTGTTCAGCATGCCTCATGTTATGCTAATTTTTTCTCAGTATTAGCTCAAGACCGGGAAAAACTGATTCTCATAACTCTGGATCAATTCATTGAGACTTATGGCGGGTAGATAAAATGGTATAGGTTGCTCATTTTGACATAGAATTACGTACATTTTCAGGATCCAAACCTGACGATTCTCCAGGGAAAGGGTTTCAGGTAGAGAACGTAGGAGTGCGTAATTTGAGTAATAGCTTGGCCTTCTCTAATGTTAGGGGCTGAAAAGCATTCAGCATAGCGTACCAATGAGAATCTAACAATGGAGGCATCAAGAGCGCTGACGCACTAATCGTACGCGGATGCTGCGGGATTAAATATTTCGACGGGTGATGCGGTAAAGATGCCTGGGGGGAAGATCGAGGCCTTAATGGATGGATTGGTTGCCGTTCCGAATGCCGACGATGTATCCCTCGCGCACAATTAGTCCCGTTGACAGGTCTCGCCGTAGTCTCGAAGGGTTGCTTGAGGGAGGGGCTGTTTGAATTCGGTACGGGCCGCTTCGTAGACATCAATGTTGGTCGATGATGAATGAGTCCACCAGAGGTTTGATGGGCAAGTTAGGAAGGTTGGTGGATATCAAGCAGATACGCGCCACCGAAACTGTTAATAACTGTTACGATTATGCGGAGGCGGAAGGCAACCAGAACTGAGGCAATCTCAATAATTGCGATCGATCAAGAAAGGGAGGCTCCTAGAAAGCAAGTAATCCAACTGAAGACAAATTAGACTGTGGCAACTTTACTATGATAATCCTTTAGTAATTGCGAGGCAAAACTTTTGAAACTCGATAGCACCAGGAACTTATATACCTACTTATGCATTCCGTATTTTATAGCAATGCTGGTATTTCTTACCAACCTTATACCCTACGAAGACGGAATGCTAGCTCTAAAAGAGAGACAGTCGACAGAGTTTAATTGGTAGGGGTCTGTTAGGGTTGGTTGGGGGAGGGGGTTTGACGAAAAGAAGAAAATTCTCGATTTGGTTAATTGGAAAATTCTCCATTTGGTTATTAGGAAAATTCTCAATTTGGTTATTCGGGAAATTTCAATTTTGTTTATTTAGGAAATACTCAAATTTACTTGGAATAATAATAAACTTATTCGCGTAAAATGATGAAACAAGTTGATTTTTACCACTAGTTACCTGACGAATAACAGTCAGAGATAAAGGGGAAACTCCATTCTACTAAGTATAGTCCCACTGATGAGTTTCTTACACTAAGCCTCTGGCTCTTTGTCTTTTCAATTCTCAATCTCACTGACGAAATGAAGAGAAAGTATAATAAGTTTTAAAGTAGGCTTCTTTGTCCCCATTTACCTCTTTCATTTTCATGCTCCGTGTCCAATCTCCTCCTCTTTATCCAATGCCCCTTATGAAAACTCTTTTAATACAAATGGCGCCTTGTCAAGACCGCAGGGACGGTCGGGCCCATTTCCACAAGCTCATATATAACTCTTACCGCGAACCTCGCCTATATCTTAAATGAATAATGTCTACCGAAGACTCAGCCTGGGATGGTAGCTTTTTTCGGGATTCCAACTTGGCCCACGAATTCGAAGGTACAATTTTCCCCCGATCCAGAAAAAAATAAATGGCCGTGAAAAAATGAAATATATCCGAAGAGTTTTACAGCTAATGAAGACCGCCGACTGGGATGATTCAAAGGACCAATTACAGTAATTATCAGAATGTGGGTTCAACTAATATTGCCGGTTTATGCGAGATGAGTTTCAACGGGATCGACGATTCAGTGTTATGATTCAACGATTATGGCATTAATAAGGGATTATGGTCACTTTCATCAGAAAATTTCCGACTTGTTGAAGTTGCCAGATCGTTAGTTACTGTTGGCCACGTATATTCAACAAGAAAGAAATAAAAGTTAGCACATAGCATTGAACTAGGCTCAACAATGCTACCAATAGCAACCGACGAGTCATTAACTCTGACGAGTCGATAAATGTCAGCGAAAGTGGCCTAAGCACTGATGACTCCATCAAAAATTAGAGTTTTCTGGATTTATTCCGATCTTTGATAGGTAAGTAGGTAGGTGTTTATCTGGTTGGCAGAGTAGCCATGGACCATTTTCCGATAACTTCGGAAATCATTTCACCATTTTCCGATAATAACTTCGATTGAATTGGACTTCTTTTGGGAGCCTGAAGGCGAGCCAAGAGACGGATTCAGTTACCAATTCATCATCCTGATGACCAGCAAGGATAATCAAGGGGCTCATGCTCAGAGCACCTCTAGAAAACTATACAACATCAACTTGGGAGCTCGTAAGACTGAAACAAAAAAAAAAAAAATTGAATTTCAAATCAAGAACTTTTATGGGTATTTGACATTTATTCGATCCGGACGAGCCTCTTTTTAATAAAACAACAGTCCCCAATTATTCAAAGAACATTGATGTTGGTGTAAGTGGGCTTAGCCGGCAGTCAATGAAGGTTACAAAAAGATAACACAAAACTTTCGCGGAAACTCAAGATATTGGAATGGGAATGAGGCCTGAGCGCGATCCCACTCAATACTGCCACTTCATTCTTCTTCAACAAAACCAAACCGTTCCCCGCCTTCCTCAGCTTCGAGTTCCCACCATTAAATCCCCCGCTCCAACTCAGGAAGGCAGTGTCTCCTCCGCAACCATTTCTGTTTCCTTCCACCGGAACCGGAACACTTAAAGCCAACAAAGTTCTCGCATTCATCAATTGATACCGATCAAAAAGTTTAGATTACTCAAAGAGTTCAGTCACTTCTGGGGAGGAGGATTCGTTCCGGACGGGACGGGGGTGACTTCGAAGTATACTTGCGCGGAAACTGAGTTTCAAGTCGAGCTGGAAAGGGGCCGAAGGAGGATGGAGTGAGAAGGATAAGCCCGCAAAGCATTAATTCACTGTTCGCTCACTTCGGTCCCATCGATTGTAAGCAGAAGGTCTTTCGATACCCCTTGCCTTCTTACTCTTGCGACGTTTTCCCGATGAACTTGACAAAGAAAAGGAGCAGTGACGTATCGGGCTACAGGTCACGTCCTGCCGAGGGTAACCGCCAGGCAATCCCATCCGTCGCCGCAGACTCCTCTTCTCGAGCCGCTGATGGATCTGTTCCTTTTACGACCCGTTATTGATGATCTGCTCCGGACGCTGAATGGGTATAACTTGAATCTTCGAGCCCCTAAAACGGTTGAACTAACGTCAAATTCGGTTCGAATCGGAACTTTTCTAATCATAATCCCAGTTTTGTATATTCGTATACAACTAGTATACTCGTATAGTCGACTGTTCACGAAAATTGAAATCGCGTCTTATGGGAAACGAGTTGAGTTCGGTCTAGACACCCAATTTTTTCATCCCGAATTTGGAACACCCAGTGTATGATATGAATTAAAACATTTGGGAAGAAGTTGTGGAACTCCATAATTCGAATAGAAACTCTAATCGAGGGCATGGAAGTAGTCTGTTCCACGAACGTTTACGAGTGTGTAAACTGGTTTCGGGCGCCAATCTATAGTCAGTACAAAACCAACGCTGAGCACCATAACCACGACAACCACCATATTAGGGGTGAAACACCAAAAGTGATAGGCCAAAAGAAAAAGGATCCTCTATCTTATTCTGGCTTCAATTTTGTTTGAAAGTCCCACCCCATATAACCCTGCATAAATAAAACCTTCGATTTTCGCCGATAATATTAGGTAGGTACAAAATGGTGTGATAACAAATGAAACTTATTTGTAAGGACATACTAAAGAACTCCTTGGAGGTAAACTGTACCTACTTCTTTCCGTAGGCGTTCCTTCCAAGTAAATTACTTCATCAGGGAAACTTCGAATTTTCGCGTCGCGTTTCCAACATCTGAAAGAAAACCCTTCCAGAAAAGAGGCTTCTCATCAGGGGAGTGCAAATGACCCGGCGACCTTAGATGAAGGATATCATCCCGGAGGCTGGATGAAGAGCTCAAGTAGCTGTTTGAAGAACAGGTGAAATGTTCAGCACCACAGGCGAATAAAGGCCCGTGTATACGATGTACGGAAAAACGTGGGAACGGACTGTATAAGATCGGGGTGGACGGGTGCGGGGAGTAGGAAAAGCCGTGTAATCTTGGATTCTTCTCCACGCTACAGGAAAGAGATAAGATCCTATCGTACTTCCATCCTCGCAGCTTTTTTCCTGTAGTGCTTGTTTTACTGTGTCCTCCAGTTCTCTCCAGTAAAATACCTTGGCTGCTAACAAGTAGGTCAAGTAAACCCAAAAGCTGGTACGGAAATTTCTTAAGTCATCTGAACATGACCAAGCCATGCATCCATGGATTCCAGGGAGGTACTTTGAGATCACCAAGGAAACATAAAATCGGATCAAGGGATCAGACAAAATTTCGTCTTTCAGATATGTTAGTATGCCCACAGATTCGTAATGACCGGATCAGTTGTTTTATTCTCTTTATTCCAAATGCACTTTGCTTCTTCCATATTTTTTTCCTATGTTACCAATATTAAACATCTGTATATCCTATGTCATTTTTCAAGATTATACCGATCTGCAGCCTAACGTTGTTTGAGAAATTTTCATATTTTCACCATAATTTTTTCGTATGAGGGTCTCTGGAGTAGTTTCCTTCATAATCCTGGCATATATTATTTATTTCCCTAATAAAAGTCATCCATCATATTGGGGGATTTTATAGAAAAATTGACCCTCAACGATCCAGCTTTCGCGTTTAAATTCTGAATTATATATCCCTGCGCTTCCAGGGAACGAAGATCAGTCATGAGATGCCTCGAGGTGGTATCACGTGAAACCGGATATAGAAAAGAGCAGGAAATTGGGAAAAGCTCCGCAGCATATTTTTCACGCCAAAACGTCAGCGGTGGAGAATATTACATTATTCATACAAAAGAAACGCACCTTGGAAGATCCAGGATTGGAAAATACACCGTTTTTATGGTGTGCTTGACTTCATTTTTGTTAGATTATAATAGGCACTACCTACTCAGTATAATAGTAACAGTTTTGAAACCTCGGTATTATATTGTTAAAAAAATGTTGACCAGATTCTCTCGGTCAACTGAAGTCTACTCATTAGTTCTTTGATTTGACCATCTCCCTGAATTTTGAATCGCCTGTCCATTTGTCGTGCATAATTCTAACAAAGTTTATGGAAACTTGAGGACCAAATGAATGGCGGGAATTCCACTCTCCTGTAGGATTCGAACCTAGCACCTCCCTCTCTCAGGGCAGACAATTAGCCCTTCGGCCTAGAAGAGCCTGAGTCAATAGGAGTTGTACTCAAGTGAAGCATTGCCTTTGAGGTACCTACATTTCCTGTCTTTTCCTTATAATTTGATCCCTGGCTTAGAGGTACCAGGTTCGAACCCTGCCGGAGAGCGACATTTTCTACCAATCACTTTTAATTCGCGCTGGCATCTCAAAGACTCGTAAGAGAACTCATGACTAGTCATGTTTATTGTAAATAAAGGATCAATTTCAAATTCATGACCGACCCTGGATCATAAATTCTGCCGGAATGAAGACGTTGCGGAGGAAGTGAATGACGAGTGAATACTGCGGTAGAGAAAGCTCAAGACCAGCCGAACGCGCACTTAGAGATGATAAGAAAACTCTACTGGCAAGACTCATCCGTCAATGTCGTATAAAACAACTCGCTCTTTGTCATCGTTTCAGTTCTGCTGCTTGGCTTCACTGGAAGTCATTGTGTTTTGGAGGCTGGGTGGTTGTTCATCCTTGTGTAAAGCGGCGACGACTGACTCCGGGCGTTTCTTTCGGATGACAGGAACATTGATAGGTCGCACGTTATGCTAAGGTAAAGCTGCGTTATCGTAAAAGCTGCGGGAAACGGGACGAAGGGATGTCTGTAAGGATTTGAAGATAACTCAAATTCGAAATTTTGTCAGTATCAATTGCTGCACCTTGTTGGTACCTAATCGCTTTCCATCCACCTTGTCACCATAGGAAAAAGGGGGGGGGGTTGAAACCGCAATAATGACTAGCACGTTTCGGTTAGAAATCCATGTTTCCGACTGATTTTGGTTGATTCTGGTTATATAATAGAATCCGTCAATTCCATGATTCATGTTGAATAGCATATCAAAGATTCACGGCTGTCGAACACTGCTACCGGCATCCTGCATTCATCCTATTGGCTCGCAACCGACTGATGAGTTTGTTCCTTTGATCGTTTCTCGCTCGAGAGTCCTGCGAGAGGATATCCGCCGATTCGCGGTAACCGTTTGAATCTGAAGAGACGAGATTTGCCAGAGGACTGTTATCAGCATACAAGGAAAATCCTTCAATCCGAAACCCGCTTATGGAACGTATTGTGGGACCGAACTAAGCCCTTTCAAACGTGCTTATACGCCAAAAATCGGCCAAAGTGATTTATCCCTCTGTTAACTAAATTCACCGAATCAGAAAAGGCCATAGAGGAAATTCATCTTGTGTAGACACGTGGACATAACATTTAGTGATAGGTATACAATGGAAAATCAAAACCTAAAAATCAAATGTCCAACTCCAGTTTCCTTGAGTTGAGCCTTGAGCAGTGGTTCAAACAGCCCAACAAGAATGGTTTAGAATTTTTCATTTTACTGTACGTAGTTTTGGTACATTATTTCCAGAAATAATGTACCTATGTAATTGATCAAGAAAAATTTTTTTACAACACCCCCTGAAAATTTTTTCTTTCACGTTTCAGAGGTTTTAGAACACGAATCTGCAATAAAAATTTTTTGTCCGTCCGCCGTACGCCGTACGCAGTACGCCGTAAGCCGTACGCCGTACGCCGTACGCCGTACGCCGTCAGCAGCAAAACGCATAGAAGGAGTGGTCCGATTTCAAAAAAAAAAAAAACGAGCGTTTAGCAAATTTTCCTGTGACGTGCACCTCCTATAAGGGAATCCTCTGAATCAACTCTAGACTACTCAAAAACGATCAAATGTAAAAAAAGTCATGATCTCAAAAACAGTTTTTTTGGGTTTTCGACCCCTTAAAATTTTTTGATCGGATTCCCCTGACAATATGCCTCAAGTTGGAGCAAAACGCAACTTTTAGGACCAACCGCACCAAAATCGGATCAGCGGTTCGATACGAAGTGGACGGACGAAATTTTGGCCAAAAATTTCGTCCAGCCACTTCGTATTGAAATACTGATCCGATTTTGACTAAATTAGTCTTGAAAGTTGTGGTTTGCTCCAACTTGAGGCATATTGTCCGGGCAATCCGATCGGAGAAGGTTAACGGGTCCAATTCGGCATAATTAGGGTATATTTTTGAAAAGACACAAAATCTCAATTTTGAAGGTGATGCCGTGGGTTTAGAATTTTTTGAGTATTTTTCCCGGGTTTCTCGCTTGATTTACCATAAGATAGGGTGGTTTTTCCGAAAAAATTCGAAAATTTTGTTCTTGAATCGGTTTGGCTTGAATTTCTTAATGCGATTTCTGCGTTTTCGCGTTTTTGGCAATTTGAGGGAGTCCTACTGAACCGATTTTGAATTTTTTGAGCTCGTTGGATTCCTTGAAGGTTTTTACACATTTTTCACTCCCTATAAGTCAAAATTGATTGGGGTTTAGTAATCAAAAACTGGTTTAAAGACTAATTTTTGACCTAAACAAAAAATATTTTTTTGACCCTTTAAAAAAAATGTTAAAATTCCAAAAAAAATATTTTTGAGTAGGTTTTGGGCAGGTACATGACACAAAAAATTTGCAATTTTCTACAACTCTCCAGGACTAAGAAAAATGCAAAAAACCGATTCCAGCTGGAAAATCCAAGGTCCTAGCCTAGGAAAAATTTCAAAAAAATGATGGATTGGACTTCGGGGTTTTTTGGCGGGAATCTTTAGATATTGACTATGAAACATGAAATTTGGCATTTTTTCGAGATTTTGGTCACCAGGGTCAATTTTTTCGCTATTTTCTTGGTTTTACGGCCTAAGCACCTATGGGGTTAAGCAAAAACGTGATACAGGAGAAAACGTCGGGTGATTAATTCCCTATCAGATGCATTCCCACCCTTGATAACGACTGCTTTATCCGAGGGCGTCGGTTTATAGGCTTGGAACTGCAAAACTGCGATTCGGCTATTAGAAAGTGAACGTTATTGGGATTAGTCAGTCTCGCATATTAATAGGGTGGACAGATTAATTAAGGGAATTTAAAGCGCTATGCGGTGAATAGATGCGATCCCGAGTCAGGCCTTCTCGGAAATCTCAGGTATCAATACCGTATATGAGGGACCCGCAGGGACCTGGTTTGAGTCCAGGTATAAGGGAAGGGATTGGGGAGGGGCATTGTCCCCTCGTGATGAGACCTCGTCAACGGGTCTTGTTTAATCGCTCAGTGTTTTTTCTTCTTTTTATACCTATTTATTCATCATTGTGAAAAAGTACCATTTAAGCATCATTGAACTCACCATTGACCATTACTCCACAAATGATATGATGATAAACCTACCTACTCCAACTATTTGAACTTTATTTTCTGTGATACCCAGACAAATAATGTACCCATGTCACTAATCTACTTAGCAGCGTTTTTATTATGTAGAGAGTCATATAAATTAATTTACCATCATATGCTGAACAATTAGATATCGGTACCTATTTTGAGCCTTATAATCGAGGAAATTGATGATTGAAGTTTAATCATGATCGATGGGCAGGTAGGCATGAGAATAATGCCACATACCTGTGGATACACTACCTCGGATATTATTCAAGTAAAAGATAACTTCATTTGTCGAGTTTGAGGGTTAGAGATTTGAGTTGACTTCCTCTCAATATCATTGTTTATTGGCAACCCCCCTTGCAAATTTCATTGACAATTATCATTATTCCGTAAAATAGGCCTAAGGAATGCAGCTGCTTTAGCGCTTTCCAACTCGTGCGAACGCAGTATCGCAAATATTTTTGTCGTCGGACTTTCTTCGGCATCATCGTTGATAGAAAAAAGAAAGGCACCGTGTTATCATGACAAACAGAAGATGAGCTCCTGTGCTGAGGAGGTCAGCCAAGGGAGACACTCCTGCTCCACTCCGCAGCCTCGAGGGATAAAAGGCGGTTTTCCCCAAGGAAAAGGAGAAGCGTCGACCAGGTAAGAGTGTTGCCTCTAAGTTATTCATAAGTACACACGCCGTACCTTTACCACCCCTTATCTTTTCTATGCATACACTTCCAAGAGGAGGACAAGTGGGTTCAGCTACCCTCGAGCGAGTTTTTATAGCCCGCTTCAACTTTTAGAGCCAAAAGTATAATAAACAATCCGGGCGAAGGTTGGTGTATCGGGGCGCATTTTGGTTCGTGGGAATTAGGCCAACCCTTCGAGCCAGATAACTTTGTTCGCGGCGCGGTATCGAGTTCTTTAGGGCCCAGGTGGCAGATAAGGGATCCGTACTCATTGAGGATACATTTATGAATGATCAGCTAGAACCTGATGCCATAGAACCGCCACCATGAAGTAAAAATCCTGACCCTCCTTCCGTTTCATACTCAAAGGTAAACTAGCTCTGCATCAGTGGCGGCTCCTGCCCTCAAACCTGGGGGGTGCACTGAGACCATAATATTATGCAACATTCACATAGGGAATATAAGAAAATTTATTAGAATCAGTGTGCTTTTCTCAGCCAAACATCAATTCCAACTAAATGCGAATGAATAGGAGAGAAGACTAGACGCATGACGCTACCAAATCCAAAACAAATCAATGCTTGAACTGATAAGATAATCCTACCGCATTCTACCGGCAGTGCACGACAAGCTGTTTGCACCTGGACAGTAGGTCGAGCATTCTGACTGGGTCACTAGTACTTCAAAAAACACACTACCACTAACACCGCAGTCTATCTTAAGCGCCAACCATCCTTGTGCATTCAACAAAAATGCACGGCGAGCCTCACGTCCTCCCTCTTCATCCTCACTATTCCCTGTTCTTCTCCTGCCTTCCCCCTTTCCGACGATTAATGGTAAAGAGTTAAGAATAGTGTGACAGTAATATATTTATAATTATGACGGTAGGTCGCTGTTTTTTTCTCTCTCATTTTGGCCAGGGGGTGCAGATGCTCCTGGGGGAGGCTACCCTGCATATCAAAGATGCTTTGACTCAGCGGAGTCTTCAGGCCCTCAAATATGGCCCCGAGGTCCAACTTTGGTCACGTTAGTTCACCAAAGAATACCCCACCGACCTATCGGCAGCTGCTCTTGTTCTGCGCGGACGTAACTATTATGCGCGAGGGGACACTTAATAAACGCGAATCTCTAATGGCGTTATAAGTTAGTTATTTGAAGTAATTGGATGCAGGATGCTCCACCGGCGCGCGAGACCAGAAGCCGACTTATGCATCTTAACAAGGTTAGTTAGGAAGCCACGTTATAAGTTTATGCATTCCGGACGCCTCCTCAAGGCGGCTCGGCTGTTCCTTAGAAATCAATGGGACGCCGCTGGGAAATCAGAGAACCGTGCTAAGGCTACATTAGAGAGCATGAAGAGACGTGAATAGTACTAGCCGATGGGGATTCTCCCTTCGTATTGGGATTAGGCCTAGGCGGCAGTTGCTCGAGGTCTCCATTATAGCCACCTTATAGTAACGTAATGGTAAGAGCCTTAGCCGAGGTATACGTATATTTCACTGCCATCTGTGAAAATTTTCATTTGTTTGCTCAAAATTCATGTTTGTATTTGTTCACTGCTAATGGTAGGAGTACACAATAACGCTGGCGTGTTCTATCAATTAGTTGGCAGTTGGCACCAGAAGATGGGACCAGGAAGATGATGGAAATTAAATTTCAAACAAGGAACAAAAAACTCAAACAAGATAAAATTCAACTTCGAGATCAAAGTCGACTTCGAGATCAAACTAAACTTCGAGATCAAACTTAACTTCGAGATCAATGTAAACTTCGAGATCGAACTCAACTTCGAGATCAAACTTAACTTTGAGATCAAACTCAACTTTGAGATCAACGTCAACTTTGAGACCAAAGTCAACTTCGAGTTCAAATTCAACTTCGAGTTCAAACTCAACTTCGAGTTCCCACTCAACTTTGAGATCAAACTCAACTTTGAGATCAACGTCAACTTTGAGATCAAAGTCAACTTTGAGACCAAAGTCAACTTCGAGATCAAACTCAACTTCGAGTTCAAAATCAACTTCCAGTTCAAACTCAACTTCGAGATCAAACTCAACTTGGAGATCAACGTCAACTTCGAGTTCAAACTCAACTTCGAGATCAAAGTCAACATCGGGATCAAACTCAACATCGAGTTCAAACTCAACATCGAGTTCAAATTCATCTTTGAGATCAACGTCAACTTCGAGTTCAAACTCAACTTGACTTCGAAATCAAACTTATCTTCGAGTTCAAACTCAACTTCGAGATCAATGTCGACTTCGAGTTCAAACTCAACTTCGAGTTCCCACTCAACTTGGAGATCAAAGTCGACTTCGAGATCAAACTCAACTTCGAGATCAAAGTCGACTTTGAGATCAACGTCAACTTTGAGATCAAAGTCGACTTCGAGATCAAAGTTGACTTCGAAATCAAAATTATCTTCGAGTTCAAACTCAACTTCGAGATCAATGTCAACTTCGAGATCGAACTCAACTTCGAGTTCCCACTCAACTTGGAGATCAAAGTCGACTTCGAGATCAACGTCAACTTTGAGATCAAAGTCGACTTTGAGATCAAAGTCAACTTCGAGATCAAAGTCAACTTTGAGATCAAAGTCGACTTCGAGATCAAACTTGTCTTCGAGTTCAACCTCAACTTCGAGATCAAATTCAACTTCGAGTTCAATGTCGACTTCAAGTTCAAACTCAACTTCGAGTTCCCACTCAACTTGGAGATCAAAGTCGACTTCGAGATCAAACTCAACTTCGAGATCAAAGTCGACTCTGAGATCAACGTCAACTTTGAGATCAAAGTCGACTTCGAGATCAAAGTTGACTTCGAAATCAAACTGATCTTCGAGTTCAAACTCAACTTCGACATCAATGTCAACTTCGAGTTCAAACTTAACTTCGAGTTCCCACTCAACTTGGAGATCAAAGTCGACTTTGAGATCAACGTCAACTTTGAGGTCAAAGTCGACTTCGAGATCCCACTCAACTTCGAGATCGAACTTAACTTCGAGATCAAAGTCAACTTCGAGATCAAAGTCAACTCCGAGTTCAAACTCAACTTCGAGTTCCCACTCAACTTCGTGATCAAGGTCGACTTGTTGGTGTTGGGTGTTGGGTGATGGGTGATGGGTGATTGGTGATTGGTGATGGGTGATCGGTGATCGGTGATGGGTGATGGGTGATTGGTGATGGGTGATGGGTGATGGGTGATGGGTGATCGGTGAACGGTGATCGGTATCGGTGATGGGTGTTGGGTGATGGGTGATGGGTGATGGGTGATGGGTGATGGGTGATGGGTGATGGGTGATGGGTGATGGGTGATCGGTGATGGGTGATGGGTGATGGGTGATGGGTGATTGGTGATTGGTGATGGGTAATCGGTGATCGGTGATGGGTGATGGGTGATGGGTGATGGGTGATCGGTGATGGGTGATGGGTGATGGTTGATGGGTGATGGGTGATGGGTGATGGGTGATGGGTGATGGGCGATGGGCGATGGGCGATGGGCGATGGGCGATGGGCGATGGGCGATGGGCGATGGGCGATCGGCGATCGGCGATCGGCGATCGGCGATGGGCGTTGGGCGATGGTCGATGGGCGATGGGCGATGGGCGATGGGCGATGGGCGATGGGCGATGGGCGATGGGCGATGGGCGATGGGCGATGGGCGATGGGCGATGGGCGATCGGCGATGGGCGATCGGCGATGGGCGATGGGCGATGGGCGATGGGCGATGGGCGATGGGCGATCGGCGATCGGCGATCGGCGATGGGCGATCGGCAATCGGCGATCGGTGATCGGTGATCGGTGATCGGTTATCGGTTATCGGTGATCAGTGATCGGTATCGGTGATGGGTGATGGGTGATTAGCGGTAATTGTTAAGAGCAGTCCAAGCGTAAGGTTGTCTTGAGAACGTAGGTCCACTTGATCGGTTGAGCACTGTAATAGGTGAGGTAACGCACTATACTCTCCATGCGGATGATTCGTATAAATCTTAGATTACCAGGTTAGCTTTTACTCAAAAAATAATCGTATAGCCTCGGTTTCGCATAACAGGTGTAATTCGTCTTCATAAAATTTGTACCTAATGAAAGTTAAACCCGCGGGCGGCTAATGTGATTACCACCTCAAGTTCGTGAAGCTGCGTTCATTCGCGCGATATGGATGACTCTCAGCTTAATCCACCAACACGGCCCGGATGGAAGGGAATTATTGCAATGATTATTGCGTGTATATAAAGTCCTGGGGGTGGAATTAGCTATCCTTCTAGCGAATTAGGCCCTAGGGTATACTCTAGATAGGTAAATATGTTACGTATGTTATTAGCAGAGGGGGCTCCCCGTTCACTATAGCCTCGCCACCGGTATAATTATACTTAGCGAAGGTTTCGCCGTAGCTGGGAAATGTTCGGATGATGGATCAGTTTAACTACTGCGTGCGACTACGCAAATGCCTTCGTTGAACAAACCAGAGGTACCTACGCCCACAATAATGATGAGAAATGTTGAGAATGATGGAGGTTTTTCTATGATTCCTCTTCATTAATCAAGAATGCTGAGTTTGCTGGATTTCGTACTTACATAAAGGTATGGGGGTTTAGGAAGTAAAACTCACGATTCAACAGCTAACCCATAATTAAGTTTGTTGTTCGACAATAACAGCAGGCTTATCTTTTTTGTAAGATCAGATGAACCGTAAAGTAATTACTGAAAAGTGTATTTTCCCCGTTGAGGGATGGCGAGGGCGAGGCAGATGCCTGAAGGATGTGGGACTAGGAAGTAGGAACTTTCCAAAGCTAGCTCTAGAGAGATGCTTGAACCCAAACCTCTGCCCTGGAGGTAATGGTACAAAGCTAATGGTTGCAATCCAAGGAACCGGCCAAAGTTCTGGGTGAGCGGTATGGGGAAGCTTTGGTTTCCTGGTTACGCCACAACTCTGGACCCACGTCGGCCTCGATCCTCAAAAATGCTACTTTTAATACTTTTATTTATAATTGTTGAAAAAAAAATTAAAAAAAAGCAATTAAAAAATTAATGATAAGATTATTAAGAGGTAAATAAGAGATTATTAGGAAAATTAAAAAACGCCTGCGAAGGGAGCATAAAACTTTGGTCGAAAATCGGAGGATCCGATCCGCTGAAAATCCATCTTTTAATCCTCAGTTACCTCGTGGAAAAGAGACATTCTGAGAAATCCAGCTGAAAATATTTCCAAGACGGATTCGTTAGTTAATGTCGGGATAGCTGTGCTCGATCCATTATGTAGGGTAGACAGTGTATTATTCTAATCGAACCCACATCCTATAATAGGGTGGATTTAGCTCGTTAGCACAGCCGTCAGGGTAGCCTGTTCTTCAAAATGATGGATTCCTTCCTCTTGATAATGTAAGCATGGTGTACATGTCGTGAGAACATGGGGTGCTGGATTTCGCTGGGTTTATGGATCTAGGAAAGGGGAATCTCACGTTACCCGTCCTACCTTCGGGGCGCATCAGTCTTCTGAATAAGAAATCCACTACCTGCTCAGCTCTCATCGTCTCTTCTGCACCCGTCAGAGTTCCATCGGGTTGAATACATAAATAATACGATGTATTAAGGGAGAGATTAAGGTCGTGAGAAGAATAGCTGGAAGAGGGAATTTTTGCTGAATCGCGATGGCATTGAGGAATTGAGTTGCTCTGCAATCGGCTAGTAACAAATTTTGTAAGGAATAATTTATCGAATGAACCCCTGAAAACGTTGTACTCTACTAACTGTTTTTCACTTTATTTTCATACCTATTCATCTTAAGGGAACCTACTCAGGTTGGTACCGTGTGTTGTTTCTGCACATTTCATTGCCAGGTATTCAATTCGACTTGGACCTTTTATTCATGCACGATCCAATGATGAACGATTCTTATTTTTGTGCAGATCTTGGCGATCAGTGATACAACCCTCATCTCTAAGGTTTCATAGCTAGTAAGGCAGTATTCGAAACAATGATGATTCCAGGTATGTCCCAGGTATGTCCCTACATCTGGAGGAGGAAAGGAAACAAAAATGATCTATACTATGAACGCAAGAACGTTATGTCGTGTAGGTTAGCATATTGTAGATTGCTACTGTACAAACCATTGCGTGATACGATAGTCAGCTTATTGGGGTGGAGGTGAGTGAAGCTAATAAATATCAAAATGCTGTACCTAGGAAGGAAAATAAGTTTTTGTAAATAATGGATTTATGTTACCAGAATTAGACCAGAGTCTCCGCAGATAAGATGCGCACCATACTTTTATATATTCTGTTGCATATACAACATTTTGAACGAGAATTTCGGGGGCAAAATTTCTGATAAATGAAGTTCACTGAAGTTCTGGGAAAAATTCGGGTAAATCCTGTCGTGAATCACGAGAGAATACTCGGAAAATCACCTTCAAAGTTGGGTATTTTTTCAAAAATGTACCCAGGTACCTGCAAAAATGAGAAAAGCGTTGGAACATTTTTAAACAACTCAATTTTTTGCTCATTTCTACACTTTTGGTTTCAGTGCCAACGTAAAAAAGTCGATAATAAAAAAAGTAAAAAATAGTGATACCGAATGGCAGTTTTTTTTTTCAACAGTTCAGTGAGAAGTTTTGAAATCCGTTCAAAATCAGCTGCGTGAGAGCGAGAAAGGGTTAAGAAAAAACCTATTTACGAGTCAATTTTAGTCAATTTGGCGATTGAAATCGTTTGAAATTCACGGATATGTTTACTAGCTAACAAAATCAGTCAAAACATCAATACAAATCAGGTAGGAACCCAATTCCCAAATGGCCTCTATTTGATTACCTATATCTTTCAAACCAAATAGCTTTGCAGTGGCAGTCCTAGCTGGCATTTATATGCTGTGCTTAGCTGTTATTTCTTCATTCTTAAGCCCCAGTAAACTTCCGCGAAAACCCCCAAAACATTTCAACCCCAAAATCACCCTCGGGCAATAAAAAAACCCCAATTTGGCAACACTGTCCGTCAAGCCAAGACCCCTCTTCTATGGCCAAAAAGCGGTGTGTCTCATCGAAATTCCGGTTTTACGTCTGTCCTGCTTGTTGGACAGACATTTCTGCGAATTTCTCGTAAGAGTTTAATTCGAGGGTAATTTAGGCATCGCGGTTCAAATAATTGCTGAAACTGGCTGGAGAGTTTTATCGAGAAAATCTTCAATTCGAGTATTAGGGGAATGCGTCCTTAGGGCTCAAAAAGTGCGGCACTCCGGACGAAAGTATTTTCCGCCGGAATGGCCTCGCGGAGGAATATTTTCGCTTTTCTCCGTGGGACAATGGAACGAGAGGCTTCGCCTAATTACTTGGCTGGGGGCTTCGTAATGAAATGAGACACACGAACTTAATGACTTAGTTATAGGAGTTTTGCGCACCCTAACGGCCCACCCCCTTGAGTTGCGAGTCCGTGGATATTTCACCGGGAAAAAGGACTCGGCGTCGGCCGATGACGTCGCCTGCGAAGAGGTAATAAAGAGGGGCTTTTTTCGTTTTAATAAAAGTGAAACTTTGAGATGTAGCATTTGAAGCGTTTAATGACGGACTTGGGCACTCGGAAAGGCGCCGCGCCAGTTTTCCTCGCTCTTTTCCCAGGCGGCGCTTGAGAACGTTTTTCGTTGCAAAGCGGAAGACAAAGAAGGTGCACGGATGTTGGAACGGAAGGGCGACAGAGATGGAATGGCGAGCCGTGCCGGGAACCCAAGTGGAAACCTGACTGGTGAGGGGGGAGGGGGAGATTTCGAGTTCCAGCACTACCCGTCTGTTTAGGCCTCCTTCAATTTCTTTCCCCCGCCCCAACGCCCCGGCCTGAAGGGAAAAGAAGGAATCTTTGTAATTTTGATTCGTTTCTACTTTTTTCCCTCCGAGCTTCTCTCGAGTTTCTTTTGAGTTAATGCCGTTACAAGGTCTCAAAGTGTTGCTTATTTCGACACCGATTATTCAAAACGCCCGTTTAGGGCCGACGGTTTTTATTCGCGGTAGCGGTGCCGCAAAGAATGATTCCCCCGGGTTTCCTCGAATCCGACTCATTTCTTTCCGCTTCGAGCTGGCCAAATATATTATTCCATTGGCGAATTTCAGCGTAATTTATTTACGAAAAGGAAATTTGCGCAGCGGTTAATTTATGTTGATTTTTGTTATCGTTATTGTTGCATATCGGATTTTGGCGGGCTGAGATCGACCGCTGAAAATAGGACTATAAAGTTTATAGTATAAACTAACCCAGGGTCGATATAGAAATCGTCAGGCTGAAGGCTTGATCAAATCGTTTCACACTTACTTTGCAACATATCGACAGTCATAGTGTAAAAACCTGTAAGTGTATCTTCGAAAACTTCAGGAGGCCAAAAAAACCGTTTATTTCCATTTAAATGGACGTTTAGTTTATTGTTTTTTTACTTCCATATTTACTGAGTAAATGGAAGTACCTAATGTGATCGTCCTAAAATCGAGAATCGGAACGGAGCTTCAGAAAAAACTTTTTCTTATACACATGTACTCAGAATCACTTCCCGAACAAGTGTCTGTGTGTCCGTGTGTCCGTCTGTCCGTGTGTCCGTGTGTCCGTCTGTCCGTCTGTGGTCATTTACAAAAATGGCCATAACTTCCTCATTTCTCAACCTTTTTTCAAATTTCTTGAACTGAAATGTTTGTCTCAGAAAGCCCTAACACCCTGTTTAATCGAAATTTGTATAACGCACAGTACTTCTGAGATATTAGCATTTTTAGTGTTTTCTATTTTATTTTTTTCCCGCTACAAAAATGGACCGATTTGAGCGTTCTTGGTCTCAAAATCTTCTTTTTACCTTGCAGAATATGTGGATATTTTTTATGTTCCGAAAAACTGGCGTTTTTTTTATTTTGGGCGAATTTTAAAATTTTAATAGTGAATTTTTTGATGTTTTTGACCTAAACACGCTTAAAAACAGTCAAAATATGATCAAATGTTTTCAAATATGTACGTTTCAAAATATGGAAGTATTGTGTGTTATCTACGCACCACTGGTTATTTCAAGCCAAAGACCATTACCGACAGTTTGAACATATGTTCAAAACAAAATTCTGACCAAAATATTATTTTGGTCAGAATTTTGTTGCAAGACAGGTTTTTATACAGGAATTCATTACTTACAGGGATTTACACTGAATTCATTACTTACAGGTTATTACAAACTCCCATAGAATCGAAAATATTTGTTGCAGCTGAGTTATGACGCCACCAGACGTTGCGCAGGGCCAATTGCTACCAGAAAAGCTGAAAACCTCATTTTCGCCAAAAATGGCCAGGTTTTTACACTATGACTGTCGATATGGAAGTATTGTGTGTTATCTACGCTTTTTTACGGCCGACGGATCATCATCGGAAAAGTTCTATCTCTTCAATGTCATTTTCGCGGTTTCATATTCCGTCAGAGAAAATTATCCGTCATTCCTCCGAGTTTCTTTCCGAGTTTCCCCGAATTCGGAAAACAGCTACCGGTTTTTTTTCCTGTACAACCGAGGGGATTTATACCCTTCTTCGGAATACAAGTCGAGGGAATGACTTCGATTTTGAATAGCAACCAGTGCCACTCGGAGAAACAAATTACAACCTAAGCTTTCTCGGCAATGGCTATCATTCGCTCTCATCTCAATCAATTCAGCTTCAGAAGAATGCAAATTAAGGCTAACACCGGGGAAAAAACTCGAACGTGGAAAGGGGTGAAAGACAATTAGAACCGAAGACGGCGGGAAAAGTGATGGAAAAAGGAACGGGAAGTAATTGCTTTCCACGCAGTCGCTCAAACACAATCGCCGGATAGGTTTGTAACTCTGAAATACGAACGTCACCGGAGAAAGGAATTTATCGGGAGGTGGGGGGGGGGGTCTATTTTGGAGCGCTTATCTGCGTTGAAAGGACAGAGACAGCGAGAGATTTAATGGTCGGCCTCGGACAGAGTGCACTCCTGTTCTGAATGGGAAATGCAGTAAACTACGCATTTTCCAGTTTCCTGGAGATAAAGTGAACAGTTTTCCTTTCTGAAAACTGATATTCTTCATTTGAACCCACCCGGGTTCATCGATCCTGTCGTTTTCGTCGAATATCCATTATTCTCCGAATAGAATTTTTCCGTGGATACGTTGACACGGAAATTCACTGTCTAGATTTCGAGGAACTACTTATTCGGGGAATAGGTAATCTCTATTCGATGAATAAACTGGAAGAGGGGTTTGTAGCAATAACTCCAACTCCTTAGAAAAATTAGTCAACTCCAACTTCTTGGTAAAATGAGTTCACTGACATTTCTTTAAAAACCAGCGGGGCCTAGATAACAAACAATACTTCCATATTTTGAAACGTAAGAGTGTGAGTCACACTGTGTGATACAATTTGATCATATTTTGACAGCATTTGAAGGTGTTTAAGTCAAAAATATCAAAAAACTCGCCATGCATATTTCAATATCCGCCCAAAATGAAAATACGCCAAGTTATCGGAATATAAAAAATATCCACTTATTTTGCAAGGTAAAACAAAGATTTTAAGACCAAGAACGCTCAAATCGGATCATTTTTGTGGCCGGAAAAAAATAAAATGGAAAAACACTCTAAATTTTCAAATATATTTGAAGTAATGTGAGTTCTTCAAATTCCGATTAAACAAGGTGTTAGGCCTTGCCGAGACAAACATTTCAGTTCAAGAAATTTGAAAAAAGGTTGAGAAATGAGGGAGCTATGGCCATTTTTGTAAATAACCACAGACGGACACTCAGACTATTGTAACAAGTGAACAGTTCAGGAAGTGATTTTGTGTAAAAGTGTAAAATTTGTTTGCCGTAAAACTGTTTTTACTGTAAAAAGTTTTTTTTACTGTAAACTTTTAGTGTGAAAGTTTTTCTTGACTTTCCCACTTCAATTGAGGATGTTAATTCCAAAAGGTACTATATCCATTCTGAAAAGTTTTGAGAAAAACGAGGAAAACTGCTAGTACCATTCAGAACACGTTTACGATCTAGATTTTTTGCCAAATTTTAGTAAACCATCTTATTCATAATAGCAACTCTGATATAGTACTTAATGGTTTGAAACGACCATCGCGAAGACTGTCTCATACTGGATAAAGTACTTTTTGAAATGAACAGGATGTAGCAGCCCCAAGGGCCTGGATATGGTACCTTTTGAAGTGAAAATGAGATTTCACTCCCCATTTTGATGAGGATTGAGTGATTTTATCTTGGAATGGATTTATTTTTGCGTAAAACTCGCCCCCAAAACCCCCAGGAAAGTCTCATCTCGGCATCAAATGGCGTTTAGTACCTTTTAGAATTAACATCCTCAATTTACTCTCTAAATATGGAAGTAAAAAGGTTCTTCGGGAGTCAACTCGAGTAACTTCCTCATTTTCGGGGTCGGTAAATTAATCTCAATGCCTCGTAATACTGTATTACTGTTGGTATCCCGTTTCAATAAAGTTACCGAGTGCACCTGACGTTAAATTCAACGAGACGTTTTGAAAGTTCTCTGTAAACGTTCTCGGCCCACATCGCGGGCTCGGACCTTAATTTTGACGAACTCGGCCCGCGTCGGCGAAATCCGCGATAACTGCCGGCTCCCCAGGCATCCGAGTTGGCGAACTCGCGTTTCCACGTAGCTCAAAGCCAACGATGTCGGCAACTCGGAGCCGCCGATGAGAGGAAAGGAGGGCCTTTTGTATTCACTGCTTGCGGATACAAATCTGGCGGATTACTGGCGGAAGGCGACGCTTGAAGCGAAGGAAGGAAAACTTGGGTAAAACAGAAGCACCTCGTGCGGTGTTCCCGGCTCGTGCAGCTTCCGTAAAGTTCTCGCCGGCTTCTGCCTCGCATTCCTACGGGGAATTCGCCTCTTGTTTCCTCCAGTAGTTTTTCCCTTTTATCCCCTTTCCTTTTCCCGCATGGCTTTTCGCCACTTTCCATCTCACGCACGATTTGGCCCGGCTAAAGCCCCTCGTTGTCTTTCAGAGAGCGGCTCCGATCGGGTTATCAATACGTATGGGCAACGATCAGGCGCCGCTGCGGGTGCCGCCCGACTATTATTCTTCCGAACCGCCGGGGCGGCGTTGTAAGAGTTCGGGTTTATCGACAATTTTTTTCCCCAATTTAGTAAAACTATGGTATTTTACGTAAAACTAGTCGGTTTTTTAAATAAGCTGCATGACTCGAAATACAGTTGGTTGGTATTCAACAAAAATTGTTATTGGTCGAATATTTTTTTTTCAAATAATTTATGACTATGTCAGGGAAATGAGCCACATGGCGTCGCTCTGTATGACAGTCCAACCTGGCAACACTGCGTCTTGTTAATACGCAGTGTTAACTTCTGTGCGCTGACTTCTCCATCGCGGGCGTGACACTGCGTCTATACGGCAGTGCGTCGAAAAAAATAGTCCACGGCCCAGCGTCGAAAAATCATCTTGCGGCACGGCGTCGAAAAATTGTTATTAGTTCTTTCGCCGAAAATTACATATGGGTCAGCCCGTCTAACGATTAGAGAAATCGATAGTTATGATTTTATCGATATTGAATTGAACGTTCAATCGCTCAGGACCCGATTTAGCACAGGGACGCGATATAACGTTGATTTTTAAACAATTTTAACGCATTTTGTCGACGCATTGCTGCGTAGACTCCCTCTTTCACTCTCTCGCACCTTCCTTCCTCTGAGAACCATGGTTTGTCTGTCAATGTTTGTCTCGGCAAGACCTAACACCCTGTTTAATCGAAATTTGGATAACTCAGAGTACTTCCGATATATTTGGATTTGTAGTGTTTTCTATTTTATTTTTTTCCGGCCACAAAAATAAACCGATTTGAGCGATCTTGGTCTTAAAATCTTTGTTTTACCTTGCAGAATATGTGGATATTTTTTATATCCCGATAATGTGGCGTACTTTTATTTCGGGCGAATTTTAATATTTGAATAGTGGATTTTTTGATATTTTCGACCTAAACACCCTTAAAAGCAGTCAAAATATGATCAAAATGTGTCACAATTTTACTTTTAAATCATGGAAGTATTGTGTGTTATCTACGCACCACTAGTTTAACTTTACGTCATTTTGGTACATTATTTCTAAAAATAATGTACCTATGTAGGTAACTAATCGGTCGGAAAAATTTTTTTTACAACACCCCGTGAAAATTTTGGTTCATTTTTCTTAAGAAATGAACTAATGTGCACATGCCACTGATCTACTTATTTTTCCTCTGTTTTCATCTCAACATCTTAGGTAGGTATCTAATTAATATGTTTAATTTAATGTTAATATTTGTTTAATGTTTAATATTATTTTTATTAATATTATTAGTAATATTATTATATTATTAATATTATTAGTATGTTTAATGTTTAATATTAATTAAACATAAAAATTATGTTTAATATTAATTTAATGTTGCGATTAAATGACAATGACAATGTGAAATGTGATGAAATAAATAATGGGAGGTGACTAGAGGAAGGCAGTCGGTAGATCTGAGTGGGGAGGTCGGTGGAAAACCAGTCCCCAAACAGGTAGGCTGGGCGGGCAGAAGTGAAAGGCTCGATCGTCCGTCCTTCTCCCTCGCCGAGGGTCTTCTCCTTGCGGTCCGGTTTCAGAGAACATCAGTCTCTTCGTTTTAACGCTTGAGAGCTCGACGGTTTCTCGTGATTTCATCGATTGTTCGACGTTGCGCCTCGTGATTTCTATCGAGTGCCGATCAGATGAGTGATTAAATGTGATGAGGTTCCTGCTGTACAGACTGTTATATTTTATTCAAACTTTAGTGAAAATAATTGAAATTCGTCCATCTTCCAATCAGTGGGCAAACAAAAAATTTCATACGAAAATATCTACAAAAAATATTATATTCTCAAGTTTTGTCTCAGTAAAACCCCCCTGTTTAACCGAAATTCGGACGTATTGAAATATAAAAGTATGTTATCTACGCATTTTCTTTCACGTTTCAAAGGTTCTAGAACACAAATCTGCAATAAAATTTTTTTCTCACAACCCAATTTTTTTCCTAATTATTATTAAAAAAATTGTATATACCTAGTACAAATTTTCAAAATTCGATATTTCAGAAACTACGAGGTAAAGTGTGGTCCCGCTTCAGAATTGTACTGAGGGAACCCTACAAAGACCGTAACACCAAAAAAATGTGGGGAAATCGAACTTTTTTTTTCGTTTTTCCGACACCTGAAATAGTCCCATAATTTTAGAATGACCCATTCGCAGATCGGTTTAAAATTTGACTTCCAGATTTTCTATAGTTAATAAAATCAATCGTATCGGCCGACTTATTGTGTCATCCCCTGCCCAACCCCTTTCGCATATCTTCTCCTCAGTTTGCCTAGTCTACATGAAACTAGTAGGTATACTTAGTACATAAGCTGATAACTCGAAATGCAGTTGGTTGGTATTTAACATAAATTGAGTATTTCGAAAAGAACGGCCTAGAGTCTTGTTGGTCTGCTATTTTTGTGAAACAGTTTACAGGTAAATATGATACTAAAATATCGTAATCACTTATCGTTAAATTTCCAAATTTGACTTCCATATTTTGTATACCTAGTCCACAGAATCGATCGTATCGGCCGACTTATTGTACTCTTCATCCCCTGCCCTATCCCTTTCTCATATCTTCCCTCAGTTTGCCCACAAGGCCCAACAGAGGACCAACTCGAACATTGGGTACGGCGAAAAGTCAACGGAAACTGCAAAACCGCAAACATCCCCCACAGCCCCCGACTGTTAACAATTTCTCCTTCGACGGAGCCCCCCCCCCCCTGCCCGAGAACTTTATGAAAATTAATTCGGGATTTTCATTAAGTTCGCCCCTTCCCCCGCCAGTGTCGCAGTTGGGCCCCCTCCAGTTCTACTGTTGTCTAATGCAGGATATCATAATTAATTTGTAGGTTTCCCTCCAGCATCCAGACCTCGTCAACGTTTCGACGACCCCGGAACAACTACCCCTGCATCCTGGCTCGTTCTGCTCGGGTCTGGATGTCGCGGTTCGTTGGTTAGTGGCAGCATCCCCAGCCGTAGATGTGTAATCGGTCGTAAATCAGATTCCGGGCGTTAGCTCCGTGACTAATTCCCAACCGTCCGCCCTTCATCGTCCGCCGCGGCGGTAAATTCGAGCAGAAATTTATTCGCCGACTTCCGCTTAATCCAACTAAAAGCTTATTCACTCGTTTCCATATTCAACGTTTGCCGAAGATGGCGCGACGGTTGGCCGGGCGCTCCCTCTTATGGCCGGGACGATAAACCGACGACGACGGCTACGTTTCCTTGGAAATGGCGATATTTCGAAAAAGGGTAATTAAAAAAAATAAAAACTGTTCGGGTTTTCTTGATTAACGGTCTCAAGGGCGAGCTGGAGGACTACATGGGTAAGTACGACTCTACTTTCAAGAATGTGAAAATTTTCGGGAAAATAATTTTTACTTCCATATTTGCAGAGTAATTTGCTTGTATTGCCTGCACAACTTGACGAATAGTTGACAATTCGACAAGAGAGGACCTCAAAGCGGGTTTTCAAAGCCGCAGATTTACGTGTAGTACTCACAATACTTCCATATTTCGACCATCCAAAATGCATGATTTGTCGTTGTTCCAAATGCCGGCCGATTTTGTGGCTGCTGGAATCGAAAATTCAGTTTTTGTCATTTATCATGGTTATAAGGTCAGCAAGTATGCACCTTCATCTTAGACAAGCTTTCGAAAAATGTATTTTCTCCTTCAGGGCCTATAAAACAAACCAAAATACAGTTAGTTTGCCAACTAAAGCCCTAAGGGCGACTTTTGTCTAGAAAATTTTCACTAGTTTTCGTAACTGATTCTTGGTTGCTCTAGGTCAGTAACGATAACTAGAGAAAAGTGTTTTGGTGAATTAAACTCAGCACTTTGAGCGTTCATCAATTGAGAGGCCTGCACCAACAAGCGGTTAAATCCACTTTTTCGAACTTTTGGGAAATCGAAAAAAATTGGAAATCAATTTAAGGATTGACCTTGGAATTGACCTAGCAGATTCATTAAGTTGTAACTTAACGTGTAAACACGTTTTTTAAGCGTTCGTTAGAATGTATTCACCAATTCAGTTTATTCATCGAATAAAGATTATTCTCCGAATAAGTAGTTCCTTGGAAATGTAGACAATGATTTACCGTGTTAACTTACCCATGGAAAATTAAATTCTGAGAGTAATGGTTATTTGATGAATAAACTAATGTAATGAACCCACCCTTACGGAAAAATATGAAATAATACATGCAAATTATCAATATACCGTGTAAAAAAAAAACATCATGCCAGTCCTGGACAGGCCCATTTTCCGAAATTATTTCGCACGAATTTATTTTAGCAAATAGATTTGTTTCTCCGGAATCCTGTTAGCGCACACTTCCGTGGAAAACGTTTCGCGAAAACCGCCAATACCGCTATATTGTATCGAATGAAAATTCCCTCAATACTCGTCCGAAATGCCAAAACTTGTCGCTACAAGTTTCTTGAAAACTGTACGACAGGAATACCCTCCTAATTACGAGCAAGATCGTAGATTTAACCCTCAAGAATCACTAGAGCGCGATGGTAACTCTCTCGGCTCTTATCCCTCGTTCCCTTCTTGAGTTACACTTTGTTCACGGTCGTTGAGCAGTTGCTGACACTAACAAAATTGTGAGAGAAGGATTCGATAACGAATTGATGACTGGAAGGAGGCCGGCGAGCGGGGGAGGGATGATGAATTAAATAAGGGATGGATTGGGCAAACAAGGGTGGCGGAATGGCGAATAATTCGAAGGTTTATCCAGCCCTGGTGGGGCGAAGGGATGCAAACTTGAAATGCGTCACTCGGATGGGGCGTTTATGCAAACGCTTCAACAAACGTACAATCGATAGACTATAACAAAGTGGAAAATCGATACGCGACGTGGGGATGAAAATGTCAAAGGCTGAAGCGACGGTGACATTGGATGTTAACTTCTCATTTTGGTGGGAGACATGTAAGAGAGAGTCCATAAAATTGAGACCAATTTTGTAAATGCTTGTCTCTATCGCGAAAAAATTGAGTAATTTGGGACCCTAACCAGTTGTGCTCAGGCCACATTAACACTTAACCATATTTTGCTTCGTGAAATTTCAAAGCAAAATCTCCAGTTAGTTTAAGGATTAAAGATCCGAAACTTAAACGCCTACATGAAAGAGTCTCATAGGTATTCATTTTTCTCATCGCCTGAACCTATAAAAAACGAGGAAGGGGACTCGTCAAATCTATTTCTTCTCCCAGCAGAGCAACAGAAAGGAAAAAGAAAAGTGATATTATCCCTATAAAGCAATATACCTACTTTTCCAATTCGTACGTAAGAAAAATGACGTGGGGTTTCCCGATAAACCCCAAAAAGTAATCGGAAGTGGATGTTTCAAAAATTAGAAACTCCTCAGGTGGATCGGTGGGGGAGGGGGGACTCGTTTGGGTAAAAACTCTCGATCCTGACCTTTCTGTTCGCAGCCCCGTTGGATATCCTTCCTTATCCACCAGCTTTTCTCTCCCAACTTCTTTTTATACACTCTGAAGACTTTGCACAATTCAATTTTCTACCTCAGCGGGGGTACCAATTCTTCGGCTTCCATTCCACCCCTGCCTACTGCCAAAAACCGTTCGTGGGGGACCCGGTTTTTTTAGTTTTCCGCACCCGAAAGCAAAAAGTATAATCCAACTCCCGTTTTCCAGTTTTCCCTCTCCCTCCACACGGATCCCTGAGCTGTTTTTCCTCTCTTTTTTTGCTTTATTCTCGAGTATTTTTCAATCCGTGCTCACCACGCCCTTCATCACCGACGACTTCTCCTCCTGCTTCAAACTCACGACTATTGTGAGCGTCAAAAGTTGAAAAAGGTTTTCTTGAATAAACTTCCATCGTGAGGTCCGGGTAACGAAACATCTGAAGTCGAGCTCGAATTCCTCTCATCCCTCCACAACTCTTGACCCCCTTGCCAGTTTCCCTCTTTTTAATGCTTTGAAATCCAGATTGGGAACGGACTTGAAGAATCGGCTTGTCAGGATCGATTTTCGAGCTGAAAAATCGATAATGTTCATTCTTTATGGTGAACGCATGTTCAGCCACCCCTTCTGAGGCCGAGGTTTACAGGAGGGATTAGGACAGTCTTAAGAACAATAGGCAAATCGGTAAATATCGTTGCCGTGCTTTTGCCTTCCATATTTGTCAGGTAAGTAAACATTGGTAGGAAGTAGGAAGTAAACATAAGTATCTACTCATTTTATAGGTACCTACCTACCTACTGAAAGAACCCACCCCTAGACCCAGCCAAAATGGAAAGAAGGCAAAAACCAGGTGAAATTTCGAACTTTTTTTGGTCTTCCTGCCTATAATGTGAAAACTGTGCGCTCTGCGAAAAAATTCTCATGCGCAGCCAAGAGAAAGCTGATAAAATGTCATAAAAGAAGCGTATTCTGAAAACAAGGATGGGAGTTGAGGCCGATTTCGGTCAGAAAAGTGACAAACACGCAGGTTCTGGAAATAGGTATTTTTAGAGTTCTGAAACTTAAGAATGAAAAATGAAAAGGGCCTGGAAAATAATCCCAAACAACCTCCTAATGACTAGAACACGACTAAAGTACTTCAGAATTCAATGTTAGTGGAAAATTTGCCATTCTATCTAGTGTACCTAAACCTCGGGTCCTTTGGGAAGGGGTCTTGGTCCCCTGAACCTGCCACTGAAGACGAAGATACTCGAACCGTACTCCACCAAAGAGGTTTATGTAGGAGCTATGAATGCCATTTCATAGGAACTATGACTGTCTTTTCGTAGGAGCTATGAATGTCTTTTCATAGGAGGTATGAATGTCTTTTCGTAAGAGCTATGACTATATTTTTGTAGGAGCTATGACTGTATTTTCGTAGGAGCTACGAATGTCTTTTCCCCCGTAACCCGAGGCACTAATTTCGGGTAGAATTGGCCTTTGGCTGGCCCCAAAACGGATCTGAGGTCAGCAATTACGAACTGCTGAAGTAGTCGATTAGATTAGACTTCCTGTCGGCCGCAAACTCGACGGAACATCGTCTCGTCTTGCGGACTTCAAATTATGGAGTACTTCGCGACGTTCTGTCCCGTCCGGTGAGGAACGGGCATTATTTATTTACCCAACTTGATACACATCAACTAGGCTACCAATCGCGGGCGAACTCTCATCCCCCTCGCGTTAAGTTCGGCTCCAAACATTGACGTTCCAATGTTCTGCATAATTCACCCCCTCGGAACAGGTTGAGACGTCTCTCGCCCGTCGATGATCCACATCCACCGGTGACCCTAAACTTTCCAACACCGCCATGCTTCAGTTGTGTTATACTGCTGAACTCCGCCCCTTTAGTTCAGCCACCCTCTAACCTAACTGAGTTTAGACACCTGCCGTCTAATTACCATCGCTAATTACTTCGGGCGGTTCCCCGCCCGAGCGGACCCCTCGCCGCCCGGCCGTGAGCCGACGATCACAGAGAATATTCACCGACGACATCCTTTCAACATTGTCGACCTTTCTTTTCCATTCTAATGCAAATCCCGTACACTAACACCCTTTCACTTACCGACGGCGGCGTTGCTTGTTTTAACCGAGATCGTTTGAACGCCTTTTTGACACTTTCCACCGACCGGCTCGCCCCGAGTTGGTTAACATTAATTGTATTAGGTACCTATGTATATTTCATAATGCTCTCTTTCGCCATTTTCAACGAGCTCACTACGGCGAGAAAAGTCATAAAAGAGTTAAAAAAACTCACGCGCTTTTTCAGTAGTACTAGGTTTCTATGTATTTACATATTTGCCTGGGTTGAAGATGCCTAATTAAATGAATAAAGAAGTACACAAATGCGTTGCTGGACTTACTGAACTTTTTTGAAATATCTTAAGTACCGAGGTGTATGTTTTTATGTATTTTCATCCACCTATTTGATATGGCAGAATGAACATAGTATGTTATATTATAATATTATATTATAATTGGTTTGAAAATTAACACACACTCGTATTATAATATAATACAGTATATTATACACGTATTGGAGGATTTCCATCATACATAAATCCCAAGCCCAATTAATGATCTTGCTCTTGCGACAAATGAAGCATTCCACCAATTTTTTCCAAACAAGGTTCGCGTTGTTCAACAGAATCAGTTCGAAGCAGTTTTTAAGATTTAAGGCCAGTTTTTCAATTAATTTAAAGCTAGATTCATTCAAGGGCGCTTGCACTACGTTTCTCCTTGGGCATATTTTCATTGATGAAAATTCATTGGATGTTAGTCAGTGCAAGCGTCCATGGATCAGTCTAGCTTTAAATAAATTGAAAAACCGGCCCTCCGAGTAGTTTCTATGTTAGGTTACTCCAACTTTAACCGATAATCGCGCCAGATCTCAATTGTATGCTGGCAAGGATCGAACTTTCTGTAGAAGATCCATCGCTTGAAGAGCGATTCGCCTCGAAATGCAAACATCAAGTGGGATAAAGACTGTCTGGAATATACAGTCCCACCGTAGGGGCCAGGTCAAAAGTTGATCAACACAAACAACCATTCACTCCAGATGAGGGGTCTGATGGGGTAACAAGTAAGTCCCCCACTCTTCTCCTCGCCCCCTGCTCCAAACTCCATATTGAAGCTGCCAAGTTCCGGGATATGCGTAAATGCTTTTCAAGTGTAATGAATATGGATAAATCCGCCAGATGTATGCGGAACGTTGGTGAAGAGCCGTTGAATGTGGGATGGGATCTTTAGCACATTTTCCGAACAGAGCATCGTCTCGCGTCTGCCAGTTCAGCCCTCGGGCCTCACCTGTGCTCTTGCACACCCCTGTATCTTCTCTCCCACCTCAAACCATTACGGGTTTCCACGCTCACCCTCTTTCTAAACCAATAGGCGACTTCCATTTCGATGCTAATGCCGATGGATGCACACCCGATGTGTTTAAGAACCGTAGTGAAAGGAGAGTGAGTGCGGTACTTCGATAAACAACCTCTCGAACTAAGTTAGCGCTCTGCTTCGCTTTGCTCCAACCTAGTGATTGTAGACTGGAGTCGGAATGCAATTCGAGGAAAGAGATCACCACCTACTTTGATATACCGCGATTTTCATTTGAATAAACTATGATCAAGCGAAGTACATGGAGTGCGCGAGGAGTTTCAACTCAACCTTGAAGTTGATTTTGATCTCAAAGTTGACTTTGATCTCGAAGTTGACTTTGATCTCGAAGTTGACTTTGAACTCGAAGTTGAGTTTGAACTCGAAGTTGAGTTTGAACTCGAAGTTGACTTTGATCTCGAAGTTGAGTTTGAACTCGAAGTTGACTTTGATCTCGAAGTTGAATTTGATCTCGAAGTTGAGTTTGAATTCGAAGTTGACTTTGGTCTCGAAGTTGACTTTGATCTCGAAGTTGAGTTTGAACTCGAAGTTGAGTTTGAACTCGAAGTTGAGTTTGAACTCGAAGTTGACTTTGATCTCGAAGTTGAGTTTGAACTCGAAGTTTACTTTGATCTCGAAGTTGAGTTTGAACTCGAAGTTGACGTTGATCTCGAAGTTGAATTTGATCTCGAAGTTGACTTTGATCTCGAAGTTGACTTTGATGTCGAAGTTGAATTTGATCTCGAAGTTGAGTTTGAACTCGAAGTTGACTTTGGTCTCGAAGTTGACTTTGATCTCGAAGTTGAGTTTGAACTCGAAGTTGAGTTTGAACTCGAAGTTGAGTTTGATCTCGAAGTTGACTTTGATCTCGAAGTTGAGTTTGAACTCGAAGTTGACTTTGATCTCGAAGTTGAGTTTGAACTCGAAGTTGACTTTGATCTCGAAGTTGAATTTGAACTCGAAGTTGAGTTTGATCTCGAAGTTGACTTTGATCTCGAAGTTGACTTTGATCTCGAAGTTGAGTTTGATCTCGAAGTTGAGTTTGAACTCGAAGTTGAGTTTGATCTCGAAGTTGAGTTTGAACTCGAAGTTGACTTTGATCTCGAAGTTGAGTTTGATCTCGGAGTTGACTTTGATCTCGAAGTTGAGTTTGATCTCGAAGTTGAGTTTGAACTCGAAGTTGACTTTGATCTCGAAGTTGAGTTTGATCTCGAAGTTGACGTTGATCTCGAAGTTGAGTTTGAACTCGAAGTTGACTTTGATCTCGAAGTTGAGTTTGAACTCGAAGTTGACTTTGAACTCGAAGTTGAGTTTGATCTCGAAGTTGAGTTTGAACTCGAAGTTGACTTTGATCTCGAAGTTGACTTTGATCTCGAAGTTGACATTGATCTCGAAGTTGACTTTGATCTCGAAGTTGAGTTTGATCTCGAAGTTGAGTTTGAACTCGAAGTTGAGTTTGATCTCGAAGTTGAGTTTGAACTGGAAGTTGACTTTGATCTCGAAGTTGACTTTGATCTCGAAGTTGAGTTTGAACTCGAAGTTGACTTTGATCTCGAAGTTGAGTTTGAACTCGAAGTTGACTTTGATCTCGAAGTTGAGTTTGAACTCGAAGTTGACTTTGATCTCGAAGTTGAGTTTGATCTCGAAGTTGAGTTTGAACTCGAAGTTGACTTTGATCTCGAAGTTGACTTTGATCTCGAAGTTGAGTTTGAACTCGAAGTTGACTTTGATCTCGAAGTTGACTTTGAACTCGAAGTTGACTTTGATCTCGAAGTTGACTTTGAACTCGAAGTTGAGTTTGATCTCGAAGTTGAGTTTGAACTCGAAGTTGACTTTGAACTCGAAGTTGAGTTTGATCTCAAAGTTGACTTTGATCTCGAAGTTGAGTTTGAACTCGAAGTTGACTTTGATCTCGAAGTTGAGTTTGAACTCGAAGTTGACTTTGATCTCGAAGTTGACTTTGATCTCGAAGTTGAGTTTGAACTCGAAGTTGACTTTGATCTCGAAGTTGACTTTGAACTCGAAGTTGACTTTGATCTCGAAGTTGACTTTGATCTCGAAGTTGACTTTGAACTCGAAGTTGAGTTTGATCTCGAAGTTGAGTTTGAACTCGAAGTTGACTTTGATCTCGAAGTTGAGTTTGAACTCGAAGTTGACTTTGATCTCGAAGTTGAGTTTGAACTCGAAGTTGACTTTGATCTCGAAGTTGAATTTGATCTCGAAGTTGACTTTGATCTCGAAGTTGACATTGATCTCGAAGTTGACTTTGATCTCGAAGTTGATTTTGATCTCAAAGTTGACTTTGATCTCGAAGTTGAGTTTGATCTCGAAGTTTACTTTGATCTCGAAGTTGAGTTTGAACTCGAAGTTGACTTTGATCTCGAAGTTGGCTTTGATCTCGAAGTTGAGTTTGAACTCGAAATTTACTTTGATCTCGAAGTTGACTTTGAACTTGAAGTTGACTTTGATCTCAAAGTTGACTTTGAACTCGAAGTTGACTTTGATCTCGAAGTTGACTTTCATCTCGAAGTTGACTTTGATCTCGAAGTTGATTTTGATCTCAAAGTTGACTTTGATCTCGAAGTTGAGTTTGATCTCGAAGTTTACTTTGATCTCGAAGTTGAGTTTGAACTCGAAGTTGACTTTGATCTCGAAGTTGACTTTGATCTCGAAGTTGAGTTTGAACTCGAAATTTACTTTGATCTCGAAGTTGACTTTGAACTTGAAGTTGACTTTGATCTCAAAGTTGACTTTGATCTCGAAGTTGAGTTTGAACTCGAAGTTGACTTTGATCTCGAAGTTGAGTTTGAACTCGAAGTTGACTTTGATCTCGAAGTTGAGTTTGATCTCGAAGTTGAGTTTGAACTCGAAGTTGACTTTGATCTCGAAGTTGACTTTGATCTCGAAGTTGAGTTTGAACTCGAAGTTGAGTTTGAACTCGAAGTTGAGTTTGATCTCGAAGTTGACTTTGATCTCGAAGTTGAGTTTGAACTCGAAGTTTACTATGATCTCGAAGTTGAGTTTGAACTCGAAGTTGACTTTGATCTCGAAGTTGACTTTGATCTCGAAGTTGACATTGATCTCGAAGTTGACTTTGATCTCGAAGTTGATTTTGATCTCAAAGTTGACTTTGATCTCGAAGTTGAGTTTGATCTCGAAGTTGAGTTTGAACTCGAAGTTGACTTTGATCTCGAAGTTGGCTTTGATCTCGAAGTTGAGTTTGAACTCGAAATTTACTTTGATCTCGAAGTTGACTTTGAACTTGAAGTTGACTTTGATCTCAAAGTTGACTTTGATCTCGAAGTTGACTTTGATCTCGAAGTTGACTTTCATCTCGAAGTTGACTTTGATCTCGAAGTTGATTTTGATCTCAAAGTTGACTTTGATCTCGAAGTTGAGTTTGAACTCGAAGTTGACTTTGATCTCGAAGTTGACTTTGATCTCGAAGTTGAGTTTGAACTCGAAGTTGACTTTGATCTCGAAGTTGAGTTTGATCTCGAAGTTGACTTTGATCTCGAAGTTGACTTTGAACTCGAAGTTGACTTTGATCTCGAAGTTGAGTTTGAACTCGAAGTTGACTTTGATCTCGAAGTTGAGTTTGATCTCGAAGTTAAGTTTGATCTCGAAGTTGAGTTTGAACTCGAAGTTGACTTTGATCTCGAAGTTGAGTTTGAACTCGAAGTTGACTTTGATCTCGAAGTTGACTTTGAACTCGAAGTTGACTTTGATCTCAAAGTTGACTTTGATCTCGAAGTTGAGTTTGAACTCGAAGTTGACTTTGATCTCGAAGTTGACTTTGATCTCGAAGTTGAGTTTGATCTCGAAGTTGACTTTGATCTCGAAGTTGAGTTTGATCTCGAAGTTGACTTTGATCTCGAAGTTGAGTTTGAACTCGAAGTTGACTTTGATCTCGAAGTTGACTTTGATCTCGAAGTTGAGTTTGAACTCGAAGTTGAGTTTGATCTCGAAGTTGACTTTGATCTCGAAGTTGAGTTTGAACTCGAAGTTGACTTCGATCTCGAAGTTGACTTTGAACTCGAAGTTGACTTTGATCTCGAAGTTGAGTTTGATCTCGAAGTTGACTTTGATCTCGAAGTTGACTTTGATCTCGAAGTTGACTTTGATCTCGAAGTTGACTTTGATCTCGAAGTTGAGTTTGAACTCGAAGTTGACTTTGAACTCGAAGTTGACTTTGATCTCGAAGTTGAGTTTGAACTCAAAGTTGACTTTGATCTCGAAGTTGAGTTTGAACTCGAAGTTGACTTTGATCTCGAAGTTGACTTTGATCTCGAAGTTGAGTTTGAACTCGAAGTTGACTTTGATCTCGAAGTTGAGTTTGATCTCGAAGTTGACTTTGATCTCGAAGTTGAGTTTGAACTCGAAGTTGACTTTGATCTCGAAGTTGAGTTTGAACTCGAAGTTGACTTTGAACTCGAAGTTGACTTTGATCTCGAAGTTGAGTTTGAACTCGAAGTTGACTTTGATCTCGAAGTTGACTTTGAACTGGAAGTTGACTTTGATCTCGAAGTTGACTTTGATCTCGAAGTTGACTTTGAACTCGAAGTTGAGTTTGATCTCGAAGTTGAGTTTGAACTCGAAGTTGAGTTTGATCTCGAAGTTGACTTTGATCTCGAAGTTGAGTTTGAACTCGAAGTTGACTTTGATCTCGAAGTTGAGTTTGATCTCGAAGTTGACTTTGATCTCGAAGTTGAGTTTGATCTCGAAGTTGACTTTGATCTCGAAGTTGACTTTGATCTCGAAGTTGACTTTGATCTCGAAGTTGAGTTTGATCTCGAAGTTGACTTTGATCTCGAAGTTGAGTTTGATCTCGAAGTTGACTTTGATCTCGAAGTTGAGTTTGAACTCGAAGTTGACTTTGATCTCGAAGTTGACTTTGATCTCGAAGTTGACTTTGAACTTGAAGTTGACTTTGATCTCGAAGTTGAGTTTGAACTCGAAGTTGAGTTTGATCTCGAAGTTGACTTTGATCTCGAAGTTGACTTTGATCTCGAAGTTGAGTTTGATCTCGAACTTGACTTTGATCTCGAAGTTGACTTTGATCTCGAAGTTGAGTTTGAACTCGAAGTTGACTTTGATCTCGAAGTTGACTTTGATCTCGAAGTTGACTTTGATCTCGAAGTTGACGTTGATCTCGAAGTTGAGTTTGAACTCGAAGTTGACTTTGATCTCGAAGTTGACTTTGATCTCGAAGTTGATTTTTATGTCGAAGTTGACATTCATCTGGAAGTTGAGTTTGATCTAATTTGATCGAAGTTTGCTGATAACCCTACGGCACTGATCTGATTGCGATAGCAGGATGTTGCAGACGCACCTTCAATCGATTTTTCGGTACTATCGATTTTTTTTTTTGAAAAATTATCGCCCTCGTCAATCGGGCTCGAAAAGACGAATCCAACGGTATAAGAATCTCAATTTATCCAAAAATTGCGTTAGCACCTGTTGCTTCTTACGCGACGAATTGCTCCTTGTCATTGCCTTGTCAATTGCCTTCTTATGTAGGCATAACGAAATCAAATAATTTATTCAATTAGTTGGTTCATTCGTATTCTGAGGTTCCAGGAATACTAAATTGAACTAGTTACTATGATCAAAACGAGACTACTGGAACAATTTTGGCCGCAATTTCTCTGACTGAACGGCTTTGTCAGACTTCATTTTCATTTAAAATACTCGCACCAGATTGGACCGCGACCAGGGGATCCGACGTGGTTGAAAAACAGCTCGCTTTAGCTCTGTTTCTTGGATGAATTGGCAAAATGGAACGGAACGACCTACGAAGAGGAAACTCCAGCAATTAAAACAAAGGAACACTTAGTTGATGAGCAGTCCGCAATATATTATGGAGAATGGCGCCCTATCGACTGGAGCTCCAACTAAGTTGGCCACCCCTGGTCCGATTCTTTGTCCGAATCCCGTCAACCGGAGCGGCTGGGTTTCATTTTGACTCGATTACTCTCCATCAGCGACAAACGGGTCGAGAGACATTTTCCGAGGCCATACGCCAGAAACATTTCCGTCTCATTATAGACCATTTGCATGGCGATTTTTCCCCACCAAGCGAGACGGACAGGCCCTCGAGTTCTTTTTGCAGCTCTTGAATTCTTTTTACAGTGTGCGATTAAGTTGTAATCTGATGTTGAAAATTTAGAGTTTGAGGAGCTGCGGAATAATAAGAAAACTTCTAATTTGGAGGATGGAGGTCGTTAGCCTCCGTTATTTACGGTGGGATCAGGAACCAGGAGCCTCCCCATTCCGCTCCGAAGAGTTGCGGGATTCAAAAGACCAGAACTCGTACTCTACAGTTACTTACTGTAAAGTAATAATCTTGCTGTGGCAGGATGGCAAGAACGAGGTAGTTATCTACCGGAGCAATTTATTGAGCAATTTACCTAAACCTTATGGTTCTGGGCTGTAGTCACAGCACTTCCTAGGCATAGGAGCCGTTCGATGCGCCAGCACCTCCTTTGCACATTTCATTGGTCAATTTCCGAAAAACAAACATTCCGTTTCCATAAAACTCGACCGATCACACCAACTTGGGTACTGTCAATCGCCAACTCGTAAGTTGAGTTATTGGGAAAATGATATTTTGATTTCTACTGGTAAAACAACTCCTTGCGCATCTCCTGGAATCAAGAAAATGAACTCAAGCTGCTTTTTTGGCGCTCTTTCACTGTCCAAAAGCTGGTCGTGGGTTAGAGACAATTCGTTAATTTAATTGGTCGAGGTTGAAACCATCAAATTTCATTCCCGTTTCTATGCCAAGTCCCCATGATCATCACTTTCTCTAAAATTTTGGATTTTGAACATGCGAGGTTTTGCTCGAAATACTACAAAAAAATTTGTTTGTACATTGAAATATGCCAGCCAAATAGCGCTCTAAACTGCCCTGATTCGCAAACATGTTATAAATGGTGTTATAAACGCTGCATGCAGGTAAGCGTAACCTTTAGGTTACAACAACAATTATAAACACATTACAATTCCGAAAAACCGATTCAGCCCTTGAAGCTGCCCAATATATGCATTGCCCAGTTTTTCGGGATCTACAGAAGTTCATTCGCTGGAAAAACGTTTCGATTTTCTCTACAGGTATACGGGCTAGAGATTTTTTTGTATTTTTCTCTGGCCCGGCGTAAACGAATTTCACAGAGAGGGCTCATTGTGTATTCAATAAAGATGGTTCGGCCGGGAGGTATTATTTCCAGAATCCACCGACACCAACTGTCGAGCATTTCTTTGACCGTATCTTTGTCCGGTCGGTAAATCCGTATGCGTAATATGTGTAACAGGGATGGGCGTTGTGAAATGCGTAGAGGTCGAGCCCGTGACGACTGAATCACGGAAAAGGTTTTGTAGCCGGGACCGCGATACCAATCAACGTCCATCCCAGTCGCTCGACCACTTTTACAACTGGTGAAATTCCGCCAATAAATTTCACTCTAGCTTTTCCGATCGGAGGGTGACACGTTCGAACGCGTGAGGTGACAGGGATAAAACCTCTGGATTTGAACGCCAAACGTTTGGGCAGGAGTATGAATAGAAAGAGGAATCGTTAAAACCTAACTCACCCCCATTTGGATTGACGGCAGACCGATCGATGGGCAGTACTTCTCCGAAAATGTATTTTCCGAAATGCCTATATGAAGTGATACGCTCTCCAAGGGGAAGAATTCTGGCAGTTTTACAAGAACGAAGCCCTCTGCAACTTTTCGTTGGATCAATATTTCACGAAATAGCGCATTAAAGCCCGCAATAACCCCAGAAGGTGTGATGCAAATCGTTGAAATTCCGGCTAAACTGGATTATAGGAAAAACATTCCAGTTCATGGAATTCAGTGAATAGGTTAAGGATTTTAGAGGCATATGGACATTTAGTAAACCCAGACACTTTTTGTTCATTAATCGATTCTGAGAAAAAGTTTGCATCTTCCATTACATTATTATCCCCTATATAAGCAACTTTTTCGTCCCCACATTTCCAATTTTAGGGTGGTCACACCATTCCTTTACTCTTTAAATGCTCTATTTATAGAGTTATAACTGCAATATGTCCTGAACGGTTGAAGCTACCGCCATGGCGATGGTCTCATTTGATTCAGCATAGAAAAATCTATAGAAAATGATACCTCACATGCCTATATTGCAAATCTCCTGAAAAACACGAATTTTTTTCTCACTTCAACAGCTGCTTTACTGGCCTTAAACTAAGCTAGGGTTCTGCCGAGACGACCAACTAGATACAAAACCTGATTTTTGGTGAAAATTTATAAAATTTTCGACAACTCCTTCCCCTTGAAAAACTCCGGACGGCGGACGGACAAAGAAAAATTTATTGCAGATTTGGATTCTACACCCCTTGAAACGTCAACCAACAAATTATCAGGGGGTGTTGAAAAAAAATTTTTCCTGACCGATGACAAAGGCTCATTTCTTAAGAAAAATGAACCAAAATTTGGAACTAATATAGCTATCTAATGTACCTACCTACCAAAACTATTGGTACAAACTTGTTACGACTCCGGCATTTCGAAGAATCCGATCTGTAGAGATTCTCAATTATCGCAGTCTCCTTTTCAAATGTCAAATTCAGAGCGCAACACCACAGATCTTTCCTCTCCGAGTAAACTTTCCAGAATTTCGCAATGAAAGGCAATTCAGTTTAAGGAAAACGCGTTGTCCGAAGATCACGTTTTGCCAATTATTACACCGTATCCAGTTCAGTTTTGAATTTCTAGAATCCCCGCAGGCATCGTAACGTCTAACAACTGACGTGCGCTGTTGAAAAGTCAGTCACATCCAAACCACCGGAGGGGTTAGCCAACGTTCATTATCACTGCTATCACGAAAAACGGCGAAACTCCACCGGATACCTACAAGTGCTGTCAGACGAGGCTGGACGAGTGCGAGAGTTGGTAACATGATCCCGAAGAGGTATTTTATGAAGAATCGCTCTTCAAAGGGTCTACCTCGAAGTTGCGCATCCCAATAAGTGTACCTAATGGACCAGATACAGGCCAATTAGTGGGCGAAGATGGCTTTTCTTTAGTATGAAAATAATTGACTGTTTTGTGGGGTGTTGGGTTCTTTTTATGAATGGAAACGGTCTCAAAACTCCGCAAAAAGGAATACTACGGAATTTATTACAATGATGGTATAAAAATTTAATAATACATTCTGAGAGTGAATTTAGAGAGAATTTATAAGAATAACAAGATTTTTTTTCGTTTTTGTAGGATCAATATCCGTGGCGGCATAGCCAAAAAATTATACCTATCTAACCTGAAATTTTTCCGAAAAAAATTGTTTCTATTTGAAATTTTGCTTCTGACACCTCTTTTTGGTTTTTTCATTTTCCGACACCTTCCTCCATTGTTCGGTTGCTTTCTTTGTAGTTTTAAGGACACCGTTTCAGGGAAAGTGAGAACTGAAAAAGTCAAAGAATAAAACTGACTCCAAAAATAAATAATAAAAAACTAAAAAATTCGAACGAAAATTTATTTAAAAAATATTTTGACAAATTTGTTGAATTTTTTTGAATGTCTGTTCTTCACGCGAATGTCTCGATTTGAAGTCGCCGGGTTCATTAGTTCTAGGGTACCGAAATATTTATCGCGAAAATCATTTTTGCGAACTTTCTGTTTTTCTTTTTGGTTTTTTGCGTTTTTTTTTCAAAATCGGTTTAGTATTTTGTTAAGCGATGTTTTATGCTTGAAAAACTTTTACATATTTGACAAATTACTTTTGAGATATTATGTCAATTTCTGGAAAAATATTTACCCCCTTATTCAGGTTACAGTTTCAACGTCTCTCCCTTGAAGCCTTAAAAAAAGGAAAATCGGCCAATAACTTTTTCCCAATATTATGAACCAATCATACCTGCACTCAATTCATACGGTGGTGGAGACTAGAATTTTTGTTGCGAGCCGATGAGGCAATATGCGCTATAAAGCACGTTCAGATCTCAAATCCTCCGCCGCCGTCTCGGGGCAATCCCCTGTTCTGTTTGACGAAAACAGCTTTTATTACCTCGTCGTAACCGCGGTTTCTCTATATTTGCCGCCGAGTATCAGCACGGTGTCTTCTATACGAGTACAATACGCCAGGTAAGACGCCTCCCGCGTTATCCTACGCCGTTTTATTGTTCGGGAAAGCCCACGTACCTCGCAACGTATCGTCCATCTCGCGTTTATTCCGTTCCTACGGCTAAGGGCGTTCGAAGCACGCACGGAAAATATCAACACGCGGCCGTTACCCCTTTCAGCGTTACCGTATCGAGACACTTACCCCTTATGCCTCACATACGGTGATAGCTGTGGAGTTTACACCCCATCACATTTACAGGATATCGTAAGGGCTAACATTGCCCTTTAGAACCCGATCGATCCGAATGCCCGAAAGAGCGACATTTTCGATGATTTTCCATATCGAACCCGGGCGTAATATTTGGTGTGTACGACACGACTTTCCTTTCTGCGTTTCCGAATTGGTGCGTAGCTGCGTCGCACTCATGGCTGATCATCCGTCTCTTGGGCGCGTATCGCTTGCGCCAAATTCATGGCATATCCAAACTATACCAAAACAAACTTACGGAATATCACGACACACGATTTTGTCCTTCTGTTTCCACCAATGAAACTCGACTTTGCAGTGTCGTAGAAGAACCTACAGAATTCGTTTGAAGCTTTTTATGATCCAAATCGGTTTAATATCAGGTACAAGTAAAGTAGTAGTATAAGTATCTATAATAATAAAAGAAAGTGTTTGTTTGTTTGTTGGTTGTCTCCAGCCAAATCTATCGCACGCAGGGACCTGGAATTTTTACACTTGAGCACAAAGAGGCTGGCAACAAGACCTCGAAGCCCGATTTTCGATTTTTGAATTTTGAAAAAAAATTTTTTTTCAAAAAAGTGAAAAAAGTGAATTTAAAAAAGTGAGTTTTTAAGTTTCAAAAAAGTGAGTTTTTAAGTTTCAAAAAAGTGAGTTTTTAAGTTTCAAAAAAGTGAGTTTTAAACGTGAAAAAAGTGAATTAAGTGAAAAAAGTGACAACACGGGGACACGGGCGGGTACAGCTAGTTAAGTATAAAATTTATACTTGTAGTGTATACCTTGTACCTTGAATACCTTGTATACTTGTATACTTGTATTGTATACCTTTATTTAATAAAGGTATTTTCTGGACCGACTTTTGAAATACTAACCTACAAAACCCCTAACATAGAGAGTAGTTTCCATAAAATTTCTCGTATTAATTTTTTTTTACATTTAATACCTTAACCGCTTTGAGGTTATTTATTCAGTGTGTTAAAAATCCCGAATACAATCCCAAATTAAATCTTCCGCAGATCCGAGGCCCATTTAGATTGCGGCGGGAAGAACGGCGATATTCACTAACCAGTACCCTCACCTGTTTTGATAACAAACAAGATGACGATTCCTAATCCGCTCACGTACCTTTATCCGGTGGTTGCGCAATAAGGGGCCCGATGGGATAGAAAATCTGATATTTCCTCTCTTTCTGAACGGCATCGGATGAGCAAGATGGGAATTAAAACTCATTTTGAAACTGCAGGAAAGGCGATACTTTTTCTCCGCTCACGGATCCTATTAAATTATATTTCGGGCGTTGTTATGCAATTGTTTATGGGGCACGTTATAGGGGCACGATAACGATAATGAACTATTCAATCATCATTAGACTCTCATTTTTAGTTTTTACGGTAGGTAGTTGATAAAAAGTTCAATTTTAGTAGTACCTCAACAAAAGAGGCTCGGAGGAAGAGCTGAACCTTGAAAAAATCGGTTTTAAAAATCACGTTTTATAGGAAATTTGGAAAAATTAAATTTTTCTCTTTTCTTTGCCTCGTTGAAAGTTGTGCATTTTGAACGCAATTAAAAACTAACCTCTCGACCTTTTCTGTAATCGCGTCTAAATAACGAAATCAAATTTAATAGTTCATGACAATTCCCCATAATAAGTATGCATGGTGAATTTCATTTTCTATTCATTCAATTACGAACTCAATCATTCGATTCCTTCGAGACCTCAAGTCGAAGGGACGCATCTGAGGCGTAACATTGACGATTTACATTGGTGTAGGGTGAAAACGAGAAAAACTGATAGCGACCGGGAGGGGGGGGAGCCGTCATCAACTTGGAAAACCGCAAAACTCAACGAAGACGGTGCCTGTTATGAGTGGGGCGGAGGGGGTAAATGCCTTTCACTTATGTTCCAGGGGGTGAAGAAGAAGAAGGTGGTGGGGGTGCTCCGTAAATTATTGATTCTGGATTCGGCCCTCGAGGCCGATGGGAAAAGGTTTTTTCCACTTTATAATTTAATGCAGTTGGGGGTTTTATGGCAGTGCGGCTGTCGGGCTTTTGGGTCGAGGGATAACGAAAAAACCCAAAAAGGATCCGGTTTAGGAGTAGGTTTCTTAATGTTGGATCACACGTACGAAATGGTTAATATTGCATTGCTTTAAGGGCAACGGAAATAGAATTCGGTTCGTGGAATGATTTTCATCTATTAGCAAACTCAAGAGGTAGAGCACACAAATGGCAGATAAGTATACGTTATGCTTATCGACGTTTCGCCGAATTTGAGATTACGACTCGATGAATTGTCGACGTTTACTTATAGTTGCTCTCCCAAATCGCTCGAGTGGGGGCACGTTTTATTTATGGTGAATCACCATTGGTGATCAAGTGAATATCTTCTAACTCAGGCTCATTTTCTTACGTGGAGATTCTAGGTAAAATACTGATGATAATTTTTCCAGATTCTCGCTTCTCTTAATTCTCGGTTTGGGAAATTCTCCATTTGATTTGGATAGTAGTTCTCAAATTGATACGATAAATTCTCAATTCGACTTGAAATGCTATAATACAGCATTATCTATTATATAATTGTAATTAATTATATAGTTTATAATTGTTTAATTAAATTGATAAATTGGCTTTAAACCGCAAATATGGTTCAACAAACTATCGAGTTTATCACAAAGCATTTCACATTTTTTGCGTTAATTTGTTGGATCAATATTGAATATTAAACCGGCCTCGTCTAATAATCACTGACATGATATATCATATTATACTATTACGTATATTGGGTATATACTATTAGATACGTATATTATATTATGATAATCTATTATACTATTACGTACCTATATTATACTCATATAGTATAGGTATATGACATATACCTACTACGGCAGTAGGTATACCTACCTAATCGCCTCAAACAAAACCATCTGCCATTTTGGCAGCAAAGCGAAATCTGTTTGTATACCAACTGCAACATCTTACGTGTGACTCAGCGTCCCTGGGGACTTTTTGTAGCCCATTTGCAGTTCCCAGTTGGGATAAATGTCCATCACTGCTGACTGGTCGCAATGCCTTTAGTTTACTATCAACATCCAACGCTGTTCATCTCCCCTTCGAATATCTCAGCCCGGTAATTGTGATTTACGCCGGACTAGGCAGACATCGTGTCGGTTCAAAGTTTTGATTAGAGTGCGAATCCCTTCCATTGGTTTCAGCAGCTGACCGTCCATCAGGTTGAGGAGGAAGGGAGGAGGAATATTGAGTATCGCTTTCAACCCGTTCCTATAGCCAATCAGCGAACACATCAGGCACATAGGGTTTCAAATTCAATCGTTCCAATTAGATTCGATCCTATTTATTTCATCGCGAATTATAATTATTGGTGAAATTGAGATAATATTTTTTTATAGAGAACAATAATTGTTCTTTATTGTCTACGATTATCATCTACGCCATAGCCAAGAATTTATAAAATTTTTGGGTTAAAGCTCTTCGCTTCACATGGATATATTTTTGGAAAAGCCCCTCAACTGCTTGTATCGTTCGTATTCTCGGGAAAATTTCGGAGTCAAAGAAATTAAAGGAAAAACTTCGTATTGATTATCAATTAGAAACTCGAAGCCTCCTCATCTAAGCTATTACGGCAACTTGATTAAGCCCTTATCCCTAATTACTTTCAATCAGATTAACTGCCGATCCGAACTCGAAACTAACCTCATCTACAACGGGCCCCCTATTAAAAGAGTGGGCGACTCCTCAAGCCTACAAAAAGGGTATACTTGTTTCGTTAATATTCCGATTATTGAGAGGTGCTCCTTATTCCACTTGGAGTATCGATTAAGGTTGGCTTTATCAGTAGTTAATTGTACCGCATTGTCGGCGTTTTTCAGTGTTTTCAATTATTCAGCGCTCCCGCTAATCGTCGGATGAGTAAAAAAAAAATTGAAAATAATCGTCGCCGTCGGAATCAATATGGAGTAATTATTGAGTCGATACGAAATCGCTAGCCGGGTGATTCCATTGACATACAAGATCTGCCAAATATCGTGACTGCGCTAATGCATGAAAAATTCGTTCCATTGGACGTTGATTAATTTTTCACGTGCTCTTTCATCAAATATTTTAGGGACATTTAATATTGGCTCTCAGGGGTAGACCGTTGGTACGATTATAATCGTATAAATAATTATTTATTCCGTCGGACAATTAGGGTACATTGAAATTCGTCTGGGATTCTCCTGACCCAAGTTATAATGAGCAGTCCAGGGGCGGAAATCAAATAATTATTTGATGTAACTAATTGTTTCGCTTTATGAAAAAATTCCATCATTATTAAGGTGAGAACCTGGGTCAAGAACGTAAGGGCCAAACTTCAAACCTTATCTTCGGTAAACGTTTCAAAAATGAGTGAAAAAAGTTGTTAGTGGTCTTGATTCTATTTGTCTCGAGGAGTGTAAGAAAAAACCACTCAGCCGAGCATTTTGAGAAATGAACCAAAAATACAAAGTGGAATACAAGAACCCACCAGTGCATGGTCAATAAAGAGCATTTCTATTTTGACTATGTATCATGATTGAAACGAAAATTGATTCGACGAGATGGTTTCTGCAGAAAAATGTAATTTTTGTTAATGTAATTTCGCGGATATTCTCGATTCTGTCATGTGGCTCTTCAAACGAGGAATCCAAACGCGAGAAAGAAGCAAATGAGCCTTACCTGCCCAATACTCATCTTCATTTTTCCTTTTCTCACTTTCATGGAGTTTTTTTCTTATTTCTCAACGATGGAGGGAGTGAGTTTTCTCAAACAAGGAAAACTCGAGATGGTCACCCTTTCTTCGGTACGATTTACATAAAAATGGAGTTGAGCAAAGAAAATTATGACACCCCCGAGGGTATTTGAGGTTCAATTCGCTAGGAGAGAAAATGAGATGTTTGCAAAAACGCAAACCTATAATTCGGACCGGAGCCACGATCCGCATTGGAGACTGAATTGGAAGGGGACGATGGGGTTATATACAAGAGAGAACAGAGGCGAGATATTTTCGAGATAGAAATTAGGTAGTGTTTTAAAGTGGGGGTTGTTTTTTGACACCATTTGAGGCGAATAAGCCTGTATAATTATGTTTGCGACTTCTAATCTTGCGTTATATTATATGCGTTGATTCTGAAATAAGACGATGAAATCACAAAAAAGTCAAAATTGGCCGTCTTCTAGTTCTGTATCTTAACCACGGACAGGAAAAAATTCAATTTCATGGTATTCAGATAAATTTTGAGACTATCTTTCGGTTCCGGAACGATTTTTGGTCTCTTCCCGCAAGAATATCAATATTTTTGCCGTTTATGTGGGAGCTCTTATGCATAAATAAATAAAAAAATATATTGACCATTTTGAAATGAATGAGGGAAAAATGTGTGCGTTTCAAAGCTGCTGCAGATTGGTAGAGCAAAAGATGAAAACAGCACTCCCACCCTTCCCTCTTCATCCAAAGGCATGAAGTTAGAATTCGGCAATGGATTGTGTTTACGTGGTGTTTACAGGCAGGATGATTGATTTTCCTGAACGAGAAGACGCTTATGAGAAATTGAATCTCTCGCAATAAACAACCGAAGAAACCGAATCCTTCGTTAGGGTCTCCAACCCGAATGCGCAACAAAAACCGCAAAGAAGAACCCGCCGGGCAAAAAAATTTTGAATCCGGATCTCGTCGCACCATCAGGCGGCGAAATACGAGATTGAACATAAGAAAACGAAAAAGAACCCGAGCAGGGGAGGGTTCTGTGACAGATGTGGAACACGTGAAGCAATGAAAAAGTAATATAACGTTGCTGGCAACGGCAACCCCGGCTCACGAGGTTGGCGTACGACGCCGAAGACGGACCGAAAACGAAATAAGGGATCTCTCTTTGGGTTGGAGGCTTCGTTTTGTGGTTCGAGGGTTCGACGGTCGGCTGGTGATGTTGCGAAGCGAAAGGGCGAAAAGAGTTTCGGGGGCGCGGAGCGCAAAAATCTGCGTTTTTCCACCCTGCCGGTCTCTGTCGTCCTGGGGAGGGTGTTCCTCTCGCCCCTTTGCATGTGCCGGCTGTCACGATCCCATTTCAAGACGAAATAAACGCCTGCGGCCAATTCCGATAGATTCACCATAAACGCTGGAATGCGTAGATACACAGTGATAGGCGTCCATAAGTACGTTTCGACAGTGAATCTGCAAAATCTCGTATGCTGAAAACCCAAAATTTCAGAAGAGTTGAAAAAACTACCATTGCTGGCTGCGCAAATGGAGTTGTCCACGGTGCTAAGAAACGCCGATGAAATTTGATGGTTGCAACTTTGAAGGTACCTCGACCAGTTAATGTAATGAATTGTCTCGACCCCACGACCAGCTTTTCGACAGTAAATGAGCGCCAAAAAGCAGCTTGAGTCCATTTTCTCGACTCGAGAAGATGCGTAAGGAGTTGCTTTACCAGTAGAGCTCAAAACATATTTTTCCCAAAAAACTCAACTTTACGAGGTTTTGCAGGTTCACTGTTTGAGGGAGCAAACGAGAAAAATTTTGAGTTGGAATCCGTTCAAACGCGCGCCGTTGCGTAAAATTTAAAAAGATAAATAGACATCTATAGATACCTACCTCATTTCACCATATTTTAGCCTGAGTACCTATCCCTTTTTCAAAAATGAGCAAGGCAAGTACTGTAGGCGAGAGATTATCCTTAAGAACACTTCTTTCCCATAGTAAAACGTAGGTACCTGAGCGCTTTCTGGAGGATAATTTTTCTACAAGCTAAGAGCTTACTTATCCTTATTTTACAGTAAATCAGGCTGAAAGGCCTTGAAACATTATTCTTTCGCCCTCTTTTATCTTCTGCCAGTTTTTCGCCGATCGTGTAACAACGAGTTTATGGAGGGCTCTGCATTATAAAGCATCGCTTTTACAGAAACATTGAACTTAAGTTGAGAACGCGATGAAATGCTTATGTGGAGAAAAAAATTGTATATTACGCATCCAAACTTTTGGTACAATCTCTTGAATTCTATCCATTAAAAACAACGGCATAATACTCAACAGAAAATGGAACTATCACTATTCACATTGAAAATTCAGGGTGAAAATTCTATACAAATTCAAGCCTACATAATTTCTTGTCTCCTGTCTTTCTGTCGTTTTGCACCTGTTGAGTCGGGCCATGCAGGCATGATAAATGCAATTCAACTAGACTCGTATCTTTTGTCTCTTGCTTGGACAGCCAGCCAAATTCCACCTTCAGGAACGTGAAGCCTTGACGTTTTATCGTATATGAGAGGATCTTTGGTTTTGGAACATTTCACAATCTCGAAATTCAAAAGCATTTTGGCGAGGGCGACTTTCACTTCCAGTATCGCGAAACGAGCACCTGGAACAGAAGCGAAGCATACCAAAGAAATTATATAAAAAGTTATTTTTTTATTGCAATTTGTTTACTCCTATACATGAATGCAGTGTTGAAATTATGTACAATTTTATCGTGAATGGTGTATGATGTGGTTTTCGTCTGCGTTCGGCCAATTCAAAGTGCGCAGAGAATCTGGGGAACAAATATATTTGACTCCCTCTCGAATCACCAAAATACAGTAGGTCCCTACCACCTCAAGCCGTGCTGAATGTGCTTGAACGGTCATGAACGCTCTTGAATGTTCTTGGACGTTCTTGAATGCTCTTCAATTCTCTTGAACGTTCTTGAATGTTCTTGGACGTTCTTGAATGATCTTGATGGTCCTTGAACTATCTCATACGTTCTTGAATGTCTTGGATTCATGGGCAGTGTTTTTAAATTCTGATCAGCTCAAGCAACTGTTCGCAAAGCTCAAGGATCAATAAGAAAACCTTTCAACAAAAGTGCTCCAGAACATTCCCTCACTCACTGTCTTATCATTTGATTCCCCTTGTGACAGTTCTCCATCGCAATCCCTCACTGTTCACAGCCGGACATTCTAACGTGTTTCAAGGTGCATCATCACACTTACCGATACAAATTCGAGGACCACTGCCAAACGGCAGATACGTTCCTTTCTTAATATTGGTTCCATTGTCCGAAAACCGTTCGGGATTGAATTCGAAGGGATTTTCAAAATACTGTGGGTCATGGTGGATCGCGTAAATGGGGATCGTGATGAGGAAACCTTTCGGCAGCACCAGATCGGTATGGGGCACCTTGTACTCTTGGGTCAAGACTCGACTCACTCCAGGAATCGGCGGGTACCGCCTGAGCGTCTCTGCAAGCAATAAAAGCTCAAATAATTCATTTATAATATTATACACCTAAATACTGGGCCAATTATTGTCTGGTTGTGCGGATGGTAAATTTGTATCTATCTGAAATTAGGCGGGTCGTATGAATTTTGCTTCGATAATGCGCACTATGGTGAGGGTATACCCAGGCTTGGGAATTTCATGCGATCAGCCGAAAAGGGAATGTTGGAAGGAGATAAGGCCGACAACGAGGAGGAGGGTTCCAGAGAATCCCAATCAATCGCAGGCTGTTTAGAACGCATTGTTGGCTCACCCTCTTCGGAAACGATATTTTAATTGAATCCAATCACCGCATTACCAGCTCCTAGTCAGTATTACTGTTCTCATCGTCTCGAACAACTGGAAATCCGCTGATATGTAAAGTGTTCCTATCCAGTTAATATCTTGTTCAATGGCTGTGATTGACATAACAAATGGAAGGGGTAACCAACTCTATGATTGCTTTTGATTCAAGGCATTTTTACTCTGAGGTAATAAGCTGTTGATACTCCAGAAGTTGATAAAAATAGTCTATTCAAGTTTTAAAGAAACGCGTACTTTTGGCTATATTATATGGATATACCTATGCTGATCCGATAGCATGGCAAAAACCTGAGATTTGATTTCAAATTAAGCCACCGGGTGGCACTCGGCTTTCAGCGTTGAATGCATGAATATTTAAGTCATACGTTGAAGGCAGGTTTCATCGACCAGGTTTCCCCCTTGACACTATAGACACCCTACGTAGTGCCGTTTTATCTCGTTCACTCCGAACTACCTACCCTTTGTTCATAACTTCTTGTAGATAACGTTGGAAGAGAGAATGATCGTTCGAGAGAGAGGGGAATCCTTAGGGATTGTTACTGAAATATCCTTGCTGCAGGAATTGATTCTACGATTTCTCAACTTGGATCAGCAGTTTTGAGATAGGTTTTGATTAACAAATCCTTAGCAAGAGGAATTTGACCCGTTCTGCCAAACGGGTACATAGTACATCCTATAATTTTTCCCTTATGCTTTGAAAAACCTTCAAACGTCTCGCATGATAAAAATACGATGAAAAATTAACGCAAAATTGAAGAAATATACAATAAATAAGCTATGACCTAAACATCCATTTCAATAATCATTGTTGGTGATCCAGAATTGAATTCCTGGTGGTATGCTTAGCTAAAAAATTTCAAATGGATTTTGAGGTAGGTAGAATTAACATAGTGAATTTAGCTCACCTGATATAACTTGATCCATGTACGTCATTTCCTGCAATGCCTCGTACGTCACTTTTCCGTCATGTCTGTTCGTGACACCGACGACTTCCTGGAAGACTCGATCTTGGACAATGGGATTCAGACAAAGTTCGTACATGGCATAACTGATCGTGCTTGCTGTTGTCTCGAATCCGGCAACGAAGAAAACGAATGCATTCGACACCAGTGCCGTATGGTCAAAAATATCTGGAAACAATTAAGTGTCATACCAAACAATATTTAATCATAATCTGATTTTTTTAACGATAGTAAAGAGAACCATTGGACCCTATTCGAATGCCTATTACCCACTATCCATCAATGTACTCATACTAACAAGGATTGTCTGAATCCAATTCGCCGTTCTTGATTGAAGTTTGATCCTTTTCCAGCAGTTCATTCATTAGGTGAAGAAAATCGTGCCTTACAATTGCTTGCTTTTTCCGAAATGCGATTGTCTCGTCGACAATGTTGATGAAAAAATTCAGCATCTCATTGGTGATGCCGCCAGGCGCTTTCAAAAACTTTCCCAAAGGTCCGATTACTCTAGAGGATGTTAAACGTCATTAGTAAGAATAAAAGAAGTCTCCGTTCATATATCCAAATTAGCTATACCTTTTCAGGGAGAGGATGATTTTCCTCGTTGACGTATCCTCAAAAGCAGCCTTCCCTACGGATCGAAACATCGAATTTGGGTCGTTGAGAGTGTCAATATTGAGCCCAAATGTGCATGAGGCTATTACATCGGTGGTGAAACGGGAGACTATCTCCCGAGCATCGAATGGGCATCTGCATTCAAATTAGATCAGTGAGGCGAATGTTCTCTGTACGTAATGCAACAGTTCATGAACAATGAAACATATTAAGTGATCGTGTCAGTCATGCATTCACGGCCATCAGTCGTACCGATCATTAAGGTACTGATCCCTCCAGAGAGTTAAAGGACTCAAAAAATAGTTTCTCGAGCAACAAAACGGTGGAGGGAATATTTTGATAAGTCCAGCAGTTGGTCAAGGAATGCAGGAGAAATTAATGTGAAAATTAATTGAAAAAATATTCCGCTGCTAGAAACACGGGTGAGTGCCATCGTCGTTTGCTCTTGGATGGTTGACCCTCGGATAACGACTAAGAGAACTCATCAAATTAACAATACAGTTTTTCACAGGATATAATTATATTTTCTACATGAATCTTTACCCCATTTCCACCTCACATGAGCTGTACCGAGGAATACCTGTATAAAGTATTTTCGGTACCAAGTATCCACGAAAAAATTCTGGGATGATGGAAAGCCTTAGTTTTTATCCGAACCGCGGTCCACTTGCTGGAGCAAGCCGCCTTAAGCCCGTATCACACGTCAGACCGTTCTCATCACACAGACCGTCTGGACAGACCGATTCTTTGGTGATTTTTACGTGCAAATTAATTGGTAATTCTCCTTAGAAATAATAACATTGATGCAGATGCGCAAAAGTGAACATATCCATAGCATCAGAAAACAGGAGCTGTGATCTGCACGCTGGTCTGTACGTCTTGTCGGTCTGACGTGTGACACGGGTTTAAATCATGCACTGTTTCGTGGAGATTGATACGCGGTCAGGTTGGTAAAACTGTCTCTAGGCATCGAGGGATTCCGTGGAAGTGTATTAAATTTTCCCTTGAAGTCTCTTCCTGGAACATCTCTAATTAGCGAACCTGACCTGTTCGTTTGATAAGTAGTCAGTGTTCTATTGAGCGACTCGGCGCATTCCACCAACTGGTTCAGCATCCCTTTGAGTTTGCTCGGGGAAAATATCGGAGTCAACTTGTTTCTCAGACTTTTCCAATGGGCATCCGTCAGATTCAAAAGATGCATAGCGAGCTTATTGGCTCTGGGGTCGTCCCGGATGCCTCGATCGCTAGCAACGGCGAAATCCTTTATTGTGAGCGTTTCAACCAGATGCGGATCCCTCAAAACCAAATTTGGTTTCATGAAGTGAAATTTGCCGAAAAATCTGAAATGATGGGTACAATAGTAATTATCGCTGATGAAAATAATTTTTTATGGGTAAATAGGTTAACGGATTGTTTAGTCACCCAAAACAATACCTAAAGCCAAATAAATGCCAAAACTGTAACCAAGCTCAGACTCTAATATATTTTTCCCAATACTGGTGTCTGCCGAATTTTTTCATTATTTCCGGATAAACGAACCCAAAGGACGCCTGCTCAGTTCAAACATGGTTCGAATTACAATTACTCGTCTATCATGAAAATCACTTCCTAACCCCCAATCTAAATGTCTGGTGAAATACTGTTCATCTCAGCCTATGCAGGCATCTCGAGTGAAATGATGCATGCACGAGTGAAAGAGAGGAAAATTGTGCCAAGGGATGCCATCTTATTTTTGTGAAAGCAGACACACCGAAATTCGATTCAATGTGGATTTTTTAAATAGATGCATGGTTTTGAAATCATTTTATCGTGATATATATTTTTTCAAAGAAAAATAAAAAACTAAAAAAAAATCAGTAAAAAAATAAATCTTAACACAGGAGGAAAATGAATGAATGAATAAAATTCCAAAAAAGTAAAAACATTCAAAGTAATCTGACCTTTCATTGGGAAATTTCATGTAAAGCTCATATTGAGATTCTCCCGGCGCTTTCAAGGAAAACAATGTGTTGAAACTATTTCCAAATAGAGGGTATTTCGGTTTATCCACTGGTACTCCATGTTTGTCCCAAAAGTCGTAACGTGACATTGAATGAATGTAAAGCAATACTAGCACGATGGTAAATAGAATTACTTCGACAATCATGGTCACGAATTTAGGCAAATTAACTTATCGACTGAAGATACTGATGGCACCAGCGTTCAAGACTGCCATTACAAGGTCTGTTATTGTGAGAGAACAGCACACGCGTTATGACAAGACGTAATCTCATCTCGAGGCGAATAAACTGATAACAAAAACATTTAAACTACTTGGGGGATCATTATTATGCCCGTATTCAAACGCTCAAAACGCGTACAGTATTCCGCTGCTATCGTGGGGAAAAATAAAATAAAAACTATTTTTTGGCAGCCAGTATCGGTTCTTGCCTCACCCATGCTCAGAAATGTATTGAGTGTTAGCTACAAGCCATCCTTCCGACCATGGTGAGTAGAAATCGGGGAACGCCAGAAATTCGGAGAAATCCATTTATACATGACTCTTCTTTTTGTCGCTGAAGATGAATTGTCTTCCTTCGTGAGAGGGCTGGTTCACGTGAATCACCTATAGATATACCGAGAGATCAAAGGGAGTATGAAGTTACAATGTCGAGGTGATGAACTGTCGTTATATGAATTCCTTTATTCAAATGGGACCCGAGGAAAGGGTAATTCGGAATCAAATTGATGGTATCGTGTGACGGGATCGTGTCAAGAACAAAGCGATTGAGATGTGACACTTCAATGGAATGAGAGGTTGTACGAGGCGTAGGCATCAGAGGCTGAAAAAGGTGACATGATGAAGGTGAAGGGAAGATGTGCGTGATTTACATGGGAGGCGGTATGGGGTGGTGTATGGAAGCTATGGTGTTATATGTAAACAATCGATAAGCGAACCCCCATCGGATCTTTGAGATCAACAAACTCAAACCATCCTGCGCGCTTTTTCCTTCAGCCTTTGGATCGATGTTATCCCATAGTAGGCTCACTTGGCTGATTTTCGGATCTGAAATTGAGAGCAATGTTAACGCATTATCAACAAATTGGAGACTAGAACAATTGTGAATGAGTATGCATGGCTAGTGCTGGTGTTAGGTCACTGTACTTTAGCATTATTGAGCGCGTCTCTCTTCGGAAATTCCTATTTAAATTTGTAATATTTTTTCGTTTCCATCATTTTCTCACTTTCCGAAAAATGTCCAAAGCCGGCGGAAATCAAAGGCTTGTTGAGATACTCAAAAATTCCAGAAAATTGGCTAAAAAGTATAATGTGAAGAAATTATTCCCAGTGTTGTGTGAGGCCTACCATTTTTTTTCTCTGACGTCGAGTAATCCTCGAAGGGTTCAAGAACCTTTACACGGCTCCTTAATACCTCCTCGATTTTCCTGAAAATCAGGGAAATTGTACGTTTCAGCAGTCCATGGCGCCCACCAATGTGGACCGAGGCTGATTCAGCGTCCAGGATTGATGACTGCATTTCGTATATTTTTGAAGCTGAAGGCAGTTTGGTTTAAGTCGTTGTTAGGGAGATTTTGCGTGTATGTCCACTTTCCGATTCAAAATAACAATATTTGTTCTGAATAAAATACCAGTTTGATCCATTGGAGGGCTCGGGCTAAACAACTTACGGTGTCATTACCTGTGCATTACTTCTAAAACGTCGACAAAAGAGTCGTTAAACTTCAAGATGAGCTTCATGAATTTTCATGTATTTACAATAATTATTGTAGTAACATTACCAATCTATATTATCTTTCGTATATACTCGTATAGGTAGTTTCTGGATCCTCGTCCTCGCACGGTCATCGAGAACGAATCCTTGATCCTTTCATTAGCAGTGTGCTGTACTAATTCGCAAATTCCCTTCGATGATATCTAGTCGATGATAGATTGTTTTAAGAGCCATTGAACCACCATTTGGCAAAAAATATACTACCTAGCCCTATAGGGAAAGGATGAGCAAGGTTTTCCTTCTGTTTGGCAAAGGCGCGGGCTTTGGAGCCAGATGTTGCTCCAACGTTAATTTGTGGCTTGAAGGAAGAAGTATAAATCAAGATAATCCATACCTTCTTGCGCTACCTTTGGCTACCTGCACCTACCTACCTTAATTTGTAGGATAATAAATATCACTTTGAGCCAGCCTGCTGCGCGGTCGGTAAGCTATCGATCCCAGCTCGTTTCAGTCCTCGTCCTGCCCAACCGAGGGCAGAGTTGGGGCATTAGACTGCGGGGATGGCTCGATTTTGATAAGAACAAAGTGTGCTCGACCGAGCAGTGATGGTCTCAGCAGATTGCTCCTCATCTCATTCCGTCGTACCGTGGAAAAACGCATCAATCACAATTCCGAAAAAATTGGAGCTTCCTCCGTACAGGGCCCTCCGTGTACTGTTTCTAAGGGCCCTGGAAATTGAAACATTTTCCTTTTCATGATTTGATACTGCGAGATCGCCCTAAAGGTTCAAAAAATAATTACCCAATAGCGGTGTACGATTCATTCAAATATTCCTGAGAAACCAATATCTCCCCGATAAAAACCAAACTCCGAATAACGCGTTTCGTGGAGGATTCATGGAAAAAAAATTTCTCTTGACTCGCGATTTCATGTTATGGACGAGCCATACTTCCATTGGGATGGAAGTCGGCTTATCGGGATACGGGTAAGCCGATAAGCCCGATAAGCTTATAAACTGACTTTCATCAGATTGAAGGTCAATCTTCCATTCCTAAGTACTTCCATTTATTTACCCGAAATGGGAGTTCGTACCGTAGTATCTGAGTCGTAGTTAATGTATAAGGCTCAATAATCGAAGCTGTCCCGGACCGGCCCTGCCGCTCTCAAGGAGTGGGTCGGGACTAAAATAGGTACGTAAAGAATCGTGGTAATTATCACCTGCTTCAATTAAAACCGAATCATTCGATATCTTCCTCTACTTACCATAAATTCTGAAATTCGCGAATTTCCATGGCAGTCGTTCGGGCCTCGACGGAGCAAAAAAGCTGAGAGCGGATACAGTAAAAACCTTTCCTCGCTCTTGTCAGGTTCTAATTCTCGGGAGGGATTGACTAAAATGAGGACAGAGGGATTTACTGCGTCGAGCTCCCCGAGAGAAAAGCGGACGAATAGCGAGGAGCGCCTAATGAGAGTCCGTAATCCTCGGGTCGTGTCGATGAAAGAAGGAGTAAACTCTACTGGTTGAAGGAGAATACGAAACGTAGGTAAAACGGGAAAGGGAGGAAAAAAGAATGGAAGGAAACAACGCTTTAGCAAAGAACCGCAAATTGCCTCGCCGTCCCCATATTGATGCGTCTGCCAAAAGTAGAACATTTGGCCGTCCTATTCGAACGATAAAAAGCGACCGATTTCGATAATGAAAGTTTTTGCCTGGGCGAGCAGTTCAAGAGATCTCTGGTACAGGGTGTCTACCGCTTCGATGTTCAAAAATGAAGAAAAATGTTATATTGCGCATATTTCCTGATAAAAAGTCAGCATTCTATAATAGGTGGTTCAGCCACGAACTTTTTCTACAATGTTACCATATTTTAAACCTTCAGAAACCCATCATTAGAAGGTAATTGGGCGATGGAGAGGATCAACTTCGAATTCAGAGTGGAAATTGCCAAAAACTCCAGACGTTCGAACACTACACAAAATCCGAGATTTCTGCAAAAAAAACACGTCTTTCTGCATTCGAAAATTCGATTTCTCCGTTAATAAGAAACGTAAATTCAAAAATGACTATACCGTTGGAAAGCTGAAATTTTTGGGCCAGTTTTTACCGAACGTGCGCGGGATTTATCCACTCATTTCTTGTAATAAATGCACGTTGAAATTGGCAATTTAAAAAAATTGAGCAATTCTCAACTTTGGCTGAATTATTTGTCTATTTAACTTAAAGTTAGAAAGCTGAGAATACCTCAAAGTTATTGGTAATTTAACGGGCTTTCTAACGGTATCATTGTTTCTACAATTACTTTACAATTTGATGGTCTCAAGTCAATTTTTCTGAAACTAAGTCGAAAATACGAAAACATTTTTAAAGCGAAAAAAGTGGGCTGTCCTTTGGGCTTACGGAAAATTATATGTCGATCGAAAATTGCAGTAAATTAAATGAAGAATCGGCCCTTTTCAAGGGAGACAATCTTAAGTGTGAACATCCTGAATAGGACAAAATGCAGGAGGCGTGGTTATTTTTTACATTTTTCTATAAGTGTACCAAAAATCTGTTATCCATGAATCTCCTTCTGATGCGGTTTGGTGGAAGAGTATATTAAAATATCTATAGAACATATTAAAATTAAAATAATAAACAATATAGGAGTATTATTACCCTATATTTACCTGGACAGGAGCATCCAAGCCAGCTTTACTTCTCAGTCATCCTGGTCTTACGAAGCGATAATTTTAGGCGACTGGCTGGCTACGTCTGGCATGCTACCGAACGGATGTATATACTGTTCGCAGGCGGTAAATCACGTTTCTCAACATTGAAGAGTTATCTTGTTATCGTTAAAGATTCGAAAGGGCGAAAGGGCTTTTCTGACTTTTTCAGGAACCGAGGTCGCATCTGCCGTGCAACCAAACGCGGAACACGTGACGAATGCCGAGTTTATTATTGGTACCTTCCTCCCCAGATCCTGGAGCTATTCCATCAGTTGTAATTTTAGAAGTTCCCCAACGACATCTGGATTGTTACTAGTCTTCTGCTTCTGGAAAGAAAAACAGAAGTCGTATCGCTTCGTTTGGCTCCCGACGCATAAACTGGCTTTTTAAGCCTTAAAGATATCGACTGCCAGGAAATGGGGTAGGTTTATCGTCTCAATGAGATATTCTTATGGGATTATTTACTGTCGATTATTTCATCCTTACCCGAAAGACCCAACCCCAATCTAGTTCGAAACCCGTTATTATTCAGTGAGTTTTAGCAACTCACATGACGATTTCGTAACATATTTATGTAAAAACCTACGCCCACCCGTTGATACTTGCCTTTGAACTAACATAATACGCACATTGAGCTCTCTGAACCATACAAGAAGGTAATACGGAATATTAAGTGGGTATTATGTATATAATAGGTCCTAAAGAATATTCAATACACGATCCGCTTTACGTTCATACCGACTAAAGCGAGTAAAGCAATAATAGAATACCTGGAAAACAACCCTTTTCCTCTCATTATATGTAACTTCATAGACGGATTCATACTTTGGAGATAATTATAAATAATCAAGTTTTATTTTCTGCCCTGCCATTATGATATAATGTAATCCAGTACGGGGCAGTCATGCGATGGGAAATGTTCCCATCAGACGGCCAGAAGCTAAATATTTCCTCTTTAATGACTTTTCCTGCCCGGAAATCTCCGTTTTAATTAGGTATGCATTTAAACTGACGAGGGACTTTCTCCGAATCACGAAGTTTCTTGTGAAAGTTTACGCAGATTCATCTCGACTGCTTACGGGGCAAAAATCGATGTTTTCCGCTGCAGAACTTTGCTTTGAAAGTGAACCTCTTTGATCCGATTCTCGCTGAAAAACTCGTTTACATTCAATTTAGATTCCATGCTTAATACCGCAAAGGTAGGTAGGTATATCACTGCGGCAGTAAAATAGAGCTCGAAACACTTAACCTCTTTTTCAGCCCTAACAAACCCCAAACCTGATAACAACATAAGCCAGTGGTGCGTAGATAGAACAAAATACTTCCATACGTACATTTTTGACACAATTTGATTATATTTTGACTACTTTGGAGGCTGTTTAGGTCAAAAATATCATAAATCTCACTATTCCAATTTTCAAATCCGCCTAAAATAAAAATCGTCGAGTTACCGGAACGTAAAAATATCCAAGTATTGTGCCAGGCCAAAAACGCTCAAATCGGTTAACTCTAGTGGCCAGGAAAATACAAAAATAGGAAAAACTAAAAGTGCTAATATATCGGAAGTAATATTCGGAATAATTCGGGTTCCGGTTAAACAGAGTTAGAGGTCTTACTGAGACGAACATTTGAGTTCAAGAAATTTGAAAAAAAAGGTTGAGATTGAGGGAACCGTTTTTGTGAATGAACGTTGTTTATGCCGATTTTAAAACTTGCAAAGTGCGTTTATTAACGTTTTTGATCATGGCGGCCTTCAAACAGTCAAAATGGAATCAATTTAATTCTAAACTTTAGGTATCACAAATTATTGTGTCCTATCTGCGTACCACTGGTTTTGCTATAATATTTGTAAATAGGACATTAGATAACTTTTTTTTTCTATTCTTCAAATTGTCACGCCCAGTATTTGTGTATGGCTGAATCGATCAGCATTCGCTGTCTAGCCTAACCATCTCTCCCAACCAGCGCGTAGAAAACGTAGGAGTCCTTGGTTTCATCGCATTATTATTATTTTGAAAAACTGCCTACACATTTGCATTCACGTTAATTATGACTTTGCAATTAGCCATGTTTAAAGTGCATGCATCAGACTCTCAGAGTGCAGACGATCTGATTAATTTTTATGCCTGTTTAAGGTGAAAGAAATTAAAGAGGAGAACCAGTATAAAATTTCATCTACGCGTTGAGCTGAATATTTCAAGCCATGAGAAGAAGTCCTTTTTCAACGAAAAAGATTCACTCGGCAGTTCTATTTCACAGCTTACGTTTGAAGAGCCAATTTTGGAAAACCGTATTTCCTCACGAATGACGAAGTTTAATGCATTCTCACGTAGTTTTTTCTAATTTCTTATATCAAAAAGTAATTAAGTCACTATTCCCGCGTTAAACCAGCTTCAGGGTAGAATGAAGATGGCAAAACTAAGGAATAACCTGCCACCTGTTGTTTAAGGTCGTCGCCTTTAAAATTTGTGTTGGCAAGCTCTTCAAATTAACTATCTCACAGTCAAGGCCAGTGACACCTTCAGGTTTATCAATTAATTCAACGTTTAAATTAGATTTAATCTAGACTGATCCAAGGACGTTTGCACTAAATTTCACCAAATTTCCATTTATCGTCATACCGAAAATAGCTCGGTAATTATTTAGTGCAAGCGCCCTTCTATAAATATAGATTCAAATGAAATCATGAACCGGCTCAGACTGAGGTCCGGATTGTTTATCAATAATTGATGAATTATTCATTTAAATCTAGAAATATCCATGGACGCTTGCACTACATTTCACCTAGGACACACTTACATTGACTTGATTCCGAAAATTACTTGGAAATTAGTTAATGCAAGTATACATTTAGATTTAAATAAAATCATAAACCGGCTCTTAGAAATTTTTGTTCAGATCCTTACCTGCTTTTCATTCGAAATCACGTAGGTACCTACTTACGGTGCAGTCGTGAGTAGCAAAAAAACGTTCAAACGTGATAACATAACACGCATATGAAAAATTCAAAATCAGAATAATGATCAAATCTTGCAACTCCCCGATGGAAAATAATGATTTGTTAGGACGTCGTTTTCCCATGTTACCCAACTATTTACGATCGAGAAATCGCTGTCCGCGTAGGACCCCCTAAAAATTTCGTTTTCTTAGCAACCATACTCTGATAAGGCCCAGCGATCTAATTAAATTATCCATCTGCTTCTAATTAACCAGTGATATAAATGTCTTCTCCAGGCCTGCGTGTATGCTGTCTTCTTCGTCAGTATGCTGGGAATGAGGCGCTGGGTTATTCGACCAGTACTTTCAAAGAGTTGCCGTTGTGACGGGTTCAAAGAGCTTGCAAACGTACCCATTGAATACCGGAGTATGAGCTTTACTGCATATATTAACACGTACGTGGCGGACAGTATTGTACGTACGACAGCGTATGCTTTCTGTTAAATCTCCACTCGGGTTGTCCCCCAGGGGCCGAAGGACAGGAGCTAATTTCGTTTGGCTCGAACCTCGAAGGTACGGGCCGACCTGGCCATCAATTTGAATAAATTGAAACTAGAGGTGCTTAACCGAACGGGTTGAGGAGAGCAAAGCCTCGTCCGTTGGTCAGAGAGTCGGCCGTAAATCCTCCCTGCAAAGGGTTTGGGCGTTTTCGGCTGTGTCACAACTAACAAGGCCGCCACTTCACTTTAATGTAAAAGCACTGGAGGGAATTCAATCAGCCATCGCTGTTTCTACTTATACGGGAGTGGTCCTACTCAAGTTTTTCCGTTTGAAAATTTAGATCCTCGATGTACGATACGCGGATCACTAAATCCAGCGCCCGATCCTCTCAGCAAAATTAGCTACCGCGGCTTGGTATCGTGGGATAGCTTCGAGGTGCCCACTCACTATCCGATCGCAGGATGCAGTCATGGGGATGACCATAGGAACTTGGTTTTTGTACGCGTACGGAATTTAGTTGGATGTTTATTGAGTCATCTCGACCAATTAGAGAAATGAATTTTCTTGGCCCCACGACCGGCAATCGGATATTGAGTGGGCACTCGAAGTCAAACTCACAATAAAACCAAAACTCAAACTCATAATCGAACATGAAGTCAAACTCACAATGTACTGTTACAAACGACTTATTCCAAAGAACCTTATCAACCAATAATTTGGACCCAAAATCCAGGAAAAATTGGTAAGTGATCGCATCCTTGAAAAATTGGCCCCTCAAAAAATCCCAAAACAATTTAATTTGAGTGTATATTCGTACTACACCTACTTGCGTGCTACCCTGAATTACTGGTGATTGACCGGCCGATTGTGGCCCTTCAATGCGCATGCAACTTACGCTGGTATAAGCGTCCTCAGCAAGGATCTCTCAGCCATCAAGATGCTGATGTAAAATGGCTGGAATAATGTGAGAAGTGTCTTCGCTCTCCTAGTGTTGAGTGCGCGCTGAAGATTCACCCGTGCTCAATGTGGGAAAATGGCCTATGAGACAGAATACCCGCTGAAGATGTCCTGCGGTACGGCGGAGGCTGGATGACTAGGTCTAAGTAAACACAGGATGGGCGAAGAGCACCTGTGTTTGCGCCAGGCGGAGAGTACTCGTGCGCTCTTCTGTTGGCTCGAAGAGGCGTCGTGTATACACAATTATTCAGCTCTAAACTCCGAGACCCTATACCCCAGTTCTAACTCTTCGCAATCTCATCAGCTCCAACCAACATTTCATTTGGAGAAGTGGACAGGAACGAATCGGAATTCCAACATGTCCATGAAATTGTGCGAAAATTGGAGTAATTCCAAATAAGAAAAATCCGAAATAATACGAATAGGCGGGTACCTAATAGGGGCAAATGCATGGCTAAAACTCCACATAGTGCGCTTATTTTATTTATTTTTTATCTTATGATATTATTGTAATCGTCCTAAAATCGAAATACGGATCGGAGCTTCAGAAATCATTTTCCCTTATACACTTTTATTCAGAATCACCTGAACAAGTGCCTATGCCTATGTGTGTCCGTCTGTGGTCATTTACAAAAATGGCCGTAGTCCCATTTTAGTAGGTATTCGAAATTTCTTGGAAATTAGTTGATGCAAGAGTCCTTAAATAAATCTAGCTTTAAATTAATGGAAACCCTGGCCCTTAATGCCGAGTAATATTTTAGGATCCGTTTTATCTTCACCTACTTACTTATTAAATGAAGTTCCTGAGTAGTTATTAGGTTATAATAAGTTATTCGGCGGTAAAGGGCCAAACAAGAAAGAGTTATAGAAATGGTTAATTATCTCCTAAATTTCGGGTTGCCAGGAAAATTACTCGGTGACATCTGTAAGAGCGAAGAATTCCCAACCTCGAATAGTCTGACCAGAAAGTTTTTTGTCTCTTATTTTTCCGCTGATCCCACCAGCTTTTTCTAAGATGGGCAAGATGAAGTGCTGCCGAGAAGTAGCGGCTTGAACGATGACGGAAGGGGAGTGGAGTTAGAAAAGGAACCGGCGGATGACAAACGGAAGTTGGCGGAAAAGAAACAGGAACAAAAAAGCCTTGAGATCCGACCGAGTGTTGGATCCTAGAAAGTGGCGATTGTAATTTCATTTTGGGTTCGTGCCAAGAGGCCCTTGGTGATAGAACAGGAAAAAGGCTAAAACTGCGACGAGGAAGCGGGGAAGAGGGAGGAAGCCTTTGAGGACGCTTAATTTCCAGGTTTTTTTAAGACTTCGATTTTCTAGAACATAGGAGTCATCAGGGGCATAACCAACATCGTGGATTTCGAATAGAAGAATGTTTGTACAGTAAACGTACGAATGAAAACATACCTAGTAGACTATTATTTTACTTTTGCTTTTTTGGAAATTTCTAAAATAAAATCACGCTGTTTTAAAATTGACCAGAATCATTCGTGTTTTTTTTTCGAATTCGGCCTGTTGACAAGCGTTTTCAAGTGAGAATTTATTTATTTCTGCACCCGCTTAATTGGTAGGTATTGTTATTCGCAAAATTCACTCCGAGCTGTCTGAGGCTATTCGGGATTTTTCCTTCCATGAAAAAACTGCGATCTCTGTTCGCATGTCGAATCGAAGTAACTTTGAGTTATTTAAATTTTCGCATTCATATGACAAATCGGTCGAAACTGGAATCATAATTCCAACGTCCCCTTTTTCTCCGGCCTGTGATTAATTTCTCCAACATTTTTCTAACGGTTTTATCAAATGAAAGCAATACTTTCGAGTTTCCCGTCGAGCAGGAGGGGGAGGAAAAATATTTGTTTTCATCTATCCAACCGTTTTCTGCCCCTCTGCGTTTATTCAAGTTATATAACGTGGGTTGCCAGAGGGACGTGAAATCTCCTTTCCCATCCCGATGTTCAACTTTTTCTCACCGCCTCTCATCGTGGAAACGAGCAGGAGGTTTGAGGGTCCCTAAGGGCTCTTATTTTCCGGAGGTTGGAGGGGGGGGTGTGCTTTAATTTGATTGTGATTGTTTAAAAGGGCACTGCGGAAGAGTAGCTGGAAAGTTAGCGGTGGAGGGGGTCTTCATTGAGATGAATGTCCTCAAGCAGGTCTCTTGAGCAATTAGGGGGTTTCAAATTGGGGAAGAGTAGTGGAGAGGACGGTGAATTAAAACGTTTTTCCATTTATTTTTCAAACGTGATAAGCCCGAAGCCCGAAATGTGTCCACTTAACCAAGTGGCATTTAACTATCATTAGGATAGAAATGATCGATACATTTTGTCGCATTATGATTCGCAGAGCTGAAAGAGTGCATAGCAGAGTTCGATTTGGTATTGGAATTTAACTCAGATTGGAAGGGGGATAATTCTGGTAGAACTATCTAGATTTATTCGGTTTTGAAAATGTGCTGAAGCCTTTCATTCCCGTAGAGACTGTAATGTTTCAAAATATCGACAGTAGGTAACTTCAGAAAACCATGTAAGTCCGATTTTCTTCGAAAATAAGGTTTTGAGCTCTGTTGGCATATTAGGATCGCTTGATTCATCAGCCGTGTTCTCGTGCGTTGAATAGCGTCGAAAGAGATAACACTCAAATCAGAACAATTCCATTTCAACCCAGAAAAACACGTAACTCCTCATCTACACAAAGGTGCTTAATAGATACCTATTGATACGAATGCTACATAACATCGGCTGTTGGATGCAATTCCTGTATTGAAGACATAAAAAGGCGTTTAAAGATTTTAATAAAAATTAGTTTTCGGTGCTCCCTGTAAAATTTACCAACGAAGACTTACATGTTTTCTTGAAGGTATCACAATTGAGGCGTTGATAGCCAGAGTGGACCATTCCACACAGGTGTTGAACTGAGAAAATCGCATTTGAAAATTTCGACTAATTTCTTGTAATTGATCAAGGGCCTTGTTATGGTGTTTTGAAGAAAAAAATACAAGCACTCTTGGGTGAACAGATGACTCATGAACCATAGGGACATTTCTACAAGCCACAAAGTCCACTCTGGCCATCAAAATCGGCGGCCAATTTGCAGACGGACCATTTGAAAAGTTGCGCTCTCTCTTAGCACATTCGAGAACGAGTCAAATTTTAATAATAATTCGATAGATAGAGCAACCTCAGACCCATTGCACTGTATAACTCATTTTTGGACAGTTTGTGGAATGGTCCACTCTGGCTATCAACGCCTCAATTGTCATAATCGTTTCTCAACTCTAGCAATGTCTATCGTCCATTTCTATGCTTCGGTCGCCATATCGGCTGTTTGGCTAGGTTTGCTGTGCCCTCAGGGCCACGCAGGAACCGGATTGGTGGATTCTTCATCGCGGTCGAGGCAGAAAAATCTTGATAACGGTTCCCCCGGGAAGAAGAGACCTCGAGAAGGTTAAGAGTTGGGACAACCACCGACGCCGGTCCAGAGGCAAGGGAACGATAAGTCTGTTCGGTAGTCGTAAAAATCTGAAGGAAGATCGGAGGTGAGGGAGGGGGGGCGAGTCTCAGTATAACTGTTTCCATCTACCTAACCTATACCTCAGTATAACCTATACCTTGTCGGGGCCAGAACCGGAGAAGTGGGCCTTCCTCCACCCGAGAGGACAGAGGTGGAAGATGGGGAACTGGAGAATGAGTAACAAGCTTGGTTAGCTTCTGGGGCTCGTGCCCCGCGGCCGACTTGACCTTAAACTTCAGAAGTTGAGAGAAGGGTTGGAGAAGACGAGGAGGGCCGTTCACGCTAAACGGATGAACGATTGCTCCATCTGGTTGTCAAGTATTTGGTATTTAGCATATTATTGCTTGTCTTCCACTTTGGTAGGCACTTAATTTTCCGAATAATTGATCAGATTACAGGTTTGCGTTGTAAAACATTGTCCACCTAAAATAGCAGTATATCTAGCAATTAATGAACCGCTGGTCCGATCTCGACCAAATTGACCTCAAAATTGGCCCAACTCGATTCCATTGCGATAACTAAATCAAAATTATGGAATCACTGTGTTTTATCTACCTATCTCTGTCAAACACGGCACTCATTACAATGGTAGGTAGGTTGGTACTCACATCACTTAGGTACTCAATATTATTGAGTCAATAATCCATCAAGTTCAGTCGATGGAATACAGTGGAAAGCAATGAGTCATCGCTTTCAACTCATCCTTCTCAAATCACATTATTTCCAATGGCGTCTTATGGCTCTCGAGGGTTTATTTTTTCAACCCTCCTCAGCCATTAGGACCTGTATGAGTATCGCAATGCTCTTAGCTCGACTCTCAACTATAAGTAATGGATGAGCTCCAAATTTCCCAATGCATCAACATCTCCGATCATGGGGTGGCCATCATTCTCATACCGATTTGAAAGTTTCAATAGATTGATGCTCCTTTTTCCAATAGGGAGGAAAATCACTATAATAAACAGGGTAGGTACCTAAATCCTTCATGATTCCGATTCCATCGGTAACTATCCCTTTCACTAACAACTTGAATAAAATAGCGGTTACTGGTTGATTCGATTAACAATTTATTAAGGTAGTAGGTGTATATTAGGTAATTTTAAATAATTAATTTCCAATATATTCTTCTCACTTTATTTATTTATTGTTGATATGTACTTGGAAAATTACACATGATGATAAAATTCTTTGTCTTTCACTCACATATTTTAACTTGATATAATGGAACATTTCCCATTGTTTCTTCGTACCCGCACCATCCGACCAACTGACGATGAGGTTTCGAAAATGTAGCAGGTGGCGTAGCGTGGCAGGCAAACACAAGCATAATCCAAAACTGGCGGGCTTTGGGGTACTCAAGAAACCAGCAGGTAAGACGATACCCATTATACATACATCCCTGAACAGAGTACAATGGCTCACAAAGGCCTTGGCTGACCCTTAACAGTGCGCAGGTAGAGAGGGCAGAAGGTGTTTTCTGATGCTGGATGCCGTGGAGGGACTGCCGGTTTTGTTGTCGACTTCCCAAAAGGGACCATCGAATCGCTCTGGGTTCTCTTTCGTTGCCGAACAAGTCTCCAAACAGAAAGGAGAAGAAATTTTTCCCATCGCCATAAAAAATTCCAGAGTCATACACAGGCGACTGTAAATTTGCAAGATTCAGTCGTCATCATGGCCATTTATTAACCTAATACAAAAATCAGCTCTTGGCCAGTTTTGGTGGAACCTGAATTCCAAAATTTATTGTGAAAAAACCCCACGAAAATCGAGTTTACAGTCTCGAGCTTTCGATTCCTCAAGATGCTTGATGCTTGAAGTTATTCCTTCCAAAAAATCCTTCCAACACCCGATATTCATCATAGCAAAATCTTCATTAAAGGAAAAAGCAAAAAAATCTCTGCAACACTGTAATTTGAAGATGTCATCTACCTGCTTGTGCAATCATAGCTTAGAATCTACAAAATAATTTGTTTCCAATCTGTTATAGCCAATCCTTATAATTGGGGTATGGGGGGGGGAGGGTTATCGGGGCTCTCAACTTCTTCTTCAGGGCTGTGAAGCCCGTGGTGAAAATTGATCTGAACTCATAACCTATGCTGGTGCAATGAGAAAGCGCCAACTCCAGTTTTCTGACTATGGGAAATCGTATCCATTGTTTCGAACCGAATGCCTCCGCCACATTCTATCATCCGCTCTACTACATTCTCTGTGTCGACCAATCCCATCTCTTATTGGGTGTGTGCGTTTGTAATTCACTTTTCGCATCGCTCCCCGTAGTGGTAACTTGTTGTAATTGCTTCACCTGAAAAGGCGGTCTGGGAAAGATGTCAGGGATCAGTGGCCTGACTGGAGGAAATTAGAGCTCCCTTATGGCCATTCAATCTCGAACTCCCCGAGGCTTGGGAGAGTTCAAGTTTCGTGAAACATTTTGTGAGAAGTAATACGTATAAGAATAATACGTAACATAAAAGAAAGGAGATACGGCCTATGTTTTTTTACGGCCGAACATGAAAAAAGAACTGAGCGGTGTGAAAAAAATGCTAAAGCGAGTCTGGGATTCACAAATAGTGGGGGGTGAACCGAATTGGTTGCAGCCAGCAACAAAAACGGAGCGTTTGAATTGGAATAATAATATATAACAATAATAAAATAAGGGTGAAGTGTCATGTATTTCTATCCTGGTATTTATATCTAGGTACTTCATAGTTCGATAGTGCAGCTACGGAAGTGTAATAACTAGCAGTCAATGGTGGGAATCGAACCTCGCGTCTCCCCTATGATTGCCACTGCCTAATTAGAATGAAACGGATAGCACAGTTAGCAGATCATCATTTTCGGTTTTAAAATAACGCGCTATCTTCAATTTTAGAGCACTATACTCGACCACCAGCTGTCCTAGCACTGTCTAGCGCTATGCTCCTAGATCCGGGGTGTCGACCATATTTCATGGTTTACGAATGCAATAGCGAGTCTGCGGTCAGGTCCTACAACCATTGGCTCATATTAATTTCAGTCAGACTCCGCACGACCATCCAGCTCGTATTGTCTTCTCACCTGTTGGGTCGAACGGCCAACACGAGACACAGCTCCAGGTATCGAAAACAATGGCACCAGGTGACGCCAGGGATCATCTCGAAACTGTGGGCGCGAAATTATGATGGCAGAGGCGTTCGCCAGATGTCTTGTTGAGGTTGGCCAATTATTTACAACATTATCAGACATAGTTAAACGTTCAACATTCTGAATTTTGCAAAAATTTGTTCTACGTATTGGAGGCTAGAGGTAAATATGCCAACGCAACCGCAGTTAGTATCTTGAAGTGGTCTGAGGCAACGCCACGTCTCACAGCCCGGGGTCATGACCGAGGATTTACGCTTAGATCTTGGAGTTTCGAAAAAGTTCGTCACCTGAGGAGAATTGTATTATTTATACGATCCGTAACGCTTCGACAGGCACTCTCACGCTGTTTATGGGAGTTTTCTCATCTCGACAACTCCCCCAAAGATTCTCTTACCAACTTGGAAGACGGGTACCAACTCGAGTGAAAAACCAATCTTGACGTAACAATAGTATACTATAATAGTATACTTCTAATATCGTCAAGTAAACTTTATGAGTGTTACTAGCAAAACTAAATAAAAGATACATGATGTTTTACAGGTCTTCCCACAGTTACCAACGTTACTTGAAGAGGAAACTGGGGAAGGGGGTTCTACCAAAGTTGGATACTCGTATGAGCACTTTCTGGCGTACCTATTCCGACCACTCAAGGTTGCCAATCACACCTATCAGTAATCGCTTGCGAATTGTTTGTGAAAATGTGAGACAAATTCTCCGAATAGCTCACAAATGGTAATGGACCATTACTAAGGTGACCAGACATCCAAAATTCAAAAGCGGGACGCTATGAAATGAACAATAGTTATAATATAAATTATAATAAATAATAAATCTATAAATAGATACCTATATATTTGTATATATCAAAGTTGGTATAAAAATGAAAATCAAGTGTATTAAATTATAGCGAATCAATTGCTGTGGCGGTAGCAATTAGGTGTCTAAATAATAAGCAATATTTCTAGAACGAAATCGAATACTTTATTGAATATTTGAAATTGGGAAATTCGTCGCTACGTGGAAATCTTGAATCATCTGGTTGTCCCTTAGGAATAACTTCCTACTGTTGACGACACTTCATCAATAAAAAAAAAACACGCAGAATAGGTAGGAACCGCACCAAAATAATAAATACGATTATTAACTTATTAACTCGTATTATTGACTTTGAACTCGAAGTCGACTTTGATCTCGAAGTAGACTTTGACCTCGAAGTTGACTTTGATCTCGAAGTTGACTTTGAACTAAAAGTTGAGTTTGAACTCGAAGTTTACTATGATCTCGAAGTTGAGTTTGAACTCGAAGTTGAGTTTGAACTCGAAGTTGACTTTGAACTCGAAGTTGACATTGATCTCAAAGTTCAGTTTGAACTCAAAGTTGACTTTGATCTCGAATTTGAGTTTGATCTCGAAGTTGATGTGGATCTCGAAGTTGACGTCGATCTCGAAGTTGACTTTGAACTCGAAGTTGAGTTTGAACTCGAAGTTGACATTGATCTCGAAGTTGAGTTTGATCTCGAAGTTGACTTTGATATCGAAGTTGACCTTGACTTCGGAGTTGACGTTCATCTCGAAGTTGACGTTGATCTCGAAGTTGAGTTCGATCTCGAAGTTGACGTTCACTCGAAGTTACCGTTCATCTCGAAGTTGACTTTGATCTCGAAGTTGACTTTGATCTCGAAGTTGACTTTGATCTCGAAGTTGAGTTAGAACTCGAAGATAAGTTTGATCTCGAAGTCGACTTTGATCTCGAAGTTGACTTTGATCTCGAAGTTGACTTTGATCTCGAAGCTGACTTTGATCTCGAAGTTGACTTTGAACTCGAAGTTGAGTTTGAACTCGAAGCTTACTATGATCTCGAAGTTGAGTTTGAACTCGAAGTTGAGTTTGAACTCGAAGTTGACTTTGAACTCGAAGTTGACATTGATCTCAAAGTTCAGTTTGAACTCAAAGTTGACTTTGATCTCGAAGTTGACTTCGAACTCGAAGTTGAGTTTGATCTCGAACTTGAGTTTGAACTCGAAGATGACTTTGAACTCGAAGTTGACTTTGATCTCGAAGTTGATTTTGATCTCAAAGTTGACTTCGATCTCGAAGTTGAGTTTGATCTCGAACTTGAGTTTGAACTCGAAGTTGACTTTGAACTCGAAGTTGACTTTGATCTCGAAGTTGACTTTGATCTCGAAGTTGACTTTGATCTCGAAGTCTATTTTGATCTCAAAGTTGATTTTGATCTCGAAGTTGAGTTTGATCTCAAAGTTGATTCCGATCTCGAAGTTGAGTTTGATCTCGAACTTGAGTTTGAACTCGAAGTTGACTTTGAACTCGAAGTTGACTTTGAACTCGAAGTTGACTTTGATCTCGAAGTTGATTTTGAACTCGAAGTTGACTTTGATCTCGAAGTTGAGTTTGACCTCGAAGTTGAATTTGAACTCGAAGTTGACTTTGATCTCGAAGTTGAGTTTGACCTCGAAGTTGAGTTTGAACTCGAAGTTGACTTCGAACTCGAAGTTGACTTTGATCTCGAACTTGAGTTTGAACTCGAAGTTGACTTTGAACTCGAAGTTGACTTTGATCTCGAACTTGAGTTTGAACTCGAAGTTGACTTTGATCTCGGAGTTGAGTTTGAACTCGAAGTTGACTTTGATCTCGAAGTTGAGTTTGACCTCGAAGTTGAGTTTGAACTCGAAGTTGACTTTGAACTCGAAGTTGAGTTTGAACTCGAAGTTGACTTTGATCTCGAAGTTGAGTTTGAACTCGAAGTTGACTTTGATCTCGAAGTTGAGTTTGACCTCGAAGTTGAGTTTGAACTCGAAGTTGAGTTTGAACTCGAATTTGAGTTTGATCTCGAAGTTGATGTGGATCTCGAAGTTGACGTCGATCTCGAAGTTGACCTTGACTTCGAAGTTGACGTTCATCTCGAAGTTGACGTTCATCTCGAAGTTGAGTTTGAGCTCGAAGTTGACGTTGATCTCGAAGTTGAGTTCGATCTCGAAGTTGACGTTCACTCGAAGTTGACATTCATCTCGAAGTTGACTTTGATCTCGAAGTTGACTTTGATCTCGAAGTTGACGTTCATCTCGAAGTTGAGTTTGAACTCAAAGTTGAGTTTGAACTCGAAGTTGACTTTGATCTCGAAGTTGAGTTGGAACTCGAAGATAAGTTTGATCTCGAAGTTGACTTTGATCTCGAAGATGACGTTGATCTCGAAGTTGAGTTTGATCTCGAAGTTGACATTGATCTCGAAGTTGAGTTTGAACTCGAGGTTGACTTTGATCTCGAAGTTGACGTTCATCTCGAAGTTGAGTTTAAACTCCAAGTTGAGTTTGAACTCGAAGTTGAGTTTGAACTCGAGGTTGACTTTGATCTCGAAGTTGATTTTGAACTCGAAGTTGACATTGATCTCGAAGTTGACTTTGATATCGAATTTGACCTTGACTTCGAAGTTGACGTTCATCTCGAAGTTGACGTTCATCTCGAAGTTGAGTTTGAGCTCGAAGTTGACGTTGATCTCGAAGTTGAGTTCGATCTCGAAGTTGACGTTCATCTCGAAGTTGACGTTCATCTCGAAGTTGACTTTGATCTCGAAGTTGACATTGATCTCGAAGTTGACTTTGATCTCGAAGTTGAGTTTGATCTCGAAGTTGACTTTGATCTCGAAGATGACGTTCATCTCGAAGTTGAGTTCGATCTCGAAGTTGACGTTCATCTCGAAGTTGACTTTGATCTCGAAGTTGAGTTTCAACTCGAAGTTGACTTTGATCTCGAATATGACTTTGAACTCGAAGTTGAGTTTGAACTCGAAGTTGACATTGATCTCGAAGTTGAGTTTGAACTCAAAGTTGAGTTTGAACTCGAAGTTGACTTTGATCTCGAAGTTGACATTGATCTCGAAGTTGACTTTGATCTCGAAGTTGACATTGATCTCGAAGTTGAGTTAGAACTCGAAGATAAGTTTGATCTCGAAGTTGACTTTGATCCCGAAGTTGACGTTCATCTCGAAGTTGACGTTCATCTCGAAGTTGAGTTTGATCTCGAAGTAGACATTGATCTCGAAGTTGACTTTCATCTCGAAGATGACATTGATCTCGAAGTTGAGTTAGAACTCGAAGATAAGTTTGATCTCGAAGTTGACTTTGATCTCGAAGATGACGTTCATCTCGAAGTTGAGTTTGAACTCGAAGTTGACTTTGATCTCGAAGATGACGTTCATCTCGAAGTTGAGTTTGAACTCGAAGTTGAGTTTGAACTGGAAATTGGTTTTGAACTCAAAGTTGAGTTTGATCTCGAAGTTGACGTTGATCTCGAAGTTGAGTTCATCTCGAAGTTGATGTTGATTTCGAAGTTGACTTCTATCTTGAAGTTGAGTTTAAACTCGAAGTTGAGTTTGAACTCTAAGTTGACTTTGATCCCGAAGTTGATTTTGAACTCTAAGTTGACTTTGATCTCGAAGTTGAGTTTGATCTCGAAGTTGACCTTGACTTCGAAGTTGACGTTCATCTCGAAGTTGACATTGATCTCAAAGTTGACGTTGATCTCAAAGTTGACTTTGATCCCGAAGTTGACTTTGATTATTTTATGTTCGCATTTTTTAGTGTTGGAGTTATGAACACAACTTTTTGAAATTCAAAGGTTTAGTCAATAGTTGTCGAGTAGGTAGGGGAAAGTGACCTAATATGAGATACATGCCTAATATGAGACAGCGCTCTACAGCCTCTGTATGGTGCTATTCTCCAGCGATTTTTCCATAAACTTATACCTAAGGATGTCCTTGAGTGGAGGAATGGCTGAATCACCCAACTCCATCTCTGTGGGGGCCTCAGTTTGCGATAAGGTGGCCAGCGTGTGAAGTGAAATTTTTTGAATCAGTTTTTGCATCGATTTGACACCGACAAGATACGTATTTTCTTAAAACTAAACTAGTGGAAAATGTTCGAAATTTAATGTAGTTTCCATCCCTTATTTTAGTTTTCTTCTTATCTTCCTTTTCTAGAGTCTATATGAAAGATCAATGATCAAGGGCAAACTGCCTATTATGAGACACTACAAGTGCCCCAATATGAGATATCTCATATTAGGGATAAATAAGCGAATTTCTTATTTTAAATCAAAACCTCGTCGTTTTAAGTATGTAAAGCTTCTGCAATATGAAATTTATCAATTTATCTCGCCCTTGATTAATTTAACATGAGTGTTATTGGAAATGGGAACTCGTCTCAGATGGCTCCAACAAAGAGGAAAACCTGGAGTAGAAAAGCAATCTTTTTATGTGCAGATATTTTTCATTTTATTTTGCAAAACTTTAATCGTATTGTTTTTTCTTTTTTTAGGGGACATTTTTGATTTGAAACTTTCTTTTTTTTACATTGTGTGCATTTTTTTCTCTGGTCAGTCTCAGTCCCAAAAATTACGTAATGATATCAACCTAATGGTTACCAAATTTTTGAAGACTGAAGATTACCTTGTTTCTGAAGATTTCATAGAAATCTCAACCAAAGATTGTTAACCTAATTTTGAAAGCTGACAGTATTTTTTGTAATTTTGTAAGGCCATTACTTGAAACATTTTCCAAGGATATTATATTGGTAGGGATCTTAACCCTATATAGTATTGATTGTAAGTCAGAAATTCATTTTGTACCTTTATATGAATGAAATCTCTAACAAAATTTTGATTTTCATTATTCCTAACAAAGGAAGTCCTAATATGAGACTGTCTCATTTTAGGAACAGCATGTATCTCATATTAGGCAACCTGTTGCCCAATCGAACAAGCTGGACTGATTTCGAAAAATTGATTTTTTCGAGCATCTGAATAACGATTGGTTGAAATTTCAATAAATATCTTTAAAAGGGAATGTTAATGAACAAATTAAACCAAAAACTGATTTTTTTTAATGCATTTAAGTGTTCATTAGCGCCTTCTGAAAAAAAGTATCTCATATTAGGTCACTTTCCCCTACTTCGTACTACTTACCTATGGGTAGGTACCTAATTTTTTAGAGGATGCCTTCCCAAAGCGGGGCTTTTCCCTTGAACCGGGACGTTTGCCCGTTCCCTACGAGATCGTGGGGACAACGGGACACAACCCTCCAAATCGGGACTGTCCCGCCCAACGCGGGACGTTTGGTCACCTTACCCATGGCCCAGCTGAGTTTAGTATGAGGTATAGGTATTTGCGATTCTATCCAGAGTTCAACTATTTGTACGTATTCTTAGTTCTAATAAAGGGTACCAGTACATAGATGAGCTAGGGTACCTATTCCGTGTCTTTATAGCATCGGTTCAAATACGAAACGCTTAAAGAAGAAACTGAAACAAGAACCGGTCGAGGATTGTTGCTGGATTTACCATCTTGAACCAAAGCATCAGATGTGGGTGGGTACTGGGTAGGGAGGTTGGGTGCTCTCCTACCCCTGCCACGGGCTTCAGCGCCCCACTCCATAACCAGTTCTCCCCTCCCCGCAGTTGGCTCTGTAACATCATCATTCCCGCTGGGTCCAGTGGCGTGAGCGGTCTGTCGCGGTCTCCCGTCTATCCGATATTATTGTCAACTGTGTCATTTTACAGCAACTATTGTTGTTGTTAACCGGAGGTGTATCGACCGTTTAAAGTTTTGTGTCCGTGTTCGCGTCTCAGAAAAATCATCGACCGGTAACGGCTTTTATTTGACAGTTTTCCGTCCTGAGACAGTCGTGCCGGATGCGACGCGCGCCCGTTTTGCTCTTGGTACGCGAACTTTTCTGTGTGATTTGTTCGCCAAAAGATTTGTAAAGTGTTGTCAACCAGTGATCTCGATTTTGACTTCATCATGGAAATCTTCTGAACAGAATTCCGGTTATTTGGTTCGGCTGTAATTCCACTTCTGAACATGGATTACCTTCAATTCGTCTTTCTACTTGTCGTCGCAAGTTCAATGGGTACGTGTTCTTGAAAAATCATTTACTTGAATAAGCTAAGCTAAGATTATATTAATTTATGAGTTAGGATACTCAGCCTCTGATTTATTATTGCTCCTCTACAAGGTTTCTGATTTCGTTCAAGCGCAGGCTGATTAATTCACCGTAGGTGTTTATGATATAGTTTATCGCTATGGTCGTTGTGTTTCCGTGTTGTTCTTGTCAAAAATTATGGGCGACGAATTACTAATTATTTCATCAAACGCAATCTCTAGCGATTTCAGACTTACGGCTCTCGTCAGGAAATATTTCCAACGTTATGTTAGATCGCAGATTGCCAGAGAATCCCGTCGACCATTAGGTAGATGCAATAATTGTTTAAATATCTACCGACATCTACGTCGTTGTTGAAAACCGCGATGATGCTATGAAAGTAACCTTTACGACGCTTTTGGTGTTGGTGCGTTTGAGCATGCCTGGGCATGAAAAAAATCCCAGGGTTTCAAACCGGTTCCATTCCGGTGGTCGTTCCAAATCATCTAAAAATGGTTATTGCTTCGTCTTACTTGGTGAATTTCGTTGGTCAAGTTCAAAGCTCAAAAACTGATGGAAGCTTTCATCAAGATTTACTGATTATTAAACAGTTAATCCAGTATCCTTGCCCTGACGACGAAAATAATTTGACGAAAACTTGCCAGTTCGTGCGATGACTGCGCCTTCGGCCCAAAAATCCGTCTATCATTATCATTCAGGAACTTATGAAATATAATAATGTCAGTAGCTACTGTTGGAGAATTCTTCGACGGAATAGACCTGTATTCTTCAACTTCTTAGCTTAGACATTTCGACGTGTCTCGTCGCTTGGGTCTGCTGGAACGAACCGGTCCACCGTAAAGAATAGGCTTGAATTTAATATTCATCTCTCTCGCTGATGTTAATTATTATGCATCCGAGGCCCTTAATTAGCGCTGGAAAGATTGTGTAGGGCCTATATTCTTTTGTGCCCTGCTGCTAGCTGTTGTAAGTAATGAAGGATGAAAGGGCTGGGTATGGCTCCGGTACTTATTGTCTTCTTTTGTCATTCAATAGGACGAACAATACTCAACCCTTGCCCACACCCTCTGAGTTACCGTCCGACACCTTCAACATGCAACTGAGAGCGGACTTTGAAGCTTTGTGGCAGGAAACAAAGAATTTTCTAATTAGAAAAAGCAAAGCAAGAGAATTGCCTTTGAACAAAAATCGTTGGTGCGTCGATGGTAGGCATTACTTCAATACATTAGTGCCTTACATTAGGTTTGAAGTTTATGAATGTTTTCATTTTTAATGATGATGGTTGGTGCCAGTTAGTACGCAGTATCAGGTGTGTAAGAAACATTTATCCTATCACTTATGAAATTCTTTTTCAAATTGAGATTGATCGAAGACACGAGAATTTTTGCAGATACATCTACTGAACTAATGAACTGATTCTGACGTATGTGTCTGACTGGTTCAAGTATGTACCTAAGTGCTTATACCTAATACTGATTTCAAAAAGTTTCTTGGATTCAGGGATCGAAGAAACACATTGAAGCTCACTCTTCACACAAAATTGCCGGAAAATTAAGATCGCACTCTAGCCACTTGCCTAGACCAATGTTAGCTACCATCCATGACTATAGTCAGGGACGTCAGAAGCATGAAGATATTTTCAAATATTTCAATTACAAATTTTCGCCCGATCTTTTGGTACCTATACCAGGAGAGAAAACAAAAAACCTACCTTAGTTCGGGTTGGGATTTTGCACGACTCCCATGCTCCATTTAGTAGCTATTGTTCCGTGCGCAGAGAACTAATTTATTAGCATATTGGTCCATTCAATAATGTACAAATTTACTGTTTTTGAATTAAATCAATTACCTTTTTTTGGTTTACAAACACGGCTGGTCGCTCGCCGGTTGCCTCCATTGGCAAATCTCGTTTAGGCTTCCAAATCAAACAACTACTGCTCCCTACGCATAATAGGTGTCCGGTTAAGAGGATCTCATCACTCTTCTCAAATTCAGAGGGTTGATTCACGAGGACAAAGGATGTGGCTGCAAAATCTGAGCAAGCATCATCATGACAGAGAACCCAGCTTGACTGGACCGTTTTTATGCGATGGCTGGTTTCAAAATTATTCTCCATTCCATAGTAATTCTATACCTTCAGCGTCAGGCATCACATGGTTTCAAAATCTGTTGAACTTGAGTTTCGAAAGACGATATCGAGTCTAGGGGTTCTCGAACGAGGCCCACATCTCCCGGCCAGGTATTTTCTCTTCCCCTCCGCTACTTCGCCACTATTTCCCACTTCGTCTTTCTCGCATGTGCGTGTCTTCCGTCTTACCTCAACACACACTCGCATCTTCGAACCCCTGAGGCATCGGGCTTCTCCACTTGGAGGTTGGTGGTCGCAGGGCCGGTTTCCAAGTCCCCGTCTGACAACTTTCCAAGTGGACTCCGCCTACTTTTACGTCCATCGTCCGGCAGGCATCCTATCCCTTGGGCTAGAACAGGACTCCTATCTGGAAACAACCTCCTTCTTTCTTTTTTTCTCTCCTTGGTTTCTAATCGTCCGACTGCATCTGTTTCTAGATCGTCCGGCCTCTTCGTTGAAACTCAACTTTGCAGGTGCTATCAATCTACAAGACAGTTTACCTAATCTAAAACACATATTATCTGTTTCCAACTAACGTTCGAGCGTCGGTAAACGCGGATTTACAAAAAAGACCGCTTTCACGAGCCGCTGAAAAAACATCAAACAACTAGGTACTTTTTGAAGGTGTTGAATCCAAATCCAAAAACAGTTTTTTATGGTGATGCCCAAATTGTCGAGTTTTTGGCGATTTTCCGTTTTCTCGGCTTTTATCAGTACAGCAAATTTTAGACAATCGTTCAGATGCCTAAAATTGGCACAAAAATTATCTTCTAGGAAATTTATGTCTGGCCATTTATGTATTTAAAATCAACGATAAAATTTATTTAATGTCATGTAAAAAGAGTTTTTTTGTGGTATTTTAGGCCATATGTAGGATTAGGTATCTGGAATTTGCTGAACTTGAAAAGCCGAAAAACCGGAACATGGCTGAAAACTCGATAATCTGGACGTCATAATATGACGTTTTTTATATTATAAAAAACTGCGATCAGCACTCGAAATAATTTATAGATATCGACTGTTTGTAATTAATTAACACCGACTGTTTGTAATTAATCGACGTGTGCGTAATTAATCGCAGTTAGTCGTTAGGTTCATCATACCAGCCTGCCAATCATATTATGGATTAAATATTTCTGTACTGCTGAAGTTATGTTCTGAATTTATTCAGTCCAATACTCCGGAACAATGCCTGAATTTCGATCAACGGTGAATTCCACCGGCCAATTCAGTTTATGAATGCCTTGTCGTCCTCGCTGCCTGAAACGAGAGAGAGGGGCACTAATTCGTGCTAGAAAATGCGATAAATCACGTGCAGATTTTTGTTCGCGTAATTCCAGCCCGTGTTCATTCGATTCTGCCGACAATCGTAAAAGTCACCACTCGTTGTGTGTCAGATCAGTGTACGGGAGCCTTCTATTAGTAACCAGACCTATACGTTTATAGGCCATTTCCATCTTTTTCGGTGGACGATTAGCCATTTTGCATAGTGGAAATATTCAATTTCATGATAGGTAGACATTCAGGACGGGTGGACGTGGGCCGGAACACAGCGAGCATTTCAATTAGAGCTAGTGGCGTGATTCAGGCCCGTCCCGAGGCCCAAACCTGATTATAAGGCAATCCCTTTCGGCTGTGGTGTAGTCAAAAATTCTTTTAACGGAAAAATACAAGATCGGGAAAAATCGGAGAAAATTGACTTCTCCCTTTCCTGGTCGTTAAATTCCGTTCCTGCTTTTTAAAACTCCATGTTATTTGCGTTCAGGACACCGATCTCAGATTTCCCCCTGCCAGATTAAGTGCCGTGCATGTCCGAAATATCCTAGGCATTCGTTATGCTCTTTGAAGTGTCGCGCTTGACCTGAATAAAGGATCGGTGGATTGTGACTTGGCGAAGTTGCGTGCGTAGCTCAGGAGTGTTTCCTCTGTACGTTACTCCGAATGGGAACCGTATATTTTCAGCACTCCTAATCATGCATCTCATTATTCGTCATATTGGAGTAGCCCTCTCAACGCCTTGTATTAAAGAAATAGCCCGCCATTCCCAACGAGGGATGCATATGCCTAAACTCTCTGAAATCTGACTACGCAAGGTCAAAAGATTCTAGGATGATTCCAATACTTCCATTTACTCTGAAAATATGGAAGTAAACCAGTGGTGCGTAGATAACACACAATACTTCCATATTTTGAAACGTAAAATTGTGACACAATTTGATCATAATATGATATTATCTTGACTGCTTTTAAGGGTGTTTAGGCCAAAAATATCGAAAAATTCACTATTAAAATTTTAAAATTCGCCCAAAATGAAAAAACGCCACATTTTCGGAATGTAAAAAATATCCACATATTCTGCAAGGTAAAACAAAGATTTTGAGACCAAGAACGCTCAAATCGGTTCATTTTTGCGGCCGGAAAAAAATAAAATAGAAAACACTAAAAATGCAAATATCTCGGAAGTACTGTGCGTTATCCAAATTCCGATTAAACAGGGTGTTAGGTCTTGCCGAGACAAACATTTCAGTTCAAGAAATTTGAAAAAAGGTTGAGAAATGAGGGAGTTATGGCCATTTTTGTAAATGACCACAGACGGACAGACGGACACACAGACACTTGTTCAGGAAGGGATTCTATGTAAATGTGTATAAAATAAAGTTTTTTCTGAAGCTCCGTTCCGATTCTCGATTTTAGGACGATCACAATACTTCCATTTACTCTGTAAATATGGAAGTAAAAAATTGATTTACCTGTTGGTCGCTTGGTAATCGGGGATACAGGGTGCCCTGAACTTGGTGTAAAGAAATTTAGGGGGAACTAGTCCGAAATCGGGAAGAAACCCCTCCTACCGCATATTTCCACCTCAACCCAAAAGGGGTTTTCAGGAAAACCTCGCTTTTCATCATAACAACCCACATTTCTCCGGCTTAAAACTATTTTTTCGTATCCCACTCTTAATCAAAAACTAACTCTTATGAACCCCGATCGGTGTTAAAACTACAAATCGAAGGAGGCAGAAACCATTCCTACACAGTGTCGGGAGTTAGTTTGTATTACTATCTATTTTTTTGTGTATAATATACATATTATGCAGTAGCCGCCACGTCGAGGTATAATTTAAACTCGTTGGATACACTTCCTAGGATTGAAAATAATTTGTGCCCGAGAATTTTTCACTTAAACATCTTCATTAGCAACTAGGGATTCGTAATGACTGGAAGGGAGTGAGAAAAAGGGGCAAATTGTTAGAATATGCTTGGGTCGATCTGCGTTCCGCATACATATTTGATACTGCAAAGAACTCAAACAGCTCTACCTGAAACCCTTTTTGCTCCTTTTCTCAAACCATAAAGGTAAACGACCGGTGGTTGAGCCAATTTTTCCCAGGGTCTCGCCCGGCCGAAGGGATGATGGCCTCTGTCGACTGACTGCCAAGGGACTTCACCGAGGTCACATAGTATTATAGTCGGTTCGAAGTAGACCTTTCTACAGGGTCTGTTCCTACCTTAGTCTGGGAACTTAGCTATGCCAGTTGCAGTTGGCGAGAGGTTATTTCCGTCTCAAGGCTGCCACTGCTCCTGGCATGTGGACGTGAAAGCCAACCTCTGGCTCTAAAGAAAAGAAACTGGCGAACCAAGGACTGGCGACGCCGCAGGAAGGAAATAAAACCGCTCAGTGGCGGTAATTGAAGGCGACTTCGTGTATTACGTACGCCCTTTCTCCACTCACGACTCTCTGCGCATGCCTGCGATTGTCCTAGGCTTTGACTGCTTGCATTGGGTGTTCGCCTACCACTATTCAGTGAAAACAGACGTTTATCCATTTTCGTAGATCGCTCTTCAAAAATCAAAATTGACTTTATCACTAAACAAAGAAAACGTGAAACAGAAAACAGCCCAGACCGCGATGAACTAGCGCTTAGCCTCCGTTGTGTGGTTAAAGGGAATCCTCCCAGATTTTCGGGGAACATTTTTCGAGCCAAAGAAATGTCTATTATGAAAAAAATGACAGACAGTCATTCATTGCACGACGAAATTTCAAAACGAGAATTCTTGTTTTCTAGTTCCCCATCTCTGCGAAATTAAGGTGCCGTGAAACCCGCTGCGTTTTCCAGCGATAATTCCATTGTTCTACCCTACTCTCATTGTAAGGGTCATCCATGTATCACGTTGGACGACCTGCTCAACCACGCCTCTGTTATGTCTCGTCCAAACAACGAGGACACCTCGTTTAGCTGTCGGCTCGCTTTATTTCTCATTCGTCGAAATGCGTTTGCCTATGCGTTCATATGGCCGAGTCTCGATCGTACGTGACCCGTATGTTAGGTTATGATACGAGTACATAGCTCGGCCAATTCGGCGGTTGTGGGGATTTCCGCTTTTACGGAGCACCCACCTATGCGGCGAATACCGCTGTCAGTTGAGCGCATTGTCGACTCGGAGCCGGTAATGCGGCCTCCTCTTCTCTCCGCTTCGATTCCATTTCGAGTTGGTCCTTTTATCCTGTATGGTCTGCCATAATCAATTTCAGCACTCCCCTACATTGAAATTATATCTGATTCAAAAATGGCCTGCTCCCATGTACGAGGAACTCGAAATCATCGATGGAAATCCTCAGTTAGCTCTAGTTTCTGAGATACGAGTACTTCTTGCCGAAAAGGGGGAAATTTTCGATTTTCGGGATAGCAACACTGTTTTTGCTTGTGATCCACCAGAATTCGTACTTCGACTCACAGTAAACTGCTCTTTAATGAAAAATTGTAGAGCAGTGTAGTATACTTTTGTTTTACGGTGTATGCAATGATTATTTTCATAATAATCTCATATCATTTTAGAGCGTTTGAGTTTTTTCTATAGAGACATGGAAAAAATCGCTTTTACTTACATTTTCCCTTTACGAGTATTCTGCGATTCTGAGCTTTTGAAAATGGGGTGGTATTGTTACCCACAAACACAATCGAGCCAGGAAAGAGGGTTGACCATTATTCATGAATCCGTTCAGGAAGAATGCCTAATCTGTGCAGGTAAACGGCGTTATTCCTCGACTCGGAATTCCTTGGAAAAGTGAAGGTACAACGGCTATTTCTAACTCGAACAATTGTGATGAACCTTTTCGTTTATTTCAATCTTGCTTCTCAAATACAAATCGATTAGGCTATGTAAACATAAATTATCAGTCCCCCGTTGCGTTCCACTGTTCATACGTATCGCATATTTTCCACTTTCGAAGAGCCTTCATCATTCTAGGGTAATAATTTACCCGGATTTGTACCCACAAAAATTCGTGCGGTTCCAGTATTAGCAATTTTAGAGCAGGGAAGCATTTTCAGACATCGTGGTTCACCATATTCGACCCGAAGCGCCAGCCTACTTCAGAAAACTTCATCTTCCTGCATTTTATAGAGCCGAAAAAAATTTACGGCTTGCCCAACTTAACGCATAAACTGTTTTACCCCGCGTACCTACCACAAGATAGAAACTCGGGCAGTAATGACGTTGAAACTTTGCAGCTGCCGGCTTAATCCCAAGTGATGTTCCATCCAATCAATAATGAACCCCGAAGAAGGCAGTCGCGATTTTCAGCTTCAATTTGTATTCGTCTTTCTAATTAGTCAGAATCCCTAAGAGCGTTTGATTAGAGAACCTCCCCCCTCCCGTTGGTTCGAGCGCCATGAACTTCATTCTGTCGACGTTCATCGTCAACTCGGCTGAATATTTCAGCTGCATCGTCGTTCTTTCGAAAAACGGAAGTTCCCCCCTTCGTTGTACAAAATTAATACCTGCCCGAACGTCTAGTTCTGCTTGTGTCACAGTGCCGAGTAGATTTCGCCCTAACAGAGTGAAATCCATCTGATGATATTCATTTTAAATTGAAATCGGAGCAAACAGTCGAAAACTGTCCTGCTCCCCGACGTTGTATTGTATTACGTTTCATATTGAGCATTAAATTGCTCCATGTGTAGTAAACAACAAGTTTTGTCAATTTGAAATAAAAATCTCGGGGAATTATATAAAAATAATATCTAATAATTTTGCACTCGGTAGCCAATCAATTACTTCGACGAGATACGCATCAGGACCAAACCAAACATGAAAATTGTTTCAGACCAATCTACAAAATCGTCTCTTATGTAGAAAGTGAGATGACTATTCTTCAGCATTCCTATCTAATATTTCCAAGTCAGCCGCACCAGAAACCAGAGATTTTTATGTTCACCTTTGAATGGAATGTCCCCGTTGCGAAAGGGTCAGCTGAATTAAGTATAACGCCTGTAGACGGTTTTGTTTCGCGGTCAGTAGACCCGAAGAAGGAAATCCCCTTGGAATCGCATAAATTCGGCATCAGCTGGAGAATGAAAGTGGTCCGCAGAGATAGGAAACCCCTTCTCCTTCTAGAATATGTAGGCAAATCGGATGTTGTGAAGCCAAACGAGCCAGGTACAAACCGAAATCCTTTGAAAAGACGAGATTCGACCTGCTAGCTATTCGAGAAGATTTTCGTCTTCAATTTGATGCTTGGGAAAGTCAAGCATCTGGGGAAATCCAGGGGGAAAAGTGAACTTATGTTTTTTTATTATCGTATGTCTACGTTTTTACAAAGCAAATCAAAGCATGGATTAGACTTCCCATAGAATTAGGTTTTACTTTTTATATATTTACATAAAAAGGAAATCTGAACGTTTGAACAATAAATGGCATAACCAGTGTGAACGTCGATTTTTTTATACTCTCCGATATGACAAATTGAAAATCGATAAAAACCATGGCGGCCATTGGCATGTTGACTATAAGAACCACTCCCAAACTGAGGTGAAATTCTTATCCGCTTCAGCGCGAATGTCCAAACCTGAGAGTCAAACATCTGGAAAATGTATCTCTGTTAATTAGCTCAAAAGGGAAAATTAGCAATTCGGCCGTGTGTATCCAATCGGTTAATCGGACATTCTTTACCAGCAGTTCGTTGCCGATCCGTTAAAAATAAATTAGTAAAACGATCAAATCGCTTTGCTGAATTTGCTGTGTGTAAAATTAGGAAAGATCTTCTGGAAATATTTCTCCTTTTTTCAACTCGCGGTTTTACAACCTGCCACTACAGCAAAAACAGGCAGACGTTATCAAATTACAGTCTCCCAGAAGTCCGCCGAGGTCAAAATCGCCACTTGTATTTTTGCTGAACGCCCGTGTCCTCAAATCGACGTATGGAGCCGGTTCAGGCTCACCGGCGTTCCTCCCCCTCTGGAAAAGTGGAAAAACAGATTTGGAAAACGATCGACAAAAACGATTTACATGTTATCGTGCGAACTGGCCGAAAGCGTCGCTCTCGGGCTCTCCCTCGTTTCTCCGATTACGTTTTCATATAACTTGACCCCTCGGGGGAAATGCAATAAATTAATAAATTGCCTCGCAACCAATGGGATGAGACCTTGGCTGAACGTTTTTCGCAATTAGGGACACGGGCTTCGGACGTTAGAATTTATTTTCAACCTCTCGTAGGCCGATGGAGTCAATTCAGGGGAGAGAAAATTTGTTTATTTCCCTTCTCTATCGTCGACCCCGGGTTGAACAAAACGACGGGGTCAGGTTACATTTAGATATTGTAGTTATTGGTGCAGGTGTCGGATGAAGTTTGTACGGGCTTACGAGTAGCCTAGTGGCTAGCGCGACGGGCTCTAGCTAGTGATGGGCGATACCACAAAATATTCGATACCTGTACTCGATACTAGTATCGAAAAAAATATTCGATACTACTCAGATATCGAAAGAAAATATTCGATACTGAAGAGTATCGAATCAAATGAGTACTTTTTCATTTCACGCACCGAATTAAATGTTAATAAAATGGAAATAGCAGATTAAAAAAACACTATTAAATAAGCCCTATATTACTTAAAAGTTATATTACTTTTCAACAAGGTTAACAGGTCATTTCTATGTGTAAACGTTATTTATAAGATCAAACGAATGGAGATGGGGAGGAAAACTTGACATCAACGGTGTCATTCACTCAGTCAAGTCCCAGAACTGCTTCCCTACTCCACGCAGGAATGTCAATTTGTCAACCAAAGCTGGCGAAAGTCGTAAATTTTATTAGTTAGTATAAATAAAGAAGGTAGGTAATTTTGAGAGTATCCATTTGAGTACTTTTTCTGTCGGGAAAAATACTCGATACCTGTACTAGTATCGAAGCAAAATATTCGATACCAAATGTACTTGGTATCGAAAGAAGATATTCGATACCATACTCATATCGATAAGTATCGCCCATCACTAGCTCTAGCTGCAGGCTAACCCTGGAGTTATGAGATGATAATAATGGACGTCAGTGACACTTCCAAATTCCAGATGAGATGTATGGGGAAGCTCCAGTTTCCTGGTTCCACTACAACTCTGGAACCACGTCGGCCTCGCTCCTCAGAAAAGCGACTGAACAACTATTTGTCAGTGGCCCAATTTCGTACTTTAAAAATGCTAATTCATTCTTTCGTTCTGCTGTTTCGTTATTAGCTCGTACTTTGAATTACCACCGAGTCGGATTAACCCATTAGGGAACCTGGTTGGAGCCATGTGAAGGTTTGCGTGCCCCTTTCGCTACGCCCACCGAGCAGTTCAATTTTTCTCGAAGAAATTTACAGTGGCTAACGAAACGGGGACGGAAATGAAGTTTTCTCGTGAAAAGGGGCCGGAAACTGAGTTGAAGATACTTTAAACTTCAAAACATACCCCGAACGGGTGTCTTCCGGAGTTCCAAGTCGGTACCGGATGTCACCAGTAATCTCGTCGCATTTCTTATTAGGGTAAAAAGGCCTTGTATTTTCATGTCATCCGGGTATTATGAATGGTAACAGCGAAAAACAGTCGGGCTACAGGGGGTGGGGGAGAAGTTGACAATGTGCCACGGGAGGGTTTAAGGAGTGTATCGCGTGCGATGGATACTCTTTCCACAAACCCTATTCTTGTACCCTGCAACAACGAGATTTTAAGCAGCTCCTGACTGCTTTATTTAACTAGGGTCCTTGTTAAGGGGAAATCCACCTCGCCCCCGACAAGAATCAACATGCACGAAGTACAAGCATGAAGGAGATCGACCTGGAGTTATTACTGACTTGGGAAAGCCTAAATCCGAGTTTCTGAACTCGGGCTTTTCCTCCGGTTTTACAGTATCTCATATTATTTTTCCGACCCTTCGCCCGAGAACCAATCTCCCTCACTGCAAGGGTCTCAAAACAACCCAAGGCCCTGGTTTGGTAATTGAGTGAGCGGTTGGCGGTATTTATTCATTTATTGCATGTCGGGAAAACGTCCTGAATATATTGACGGTCGCTTGTCTCTCTCGGTTACCGTGCCTGGCCCTCTTTCCATCTCGCTCCCGCCACAGTTTATCCCTGTAGTGCCCTCTTTCCGTCCATAAGCGATAACAGTAAATCGCTCCCGCCTTCAAACCTTACATTTCCACTCTTACATACTCCAACTCTTCTATTGGTTTCCTTCCCCCTCCCACCTTCTCCATGGTCCCAGTTTTTCAATTCGCCCCTCGAACTCGGAGAGGGCGAATTTTCTTCGAATATTGGATCGATAGTGCGATAACTTGACCGTTCCTGTGTCATGGGATACGGTACTGGGCTTATTTTTAGACGTAGCCCAACTTCATCCCTGCAGAATGGTCAGCATTGCGACATTAATTAAAAATAAATGAGTCAATCGACGCATTTCAGTAAATAAATAGCGAGTTCTACTCAAGAGAAATCGAGGTGAAAACCGCCGTTTGACATCTAGGTGGCTATGCTTGGCCTTATTAATGCTTGATTGACTTTTTAATTAAATAGATGACTTGAATAGAGGCTTGCTTAACGGAGAAAACATTTATAAGAGGCATTTTTTATTTATTTCGTATTCGTTTTTTTTTTCAAATAAAGTAAAATAGAACAATAAACAGAGAACCTCCAATTTTTTTTTACCTGATGATGATTGAATATACAATCGAAAGATAGGCAGAACAGGTTCCGTTTGACCCCAACCCATATCAGCTGACTACCATCTAATTTTCAACCATGTTGTTCCAAAATTTGGTAGAGGAACCGTATAAAACTGGGTTTTTATTATTACGTATGTATGGAAGAGTATCTTGGGCTACTTATCATCAATCAGCCCCAACCCATTCAAGCTTTGCTTTTGAATTGCTAATGTGCGCCGAGCTTTCGGCAAAATACTTGTCGCCGGTTGTATTTTATTTTAACGAAGCAAAAATAATGAAAGCCATTGCGTGCGGCGCCAGATAACGTGATGATGCATGGCTATAGGAACATAGTCACTGTGAAATATTAGCTGCCCTCCGGCTACAGATTATTCCCTCCGTTATAGGAATATCTCTGATTTCTGCTCGCCAAATTGCAAATATGCATTACCAGTTTCTGGTGTTACTGGCTCGGTGAAATCCAATACTTTTAGAAACTGTTTCAGTTCTGATTCAATCTCCAACCCCAATGTTTGGTATGGATTCAACTCAGTAGGAAGTTTCGACTTGTGGAGAGAGATATTAGGCAAGTTTACTTTGGAGTTGTTGCCATTATAGAAAGGCAGGTCATGCGCGGAGATGTTCGAAACTCGAAGTTCTATGAATAACAGGTAGACCGCAGTTATCTTCTTTAATCCCGTTAGAACGGATCGGGTGGGTCCACGCCTAATTCATTACGAGCCAAAGTAAATTTCTTTTTTTATTATTTTGATAAACTATTTTACCTAATTGCTCTGGAAAACGAGTTCCAGCTGCAAAGACGGGGCTTAAAATCGCATTTTTCAAAGTACAACGATTTTGAGGAACTACTGGGTGGCAATTTGTAACCTCAAAGCGATATTACTTCGGAAATCGATATCGAATCTCCCTTCCAAATCCAATGACAACCTATGACTATTTTTGAGTTTTTCGTTAGCTATCGCCATGACTTATCGCTTCGAATTTACAGAATAGGCCCCCCTGGAAGCACCGATTTCGCTACCTGTTCAATAGTCAAGATCCTGCTTGAAGTTCAACGATCCGTTCGTATGCCAGAACGGAAACCTTCCAGCTGAGAAACTGATCGGACGTGCTCAAACGGTTTGCTCCAGCGGGCATAGAACATCTTTGGGGAACCGATCGAGCGGCAATTATTGACGATTAAGTCGAAAGCCGAATTATACAGGACTAACTTTATCAGCAAGGATTTCGAACTGGAAAAGCTTAAGAGAGAAATTATTTTCACCTGGTCTGTCTTTGTCCGAGAGCCCAGGACTTTTCTTACGTTTGGGTTTACCATTCTAAGAAGTACCTTTTTAACCCCTCTGCATTCTTCATGGAGAATAGCTCATGATCGGCGAGATTAGGGCTTTGCGAAAAAGTCCAAAATTAAGCCCCGCATTGGTCGCTTCTTGAAAAACGCTTCTCATCTGGTAGGTTTTAGCCTAATATTTGCCAAAATCGATTGGATTTTAGTAGTAAAAAAAGGTTTGAAGATCAATTTCTAAACTTTCATAAACTTTTTTTCACCCTTTAAATGAATGTGGGTTCATAAGTTCTGTTTATTCATCGAATACCTATCCATATTCTCCGAATAAGTAGATTCTTGGAATTTTAGGCAAGGAATTTCCTTGTGAACGTATCCATGAAAAATTTTATTGGTAGAATAGGTAATTGACTTTCGATGGGTAAACTGAATTGATGAGCCCACCTTAAAATTTCAAAAAACGTATCAAAATTTGATATGTACATATTTAATGATGAGCCAACCTTAAAATTTCAAAAAACATATCAAAATTTGATATGTACATATTTAATATGTACCAGAAAAATTGTGGTAGCTTTTGGGTCGGTACCTACAACGCATAAAAAATGTGCAACTTTTTGCCACTTTCTTTCAAACAACTAATCCCCCATGAAAAATCCAAAACAAAGAATCAAACCGTAGGAAAATTCTCAAAACAATTATGGATTTTACTTCAGCGGTTTTCGGCATTGGCAGCTGGTAAAAATAATTTTTTAATAATTAATCAATTATTGATGCATATCTGTGGGCCTAAAACGTACATATTTTTATGAAAACAAAAAAAAAACGAAAAATGAACCTTAAACTAACAAATTTTCAGGGGTTGTTAATTTTTTTCCTCTTGACCGGTTGCATGGGTTTATTTTTCTAGAAAAATGAACTAAAAATATTCAATTCGGTACATCGGTTTTGAATTTTTCAAATTTGCTCTAAAATTGATCGACTTGAAACTTCGCATTTCCCTCATCCAACGGGCGTGCAACAATAATAATCATAGTAAACCACACAGTGAAGGTTCAATAGACACTCACTTTCACTCCTTTCTACGTCCGGTACAGATTCGTGAAGAGACAATGACTCACGGCACTTGCCATCTCCGTCTTTCACACGTCACCCGTTCTTAGAAAGAAAGGGACCGTCGCGCAAGATCGTGCAAGACCAGCCTCACACAGACGGAGATAGTTCACGCTTGACCCACTTTGATCCGTGTCCTTCGTCTGTGGGTAATCTGTACCACGAAAGAGCCGGCATACCAGGGGATTCCCTAAGAGCGTGGAATGGCCGAGAATTCCGCAGTTTAAATGGTTAATCATGCGAAATTCGACGGTGACCAATACGAGAGTGAACAATTCTAAGAAAGGTGACTCCTATGCTCGTGAGATTAGCTTTTCGACTGTAGTTTGAACTGTTTGACGTTTCTAACATAATTTACGAGCTAAACCACGGTTCAGACGTGGCCGTGTAACTTGGAGCTGAAAAACTGGACTAGTTCCGACCGTGAGAGCGGCAAGGCACGTCCCGGGCAACTTCGGTTTTCGTTCGAAAAGCAACGCCTGGAAAGGCGAATTAATGCTTGCTAATGCTCATCAGTCGCACAGGATAGAGTGGATGTTTTCAAAGTCCTCCCTCCCCTGAAAAAACCGCACCGATCCTCCACACGATTTCTATTCGCTTTTGGGCCCTGCGTGTTTCAGCCTCCCTCTCCCAGCGTTAAATGTGCATTTTCAAATGAACCAGTAATGTTTACCTTCATCGGTGTACTTTGTTTTTCCGACTTCGGGGAATCGGGAACGCCTAACCGGACGGGTCTTGTCCGCTGTTTGTTCTGGTGTTTTCCAAATCGGATTTATCCGTAGCTTTGGTTTTCGCGCGCCAGTGTCGCATTCTGCATAAGATACTTTTATTTACTAAGCCTGGCCGTTAAAAAAAATCGGATCGGATGTTTGGAGGAAATTTTTCTTTCAACAATCGAAATTATTCTGTTTGTGCTTATAATGCGCTTTTTCGTCGGTTCGTGTGCACCTGGTACTGAAACTGAATTTCCGTTTTTTCACTATTCCTTGGAATCTGTAGATAAACAAACCTGAGTAACCGGAATTTCGATTGCACTCGAAACTTCCACATTATTATGGGCCATTAAACGGAGAAAAACGGTACGGTACGCTGTGTTATGACGTTTAAGCGGACTATTAAAACGGAGAAAATCCATAGGTCTCGGAAAAAGGTTGTACGGCCTCTTGCCGTTGTAATACCCTCAAAATTTCCAAACACCATAGGTGTTTTTTCTTAATAATGTCTACAGAAAAGCCCACTATTTCACCTGGACACAAATATAGAGCAAAAAAACTAAGTATTTAGTGATACCAAAACCTCAAAAAGCCATCAAATTGACAAAAATTGAGTTCTGCGGCTTTTCTACTTTGCACAGCAGTATAAACGCTTTCAGGTTTTTTTTTTAATTTTTATTCTATTGTGATTGTTTAGACGATATTGCATTACAATAGCATTTTCCTATTTTGATATACGTTTCAAAACATTCGACTTAAAAATCTGCCCGAATAATATTATCATGAATTAGGGCCAAAATTCCACGTACCTGTCAAACTGGCACTGGTGGTTACTTTGCTTACATTAACACCAGATTATTTATGCAATAAATTAAGAGCCTTTCAACAGCCTACGCTCCGGTAGTCGTTAATTTGTGTAAACGACTTTTAACGAAGTGCTCTTTCTAGGTTGGGTAGATTAATTGCGTTAGTTCGAAAAATGAAAACCTGGTAGTCTTTCGGAGGGTTTACGGGGGTACTTGTGACATTTCCCTTTGAATGACGTAGGTACACTGTGAATGTGAGTCTGATGTCGGACTGTGCCCTAATACACCTTGACGTTTAGCAAAGAGATACAAAAAAAAGTAAAAACGTCTCTCTATGACGTGTTGCCTCGTTGGACTGAATAGAGCGGCAAACCGATCCTGTATAGGGACATGCTAATACATAACCGCTTAGACGGGGTCGGAATAAACGACAGAGATAAAGCCAAGGGTGAAAAATTGAGCGGGAGGACGAAGCATGTGAAGAGATATTGAACGAGGCAGCCAAGAGTGTGGACTTTATGTGAAAATAGCCAAGTTATGGAGCGGGGTGCTACAAAGTTTATAGTGACTCGGGATAAGGAGGAAGGAAGCTACAAAGATATGGATATGGGGTTAAAGATGGGTATATAGTCCGCCATCTAAATATGATGAACTGCTCGTGAAGAGGAAGCGTTCATTTTCCACGCTAAGTCCACTTTTGTAGGCTCGATCCTCCATTACAATGGCTGGGTGCAGTGTTCTGAGCAGCACATTAAGGATCATTCTCACCCTCGGATCGTTCCGTAACATAGGGTAAAAGCACCAAATTTTGACACTTATCCTAATGTTGACACTTCAATTTCAAAACGTAAAAATAAGGTATTGGGACACTGTAGGTACTCGGAATTGGCGTCATTCTGTTGATAAGGATGTGAGATTTGAGGTAGGCTGGCTCCACTAGTTATTATTACCCATGTCGAACGTCTGGCTAATATTGAAGCCGGTGACTGCTGGATCAGTAAACCCAGCGACGCCATCGCTATCCCGCAGGTTAGTGAGGTAGGTCAACGAAATTAGACTTTTCAAGTCAAATATTATGGGTAATCAGTTATATATCATATTGTCTGGCCCAATAATAGCGTAAGGAAGAATTTGTAAGCATTAAACACCTTGAATTTCGTTGAAATAGATGGTTAAGTTGGGGTGTCATCATTAGGGTTTCATGAAATGGGCGTGTGTCCTAATGTTAACACCTGTGTTCAAGGACTGTTTTCAGGCCTTCAAGCGAGAAGAATCGCCTTCCGGCAGTCAGTAACGTCAAATACAAACTGCCCAAGCCTAAATATTGGGGAAAGCCTAAAAAATTTGTGTTCCCTACTTCTGTTACTAATGTTAACCTAATTACCAAGTTTTATTCAGAATAGTCTTGAGCTCGCCGTGTATAGTCGGTCCAGTGGTATATCTAAAAAATCTCGATTTTTCAGGAGAGCCATTCAAAGTTTTCCGTTTGCCCATTTTTCAATATTATCCTTCTGGGTAATACAATCGGGTCCAAAATCTGCATGCACCTTTACACAGACCTCTCCTATAGATTTTCAGAGGATTTCCCCCCTCTGAATTCCTGGAGGACTGTGAATGGCAAATTAATGGACTTGAACCAAGATGATACTTTGCTGCATGAAAATATTTCAATAGCAATAGCAAGGGAGAGGTATCTAGATGATGGAGTACGCGACTATGGTGAAACAATGGCAAATTTTGGTGCAAAAAAGAGCTATCGCAGGTTGACTTCCGATATTCCCGGAATTTTCAGGCCAAAAGAGCGACATCACAGGTTGATATCCGATATTCCCGGAATTTTCAGGCCAAAAGAGCGACATCACAGGTTGACCTGCTTTTGAACGTAAAAAAAAATCTTTTTGAAAATAACAGTGCCTTTCTCCTCAGAGCTAATACGTGATGGTTTTGTTTCGTACGAAATACCACCAAAAATTCCAAGATGGCCCCTTTAGGCGCACTCGATCTAGTTCCGTCATGTTTGAAAGTACCTAAGGTCTTGCAGGGTGAAAGTATAGGTAAATTGAAGATGGTTCGCGCAAAAAACTCAAAAACGCATTTTTCAAAGTTAGACCACTCTTGCACTGGACCGACGATGTCATCTCCCTCAATTCTCGACTTTTGTTTCATTCATGTCGTATCTAATGCAACAAACTTCAGCTTCCCTCACAAGCAAAACTTTCAACATTTTCAAAAGCAATTTCACGTGGAGTTTACATCGGAAGATGTCCTGCATGCTGACGGCGTACCAAGGATGTATCCTAGACGTCATGCCGTGGTGATTACTGGTCCTTAAACCCAAAATTGGTTTGGACTTGGATTCGGCATTTGTCATGTCGCCCGTTGGGATCAATAGTGTGCCATCTCAAAAAAGTCTATTCTTGAGTTATTCCCACCACTGGATACAGAATTTTATGCTGCTTTATGCAGAACTTTATGCTAGTGTCTTGGAGCATACTTCTCACTACCTGGAAACTGAAAATTCAAGAGGAAAAGGGTTCTTGGGGTAAATTCCCCTTCCAAGCAAAGATGAGAAACTTTAAACTCGATTTACTCGAAATCACTTTTTTTGAGTTGTCACACTATTGATCTCAATTTGCGATGTGCCAGTTTCACTGACGGTAACAGCTTTTTACTGCAACCTACTTCCGCAGCGTATGGTGGCATGTTCGAATTGTGTCTGTCAATAAACGCCATACCAGGAAACCACTGTCACCCTAATGAGCAGACGTTCTAAGGGCAAAGGTAAAACCATTCGCTCACTTACTCGAAAGCTCCGATTTCCACTGGCAACCGCGAGGTTTCGTATATTCAATTAACCCTCTGCATCCCCTCGAATTGGCTGGAATAGCTTTTCACCTCCAGGAGCCGACTTATTTAAACGATATGTTTCCTACGTTTATGTCAACGTCGGCTAATTACATTGTCGTGGGAGTGGCTTACAAAGGATGGTCAGGTCTGCACTGTCTCGGCTGTAAGGGCTTTCCAATTAGTTACGGTTCAAGGGACTTCTATGTTATTGGACGGCAAACGACATCGGGACTTGTGAATCTTCCTGCTCCAAGTTCCCGTCGGATAAACAGCGATTTGTACAGGAAAGAAAATTAGCCCTGGCTTGACAGGAGTAGTGTACCAATCCAACTTCAGCTACAGCTTTTACGAAAGAATAAAAAAAAGAATAGAATAACTCTTTATTTGCTTTTTACTTCCATATTTACAGAGTAAATGGAAGTATTGTAATCGTATTAAAATCGAGAATCGGAACGGAGCTTCAGAAAAAATGTTTACTTACTCCGAATCCCTTCCCGAACAAGTGTGGGTGTGTCCGTATTTGGTCATTTACAAAAATGGCCATATCTCCCTCAATTCTCAACCCTCTATGGATTTAAAATGTCAAAAAAAATTTCGATGAATTTTTACCTGCAGTTATCGTATCTTAATTTTCTTGCGGGCATCGGAATCATGTAATTTGGGCTAGCACTTACTTCGAGAAATTAGGACTTGCAGGGCATCGGAGCCGGGACATTATCGATCGTGCCTAACCTATAACCATAGTCGTTTAGCCCAACTGCCCCCATTCCAACATGCATTAACAGGGATCATCAGTGAATAATATCGAGAATCCGTATAATTACATCCCGACGCCAATCCGGTACCGCATAATGTACACATCGACTCCTGTGGAATGTCAGGGGGGGGGTCACGATGGCATAATTCGCACGGAATATAATGGATTCTGATTGAACCCCGTAAACATTCAGTCTGATATTACTTCGCCGATGATAATGAACAGAAGAGCGCGGAATTTCATTTTCAGAAATTGCGAAGAAATTATTTATATTAAAATGTTATTACCGTTAATTCCCGTTTTGCACTGCCGCTATTTATCGGAATGTTCATAAAGATATTTCACAAATGTCTTCGGATGTTTACGAATAAATTTTCATTTTCAGCATTCGTTCGATAACGTTGAAAACGTTAAAACCAATGTTTAATTCGATATAAACTATTGTAATCGCCCAAGGAAAAACCCGTCGTGCGTAGATAACATACATTCAATACTCAAATATTTCGATACGTGAAATTTTGACATGATTTAATAATATTTTGACTACATTTGAGGGTGTTTGGGTCAAAAATACCAAAAAAACTCACTAAGGCCTATAATCTGTTCAAATTGACGTAAGCAGTTCGGATTTGACGGACCAATTCGCCCCCCGAAGATTGGGGAGGATCGAATCCTTGGATTTAGCCGTGAAAAGAGAGGAAAGCGTTATTTGCGCAATCAGCACGTTCATCTTGACAATTTCCCAAGGTGAGTCACGTTTGTTGGGAAATATAAAGGTAACCTTACAGGCGGCTTAATAAGGGAAAATCGGAACGTTACGTCGCCCTAAAACGTCGGGAAATGAGCGAATTTTCCGCCGCGCCGTAAAGCTGAATCGTTGCGGGGGGGAGGGAAAATAAAAACGGGAGGAGGGAAGAAAGCGGAAGAAGGTGAATACGTGCCATAGCGTCTACGTGCTCGGAGATCCGCGGAGCGACGGAGGGCCCCTTGAAGGCCGCAGTGACGGCGGGAGGTCCCACGACTGTTTGCCGAGCGTGACAGCCCGTGACGGTAGCACGTTCTGCGCTCTCCGCCCAATTCGAGTTAATACGCCGCTAAATCAAACTCGGCCCGATCCGCCGGCTCCCGTATTCAGTATTCATCCCGGACCGGCGCATGTGTTTCCATTTCGGGCACGGAAACGCGTAAATATTTCAGTTTTTCAACCCTTCTGAAAGGGCGGAACTGAGGGTGAACGATAACCGGTCACGTTCGTCATCTTGCGACTCAAAATGCGCAGCTCAAAATCCGCTTGCACCCGGGCGCCGTTTGAATTTTCGTCGATTCGCTCCTTGTGACGAATTCGGCGTTTAAATAAAATACAACCTCGATCGTGCGATGCTCGAATAACACAATGTCCTAATACTTCCATATTTTAGTAGGCGATATTCTGAACGAATTGGTGTTCAGTTTATACTTATAGCATTTTCACGTCAAACGTAAACTCAAGCAGAAACTCAAGCAGAAACTCAAACAGAACCGTAGCTTACTAAAAACAACGTTGAACTCAAACTGAAGCTCAGACTTAAACAAAAACTCAAACTGAACTAGAACTCACTGCAAAGTGAAACTGAAACTCAAACTCAACATTGAACTCAAACGTAAGTCAAACTCAAACTTGAACACGAATTTAAAATCAAATTCGAACTCAAAGTGAAACTGGTACAAAAACTGAAACTCAAACTGTTCAGTTCAATTTAAGATTCAGTTCCAGTTACAGTATCAGATATACCTAGTTTAAGTTTGAGTTCAATGTTCAAGTTTCACCTTGAGCTCGAGTTTCAGTTTGAGTTCAAGTTTGAGTTTCAACTAGAATTTCAGTTTGAGTTTGAGTTTCAGTTTTGGTTCGAGTTCAAGTTTCGGTTTGACTTTCAGTTCGAGTTTGAGTTAAAGTTCAAGTTTCACTTCGAGTCTCAGTTTGAATTTCAGATTGAGTTTCAGTTTGAGCTCGAATTTCAGTTTGAATCACAGTTTGAGTTTCAGTTTCAGTTCGACTTTCAGTTTCCGTTCAAGTTTCAGTTTCAGTTTGAGTTCAAGTTTGAGTTTCAACTAGAATTTCAGTTTGAGTTTCAGTTTCAGTTTCGGTTCGAGTCTCTGTTTGACTTTCAGTTTGAGATTCAATTTGAATTTCAGTTTCAGTTCAAGTTTCAGTTCGAGTTTTAGTTTCAGTTTGAGCTCGAATTTCAGTTTGAATCACAGTTTGAGTTTCAGTTTCAGTTCGACTTTCAGTTTCCGTTCGAGTTTTAGTTTGAGTTTCAGTTTGAATTTCAGATGAGTTTCAGTTTCAGTTCGAGTTTCTTCAGGTCAACTTTCAGTTCGAGTTTGAGTTTGAGTTTCAGGTTGAGCTTTTGTTTTAGGCAATGTTTGAGTAACTGTTCAAGTTCCAGAGTGAGTTTAGTTTGAGTTTCAGGAGTTTATTTCATTTCGAATTTGAGTTAAACTTTGACTTTCAGCATAAGTTTCTATTTCATTCTGACTTTTAGCTTCAGTTCGAGTTCAAGTATCTGTTCGAGTTTGAGTAATGTTTACTTATGTTTGAGCTCAAAAAGTTTGGACTACAGTTTGACTTTACGTTTGTTCTTCAGTTTAAGTTTGAGCTACAGTTTGAGTTCAGGTTCACTCTTGAGTATGAGTTACAGTTTGAGTGTATGTTGTTTTCACTTTGAGTTTCAGTTTGTGTTAGAGTTTCTGTTCCAGTCTGAGTTTTAGTTTATTTCAAGTTTCGTCGCTGTCTGGCCAGACAGGCGGACGGAGTAGTTCACCTCTCCGTCTTGGGGATTACTTGGTTTTTGGATTTTTTGGATTGGATTGGCCAGACAGGCGGCAAATTCTTGGACTTTTCGGTTTTTGGATTGTTTGGTTTTTGATTTTTTGGTTTTTAGCAGAATACGAATATGAATTGTGGAATAGGTATTGTAAAATTGTTAAGTACCATCCACTGCAGCAACCGGATGGCGGCATCCGCAAGCTGTTGAGCTGCAAATCAGAAAATGTAGTCTCGTCTCTGTCTGGCGTACGAAGTCGTTCACCTTTCCGTCGTGTGGATTCTCTCAGGGTAGTTCTTATCTTTGTCGAAGATCGCCTTAGTAAATCTTTCGCTCGCCATATCCGCCTCGATTCTGAACGCCTTTTCCCGTCTTTAATTGAGTCCGCCGTTTTCTTTTCTAATCTCGAACTTCGCGTGTTCGCTCCGTTTGTTCGAATTTCCCACCGTCGAGTTCTTTGTTTTCCGAAACGATGGGGACGAACATCTTTTATCATTTCCTCGGAATCGTTTCATTCGATAACGCAATTTTCAACCGTTTCATTGCAGCTTTCCTGATCCAATTATTTGTTGTAAAAAATAATTGTCGAAATTAGGCGCACCTTGTTACCGAAATGGCAGTGCATGATGTAATGAGAATGGCGAGACTCGAATTATGTCCTCGCGTTGTTTTCCATCAAAGTTTTCAAACGTCAGACGCAAACTCGTTCCCTCTCACGGGCATTTGTTCGGTGGAACATTCGTGACGTGTTTTTCAGACAATTAACATCATTGCAACCGTAATTGGAACAACTCTAATTAGTAGTACGAAAGTACCCACAGTGCCAAGTATGAAAATTGTAGGCGTCCGAATGGGAAGGTGGTGTTGTTTTTAAGCCTCGTGGTACAACAATGCCTTGTTGTTTTATCTCAATAATTTCAAATTGTCCCCTCCTGAAGCACGCGAGTTTCTTTATAGTGGTAATTTCCAATTACAGGTACATTGTACTGCACGCAGTTGAAGAAATCAGTCAAGTTCACAACCAACAATGCTGTGATTTCCATTTTGGAAAAATACCACTTTTTTCCTCTCCTTTTTCGCCGTTACTTCACATTATTGCCCCATTAACTCACCATTCACCCATTTTCTCACCTGATTGCCCCATTACCCCACATTGTTGCCCCATTACCCCACCATTATTGCCCCATTACCCTCATTATTATTGCCCCATTACCCTTATTATTATTGCCCCATTACCCCACATTGTTGCCCCATTACCCCACCATTATTGCCCCATTGCCCCACCATTATTGCCCCATTACCCCACATTGTTGCCCCATTACCCCACCATTATTGCCCCATTACCCTCATCATTATTGCCCCATTACCCCACATTATTGCCTCGTCTGTGTCACCCGAATGCCCCACCTCATTGTCTCGTCTCATTGATCCATCTCAAATTTGCACTCTGAAACACTCCAGGGTCGTGTACATGTCCAATAAAGAGCTTTTCCCCCATCTTTTCTATTGGCTTGACTCCCCTAAATTAATTTAAGCCTACAATATTTTTTGTGTACAATACTTTTTCCCTTCGCACAATTGAAATTTTCATATCTCAGGTAGGTGTACCTGTAATAGAACTTTCTCTGAAGAAACTTTCCTCAGAGTTCTCTCCAAAAGAACAAGGCAGGCTCCTATCTAATAATTTATTTGTATTGAAAATCGCCTTTATGTGACCCGGGCAACGTACGAAGCGGACAATCGATTTGCTCGATCGATGTTATCTGGAGAAAAAGAACTTCCCTCAACAGGAGTTCATTCTGGAGGTATCCTCAATTCAGCGGATTACTTGAGTGCCAGTTGTGCTGTAGGCCGGAGATTAAGGGAAAAGCCTGGAAAAGAAGGAAGCAAAGATTCAATAGGGGCGTACGTGTGAGTAGTTGGCCGATTGATGTGTGCGTGGGCGGTTAGAGAAAAGTCCTCGTCTGTATAACTGAGAGAGTAACCGGACCTTGCCTACCTAGCGAAGTGGCCTTACTCAGTTGGAGTCCAGGCCAATCAACCCCCGGTGGACCCCTAAGGAGGCGGAATGGCCGAGAAAGAAAGATACGTATGTAGGGTAGATCCTGAAAAAGACACTAGGGGTGGCCGGTTGTTCTCGAGAACCTTTTCGCACTCCTGGAATCTGACAAAAGGGCGAGAGAAACTGTTGGATTCGTTCTTGGCAAAGCGCCCATGTCACGAGAGACTTTTTCCGACTTTATGCAACGTTTAGCCTCTTTTTGTCGAGAGAGGAACGGTCTTTTTCCTTTCTGAATAGGAACTTGAGTTGAATTATCAAAGGGACGCGAATCCTGAACCGGGGGAGTAATTAGATTCCGAATCCATGTTATTCATAATCCTAGTGCGATCTGGGTCGCGAGTTTTAGCGAATTGCAAAACAAAGCGAAATTCATCGTTGTGGGAATTGAGTCAGAGAATTTTCAAAATTTGAAAGCATTTAATGCTTCCCTCGCATTATACTGTACTCCAGTATTTAGGTAGGTACCTATATGTTATGCAATCGTGCAGTTAAACATCAAATTACCATGCTGTTGCTTTGACAAATACGAAATAAAAGTAGTTTCCGGCTTTAAGAGCTGTAATACTCAATTTTTAGGTACAAACCCTTGGATACGGAGTAGACAAATGTTGAGAAGCCTCTCCTCTCTTCCAGGACTCCATAGAAGAGTATCAATTCATGGAATTAATTATGTTCATTTATTTTTGTTGCAGGTGAGTACCGATCATGAGCTTTTTTCAAAACGATGGTGAGGTGGTAAGTCTCTCGAATTGGAGTTAGCTACCAAATTCAGTAGCAGAAAAGGGTTGCATAGACACCCTTTTCTTCGTATGGCCCTATTGTCGTACTAATGTTAATTGTTTCCTTTGTAAGTAGGCACTTAACTTTCCAAACATTTAGGTACTCAAATATTTACTCAAATATGTCAGAATATTTGCCAATAGATCAAAATAGTGATGGAGCAAATTGAAAGTTTTCCAACCCAACGCAAAATTAATAGGTAGTTCAGAAGGTTGGTGGGCATTATGGACATGCCAGTGATTGTAATATGGTCACTGAAAATTTTCAGAAATTTTGATATTGCATACTGCTCATGAAATAATGGCAATTATTTCAATTAATTACCAGCAGTGTCCAGAATACCCTCTCCCTCTGCTACATAAATTTCCCTGCGTTCTTCATCATAAAATCAATTTACCCAGACTTGATTTTATTTCATAATATTTCATTTCACATTTCAAGTCATATTTCATAATATTCCCTCTCAGGCGATTCCTCGTAATTGGCAATGCTCGGACTTCGCAAACCCCTCCAGAATCTACAATTCTGTCTTGCGGAGGTTGCTTGAAATGACGGCGTCCCGTTTAACGCAATATTGAAAATGACTGCTTTAGTGGGACTTCAGACAACAACGGCTCCAGTTAAGAGCTCTTAGTCGGCAAATAAGTCCATCAAATTAGTTCAACCTGTCCCTGACGCTTGAAGGTTTTAGGATCGGGAAAGACAACGTTGAAACAACGCGAAAATGTCACTTTCCCGGCGAAACGGCAAAAGACGACTGAGCTGCCGTTCTCCTTCGGCGCAACTTCAAGTCGAGAATCTCAGCCGAGCCAAGTTGGAAGTGACTTTACTTGATGAGAGACGGGTTCCAAGGGATTTTCATCATCGCAGTTTATGTCGTCAAGTTAGCCCAACGTTTCCGTTGTTAGTTCACCTTTCACACGTCTTGCCTGCTCCATAATCGCTTTAATGTGCACGCACGGTTGGAACGCTCAAAGCGCTTTTGCGTCGATTGAGAAAATGAGATTTTTCGAAGAAATTCCTCGAAAGAATCGTCTTAAGCTTTTTTGCTGTATACACTATTGCAACAACGATTTGTGTCTCAACAATCGATTGGAGAGTTCCACAGTTATTTTCATAGTTGTCTCTCAAAGGCAATGTCTGATCCCAGGCTCTCCGCAGGCGAATTGTTATGGCGTTTGCCTCGAGAGCAGAAGGCGCCTGATTCGCCCTTGTGGTCAATGCACCAAGCCTACTTACACGATGATGAAACCCCAGGAACCGGGTTTGAAATCCGTTTGGGTGGTATGAGAGACCACCAGCTTCCTGGTCCCGCCACAACCTTGACGCCAAGGCAGCCTCGCTACTAAAAAATGCCCGATAAAGCATAGTCGGCGTATTTCATCCCATTGTGGCGACCTTCTGTGAAAGTAGTGACGTTGGTGTACTGTCGCAGGCGCCGGCGTCAAAACGGCCTTAAGATTCTTCTGATCCTATCGGCGTACCAGGAACTCCTGTGTCGCAGTTGAGCCGGTAAAGTTGACGTCAGAGGCGTCTTCCATGAAAACGATCCGGAATCCCAACCGCCAATACTGTCTGACGAACGCTCGGGCAGAATTTATTCCTCGTTCAAAGGAGAATCTGTGCGTCCGACTAGAGCTCAACTCGGACATTCTGCGGCAGGAAACCCGACCTCTCGAGGGTCAATATTGGCTTAATTGCGCATTCAAGCGCTAATACCTATCTGTCAGGAGAAGTACCTATGGGCGGTTCAATGATTTCTGTTAACTATAGAAGCCCGCGATGTTGTAGTTCTATCTTTGATGCATCCAGGTGAATGACTGCCAGGAATGCGAAATAAATGGTCCTTTGTTGAAGTTCCACGGTCAGCCGGTACCGTTAATATATCATTGAAACGGCTGACTTCCTCTTCTAGTGTTTCCGCTGTCTCCTCAGTGCATAGCCTTAATTAACAATCATTATGATTTTTACTTCCATATTTACAGAGTAAATGGAAGTATTGTGATCGTCCTAAAATCGAGAATCGGAACGGAGCTTCAGAAAAAACTTTTTCTTAGACACATTTACTCAGAATCACTTCCTGAACAAGTGTCTGTGTGTCCGTGTGTCCGTTAGTCCGTCTGTCCGTCTGTGGTCATTTACAAAAATGGCCATAACTCCCTCATTTCTTAACCTTTTTTCAAATTTCTTGAACTGAAATGTTTGTCTCGGCAAGACCTAACACCCTGATTAATCGGAATTTGGATAACGCACAGTACTTCCGAGATATTTGCATTTTTAGTGTTTTCTATTTTATTTTTTCCGGCCGCAAAAATGAACCGATTTGAGCGTTCTTGGTCTTAAAATCTTTGTTTTACCTTGCAGAATATGTGGATATTTTTTACATTCCGAAAATGTGGCGTTTTTTCATTTTGGGCGAATTTTAAAATTTTAATACTGAATTTTTTGATATTTTTGACCTAAACACTTTCAAAAGCAGTCAAAATATGATCAAATTGTGTCACAATTTTACGTTCCAAAATATGGAAGTATTGTGTGTTATCTACGCACCACTGGTTTATGTTGTTTTCGGGTCGCTAAAAACTGATAGGTATAGGTTCTTTTGATGATTTTTCGCTATTTCCATGTAGGAAAGTACTAATCCTTCAAAAAGATTAAGAAAATAGTGGTACCTAATGGTAGACTTTCCCGACATTTCAGCGCAAAGATTTTTCAAATCCTTTCAAAATTTGCAGCGTGAAAACAAAACAGAGGTTGCTTCGAAAAAGTAGCGCAATTTTAGACAGCATTGTCATTCTAAACGTGTGGGTAGAAGGAATCCTAATTCGCTAAAGTTCAAGGATCCAAGGTCCCGCCCAAGAGCGACGACGTCACCATTTCGTTTTCTTCGTGGGCGTTGCGCAAGGAATGTATTCTGAAGATTGTCTCTGGAGTAGTGGTATACTGAGGGGATGGAATTGTATTTGGTGGGATGCACAAAAAATCGAAAACGTCGTAGTGACGGTTTTCCTTCGCGGCTCAGAGATACCCGATAATCGCCACCGCTTTTCTTGGTCGCAATCCATATGGTTCGAATATTTACTCCCTGTGATATGGAAGTACTGTGAGTGGTTTGGAAACTAGTTGTTTGTTTTTCAATTCGGCATGCTCATTCATGGTTCTATACTCATGTTAATTACTCACCTCTATTCTGAAATCGCTCAATAATTTTCTTTTGTGCAAGCAGCTGCGGATTTTCAGCCAGGTAAGTGACGTTTTACAGAGTTTTGTTTTATTACGTCGACTGCAACTATACAAATGGTAGGTTTTTGAAAGAAGTTCATCAAATTCATTTGGAAAAACACAATTCTCTTGATTTATGGGTACCCCGGTAAACCCCCGGGTATGGGTAAACCCCCATGGCTTAATCTGTAAAAATCACCATCCTCCGAGAGCTTATCCTACGACGTATCAGTTATGTACTGGAAACCCTAAAAAAACTGACTATGTAGTTACATCTCGACGTCACTCTCTCTTCGTCTCGAATTTTTCGAATTTCTCGTATTCTTCCCCAAGCACGTGAATGAGCACTCGAAATTTTCGGCGTTAAGAGATTTAAATGGGGTCGAGGGCCGGTTGGCCCCTGCCAGGGCGTCTACCAACTCTTCAGATGTCGATGGTAGAAGGAATGGAAGCCCCATTTTCTCCCTATCGAGATCTAGGGTGCGGCGGGGTCGAGTCACGACCCGTACGCGTGCCCTTCCATTCTTCCAAGCTCGGGCTGAGGCTAAGCGCCCCAAGAGCTGCACTCCTATCCGTCGACATTTTCTTACACAACAACCTTCTCGATGTTGTGCGCCCAGTTCTACCGTTGGCCTTCTTAACCCCTTTCAAAGTTGAGATCGTCGAGTTCGGCTCGTTAGAAAAGAACGGATTGTCACCTCGGCAGTCACGACGCCGCGCCTCCGGTCCTTTCTACTGGATTTCAGTCTTACTGGATTTTCTACCGACCTTTGGGACTGAAAATTTCTTATTGCTTTATCGCTTAAGACGGAGCGGGAGTGGCGTCAACGGATTATTCGAAAATTATGTGTTTTTTGAGAAAATTTGAGGGATTTTTCCGGTCCTGTTTGTTCGTTGCAAAAAAAAAAACATAGGCCCCTAACAAAGCTCTTGAGTATAAAGAGATCGAGTGGTAAACATTTCTGTTTCCGGCAGGATTCGAACCTGGAACCTCCTGCTCTCTAGAACCTAATAACTTTAGGAGGCAGCACTATTTGCAACGGTTGTATCCTATCCTGGAAATTCGACTATTTTACTTTTTCGTAAGTAATTGGCCCATTGTGTGCAAGAAAAAGGGATCCGCTTCGGGTTAGATTTGCAGCAGCATCTGGGGAGAAATTATGGATGCCGCTTGCTGACCCAATTAAACTTTTGTCACGCTAATTTAACTTTGAGAAGGTCCGGACTCGCCCTCTAGTTGTATTCCCTTATCGGATGTATACAACATTGTCTTTGAAGTTTATAATAAGATACTAACTGCCTCTGGTTATTCGCATTTTCCTCCATCCCGCACGCCGAGGGAATGAATCGTCCTATTCGGCGGAAAATACTCGCAAAATAATAAATGGATGGGAATAACGTGAATTTATTTTCGTCAAAGGCGTTCGAGGTGGCTCGGCTTTTTCTGCTACTATCGTCAAAGGAATTCATTCGAAAGGAATTTCGATAATGAAGTACCTACCTATTCATCATTCAAAAACTCCAATTTACGATGATGGGTTCGGCTTGTTGAATTTAAGAACATGAACGGCTCTCTATTCAAATGAAGATTAGCAATGAAGTTGTAATCTTAAAAAATGTTGAATCAGTCTACTTTTTCTCGAATTTTTAGAATACCTTTGGATAACGCTCGCAAGATCAGGTTAAATGAATGTAAAAAGCTAATTTATTAAGCTTCTCTCCAAATGAAGAAAATTCACCTAAATTTGGCGAATTTATTTCATTTATTTGTAGCTTTATTTTCGACAATATCAAACCAGCGATTTAGGCAATTCTTGGCCTGTTCCCTTCGAATCATTATCTTCGGAGCACAGATCAGAAATCAGTGCTCATATTTACTTTTTTACTGAAACTCTTACACGTTTTCCAATTTTGAGTTTAGTCTGTGACCATGGGTGTAAACATCCACCAGGTTCGCGTGAAATCTCATTCAGATGTACTCGGTGTAAAAAAGGTACCTACCTATCAATCCTCTTCGTTGTTTATTCAACGGACGAAACGCAGGAAATGAATCCAACGTCGCGCTTCCGTGACAATTCTACGCAGAACTGATAAATGTTGAAGAATGAAAATTGTGAAAAGGGAGATCGATGGTGGAAAATGCCTCGAATAAGTCGAAGGTGATATTAAGGTGGACTTGATTCGGATTAATCCCGAGGGGTAATTCGCAATATTTTATCAGCACTGCGTGCTGGTGATTGCCGAAAAGATCGATAGAAACCCGTTATTGTTAAGTGCTTATAACGCACAGTATGTGGGAAAGCTCCCTCTTTGCGCTCCCCTTGTTTCTGGTTTGCACTCAGGACGTGGAGTGCTTTACCATCGATTGCACCTTCGTACGAAATGCAAAGCTTTATGCATAGACGATCAATGGGCTCTAGTCAGATGTACATGCATTCTCGATGGCAGAGCGACCACAATCTGCTCGGTACAATATTAGTTATGTAGGTACTTCTATACTGCGTATGAGAATTCTCTATCCATGATAGTGAAGTGCTGTTACGTTAAACGTAATACGTTTCATGTATATACGTCCAGGCAATAGACCAAATAGGAATGAACTCCCTATATTTATTTTGGCAACTCACCAAAAAAAGGAAAACTTTGGAATTTTTAACATTAATTGTTAAAAATATTCCTTAAGTTGGGATAACAATAATTGGGACACCGACAATAATAAAATAATTATTATTTTAAGGTAGCAAGCGAGCAACCACGGAATTGGGACCTCGAAAATCGTGGTTGCTATTGACAGCATACGAGTTGCAGTGATCGCCTCCATACCATGCTGGTTTTATGGGGAAAGAATTTTTTTTTTGAATTGCCAAAGAACTGTGGAAGATTTATTTTGACGCATCAAACGGCTCCTATGCAAAAGAAGTGCTGTGAATGCGGCCCTTTGCCTTACTAGCCTCCAAATCAGATATCAGTATGATCAATTTGCATAGCAAAATATGGAAAGTATTTCATGTGATATGAGAACCACCGACCATTTTTCCGTCCGTTCAAATGGGGGAAGTGAAAATATTACGAAATTTTCAACCCTCTGAAAGGGGTTTTAGCTCGAAAACATTGAGAAACAATCGGTTATTGTATGTGGTGAAGCAAAGAGCCTCTCGCCGATGGAAAGGATCGTTCGAACTGCAGGCCTTGGCTTGACCCTGAACCCGTACGCCGTCCAGCTCGCGGTACTGGTATCAGCGCATGCCAGTTTAGAAACCTCGAGGTTTCGCCTCTCATGGGCTTGGCACGAACAAAGCCACGTAATATAAGTACGTATCTTATAATCGAGCGAAGAACTAGTTCAGGTAAAGTGGCGTGCATTATGGGCATCAACAATATTATGCAACATTTTTTGCAATTTTTTGTGTTCCTCGATGATTACGATCGTACAGTGAAACTAGTGGCTCGCAGATGGTTCTGCTTTATTTTTTACCCGGCCAAATTCAGATTTAGCCTTAAAAAATTGCCAAAAATACAAATTTTTTAAAATTTTGTGCGAACTTGATGTTTTGTCAAATTTGGACCTTTATAAACAACTTTAAAATTAATTTCTAATAGATTTGGAAGAAACCCCGGATATTTTGGACGTTATTGGTAGGGCATGACTTTCAAAAAATTAAAAACTTAGGCCCAAAGCGTTCTTGAGTTCTGCCCATTCGATTCTACGTGTACGATTTGATCGTTGAAGATTGATCATTTTTACTGCGGATGTTGCACAACCCGACTTGAGTCAACAAGAAATACCCATAAGAATTTGAAATTGAACCTAACCTATTTCAAATGTTAGATCATTCTCCCTTGTACCGCCATATGCGACATGGCCCCATACGGAGGGGTAAACTTGAAAATAAGGGAGTCGGGAAAAATATTATTTCCCCGTTGAAAGCTAGCCAATGTGAATTGTTTGTCGATAAAATAGAAAGCGGCGACTGTACCTTGCTCATAAATCTGCGGCTTTTATGCACAGATGTCGACCGTGAATCTCTCGGGTTTTTATTTTATGAGTTCCCCGTAATTTACGAGGGCGCCCCCCTCCAACGAATGCGATGATCAATGCGTCGTCGACGACTGGCGTCATAAAAGCCGAGAAAAGACTTTTAAAGACTCCCGTCGGAACACGTTAAGGGCGGAATTGTTTTCCCGCTTACTGAATGTTAATGCGCCCCAGAATGAAGCATCTTGGGTGATCTGGAAAAGCAGGTGACCCGATGAAAATTAGTTTCGTCCCAGCGGCCGAGCTCTTCGGATATGAAATGGTGATTTGAAACTTTTCCAAGATTAAAATTGCTGTAAGAGTAGGGGTGAAACGTTTTTCCTTCCCGTTTTACTTAGAGCCACAGCACATCATGGGTTTTGATCTCGATCTGATGAATTGACCATGTCAATTGACAGTGGTAAGTCTGCTGAGTTGTATGGAAGGTATCGATTGGGTTAGCTAGACTGTAAATACAGCTGATGTCGAACCGAGATTTGGAAATGACAAATTTCGATGAAATTAGCAAAGTTTTAGTATCAAGTGGTTTCTGACAGGAAATTCGTGTAAACCTCTCTAATGGCAGGTCAATGAATAGGCGCTGTTCATTGAAGTTTACCATATTACCTGCTATACCAGAATTACCAGTTTTTCAATGAAAAATCATCAACTCGTTGTTTGTGGGTTTCTTTTTCTTTTTTTTTTTTTTTGCTAACCCGCTTAAAGAATTATCTAGTTCGGCTTGAAAACCCGACGGGGAGCGCGTGAGGAAAACTGACAAACCGCTTGAGGAGTCGTTTTAACAGATGATCCACTGTCATCGCAGTCCGAATTGGAGCTTTGATCCTGCAGCGGTTAGAACCTACGCTTTGTCCGTACACGAAAATTCCCTACCAGCCTTTCAGTTTCATTGTCGGTCTACAGCTGAAAAAAAAAATGAAAACCGGCGAAAAACAAGTTTCAGAACTGGTAACTCCGAGTTTTACTAACTCCATGTTTGTTCTATAGATCGCGTTACTCGGCGTTTGGAACCTTTCCTGCGAATGAAGCTCGAGCGGAATCCCGGCGGGATTTTCACCCTTTGGTTGTGTCTTTTTGGTGCAAGCAGTGGTGACCGCAATGTTGGTCTAATCACTGGAGAGGCGAATTTCAGTAGGATTTAGTGCTTAGAGTGCAGTAACGAGAATAGCTCACGTATACACAGTCGAGCTTAAATTCCCCCTCTCGGGGGTGCATTCCCTTCATATGGGGGCGTAATAACATAACATCGAGCCTTTGGGATGGCCACCCCCTGCCCACTTTATATCACCTCGCTTACCTGGCCTAGCAGCTTGCATGTCGCGTAAATTAGGCCCCATTGACCTAGACTTGAGAGGGGTTCAGGTAGAGTTAGAGTCAGGGTATGCTGAGGTATGTTGAGGAATGAGCGGGTTATACGTTATACAGGCGTCGGAGCCAGGATCGGCCTGTACTTGGGATTGAACGGGTTCCACGCATGAATGATATTAAAGCCATAGCATCAGCCACATGGCAGGCTGTTTATCGTGGTCACTATTCGGATAAAAGTATCATTTTCGAGCTATCTACTCTCTATAGTGCATGCGGTAATTCATGATCATTATAATTACCCTGGCTCGCTCAATAAAGCTCAGTTGATCCGCTTCTCGACCTAGGTACAAATTATGCGGTTTATTCAAATTCCACCGTGTTCCCTCTAAAATAATTTATTCCATCTATTTTATAGATAATTTCGAGTGATTACAAATTTTTGCTCTGGTCTCGACCTAAATTTGATTCATCGATTCTTACCGTCACGGTTGATCTTAAAAGGTTGCCCTCAGAAATATTCAAATTTTTCACTTTTACATCCTGCCAACCACGTCCCGTTTGGACTATATGGTAAAACTCAATCACCAATATCAAAAATACATCTATCATTATTTACAGCCTAACAGCAGCGACCCTCTAAAAATAATACCTAGATATATAACAACACCCTGGAAAAAATCGGCCGAGTTGAATTTCCGTTCATTTCCCAGGCGAGAGTACGGGATGAACTTTGTCGGATTAGATCAAGTCTGAAAGGGTGATAAAAAAAGGCAGATGCTCTTTCTTCATTTCACCGTCTCGAGATTGCCTACCGACTTCTGGCGCTCTTCCACGCCATCAGAACCGTTTTACCACATGGCCCTGTGACGTCACTCTTCGGTATGAACCGTCGGCTTTATTTCCGTTTCTTTCGGCTCCTTTTCCCTGCCCCTGGGACGAAGTAACGTTTTATCATGCCGGAACAATTTGGGATTCGGTGATCTGGCGAGAAGATTTTGTTTTTTTGAATCGATCGTTTTCCACAGCGAGTTCATTTTTTGCACTCTAACTATTACATGGGTCTCTCGCAAATTTCGTAGGATCGCTAAGTACGCTTCCAGATTGACACAATTAAGTTTTTAGTTTTTTATGGTGATCGTCCGAAGCATGAACCGCGGTTCGGGCGATACTATTTTTATACGAACATACTCGATCCCTATTAAAATTTCTTGGTATCACTTTCGGGCCCCTGTCTTCCTAATTATGAACTTGAAGTTTCAATTTACCAATTTGTCCCTGTACACCTCATCGGTTGAAGTCACCCGTAAATAGGTACGAAAATATGAGTCGGGCAGTGTGGAATTTGATTCATTTCACGGATGGCAGCAACTGGCCCTGTTGGAGCTATTCACAATCAAAAAGCGAGCGATGCGTGTAATTTTCCGCGTCGTTAAAGGCCCGTATAATAACGAGGTAATGACAGACAGGGGTGGCATGGGTAAAATCATCCATGAATGATTTTTATACGGCGGGAAACGGAGGTTTTACCTGTTGAGCTCGGTTGAGTGGAATGTTGCCTCTGGGGCGGGTAAGGGGGCTATTATCATTATTAAGGCACAACTTCTGTGACACCTGCTCTTCGGGTCATTTGTATGTTCCATTTGCTCGATTGTCTAATTCTCTAGAAGTTGGTCAATTAGGAAAATTTCCATGATAAGAGTCACAGGACTATAGGTACGAATACAGAGCGTAATGCCATGAATTGAATTAGTATTTTGCTCTCAAAAACCTATATATAGGTATATATAATTTTTTGTATGCAGGATACCTACTTACTGGAATATTAATCTAGAGAAGTATTTCCTCTAAATATATCATCAAACGTCACATCGGCTTCCCGTCACCGCAGCGAATATTCATCTCAAACACCCGCCGTCCGCTGGCAAACAATTTCCAACTTTTCTGACTCAGCTGCGTCTGAGTCACTTGAGAACCCAGCCGGATGTTCCACGTGTAACATGAGACTATTACAAGGATGAGCACTCACTTTTTCGTTCGACCGTTATCAGTCAAGTCGAGCAGAAGCTTCGTCCCCCACTGGCAAACAGGAGAATCTGGCAAATGGATTAAACGGAAGAGAAATGGAAAGGCAATGTTTTCCAACAACGGGGAAATCGAGAGCTGGTGCTATTCTTGAAAATCGTTCAAATCCCAGGTCAGCCCGGGCAGAGATGTGCAAAAATGTGAATTCGATTATATTTTCAAATGTATTTGACAATCAATTACGGCCAAATTCACAGTACGGCGCAATTTTTAATTCCAAATTTACATAGTAAAAGAAAGTATATTGCAATCGTCCGAAACCTGGATATCTGAACTCAGCTATAAAAAAACGTTTACTTTTACATTTTTACCGAGATTCACTTTCTGAACAAGAGTCTGCAAGTCCGTCTGCGAACGTGGCCATATCTCCTTCAATTCTCAACTTTTTTCTAGTTTCATAAACTGGAACGTTCATCTTGGCAAGACCCATCGTCCTGTTCAACCGAAATCCGAATTACTCCCAGTTTTTCCCATTTATAAAGCGCATTTTAATTTATATTTTACTTTGATTATAATTTTGTCTTCGTGAAATTTCATTTTTACCGGCGATATGAAAATTCATGCCACCCTATAGACTCATGTACTCCGGTCAAAGTCCATAAACCGTTACGCCCATTGGGCTAGAACTGAAAAATCGCGATGCCGACGTTTTTCTCACTTGAGACTTTTTCACGCCGCGAAGATTTTCTCCTCAGATTTTACTGATCCTCTTCTTAACTTTGAGACGTTTGACATTTGCCTCACGCTTCGCTATAATCTCGTTTTCGTTAAAAATTCGCTAATTTAACCTCAACCTCATTGACTGAGGTGGTCGGTGTCGAAATTCCCAGAAGAGAGCCTCACCTGTTCGTTGGTCCTGTTTTAAATTCAAAAGATGCCACTCTTTCCGGCGCCTATTTTCATTCCGGGTAAAAGTAACTCGATTAATAATACGTGGCTTGACGCCCGCGACTCGAGGGTGGCAGTTCTGAGGGGAATGGGTTTTCGAAACAACGGAGAACGCGGTGCGGATATTAACTGCAAGCTCTTTTCGGCGCTTCTTACAAGGGTGGACTACTCCCTTGGCACATTCCTACCATCATGCAACCCCTAAGCACACATTACACTCCTCCTTTACCTTATAACTTCTATCTCATACAGCTCGCACTGCGAGTTTTAGTATGAAAATAATGAATTCACTCTTTTGTACATTCTTGACGCTCTACACGAAGCCCAAGTAGGTACATGTTTTATTCAAAGAATTTCTCTCGTCTCGAATGCGAAACAAAACGAGTTCCTCCCCATTGCGTCTGTTCTCTAGGTTTCCCAGTAGCGGATAGAGAATTGAAATTAAAAAAAGTGAGCGGAATTTTTCCTGTTTACATTCATTTCGAAATAACGTCGTAATATCGTGCATCACTCATTCAGCTTGTTGGTGGTGCTCGCTCGTAGTAATATGTGATGGTTACCTTGATTTTTTCGGTTGGAATATTTGTCTCCTTTCTACATATTGGAATATTTCGGAGGTTTCGCTTTCGATATGAATGGATGGGGATAGGATTCTCACTGCAGTGAGTCCTTCGATTTCCACACATTAAAAGCGATGGAATATGAGCATTCACCCTGATTTTACGAATATTAGCCACTTTATGATAATGTATCGATGTAGCTTACATTTCATTTTGACATGAAAAACTCTCAGCCTTAAAGCAGTAAATTAGATAATGATGAATCCAATTTGAAATTGATGCATTTTGTGATGAAAAACGGTTTTTTGAGGTCACCAAGCTCCAATATGAGGTCGAAATATTACGATTCGTCCTCACATTTTGACTTTTATAAAAGTCAAAAGACTTTTATAAAAGTCTTGTACAAGACACAATACAAGAACAATCCTCCTTGGGCCTATCCTGAAATGCGCTGTCAGTGCAGCCACAGGAGAAATCCACGGCCAAGTGTGAAGAATCCGTTGTTTGCTTTGCCCGGTCCGTATCGCATCGGCCGCATTCCCTTCGAATTCACCTCACAAGAAGATTTCAGTCTGGCGTCCGGTCTGGCCTAGCCATCGCCTGTTGGAGGTTGTCAAACCGTGAAGTTGAAGAAGACCGTATCTGCATTTTGGCTTCTGGGCGTTGGCGATTCGCTATAGGCCAGGTCGATTTTATTGTAACGGGACCGCGTCTACGTTTTTCCCTCTTTTCCGTTTTCCAAGCCATCGAAGCTGTCGTTGAAAGGTTTTGTTTGGGTACCAACGATCGAGTTCAGAGGTGATGAGTCGAGCGACAATGCTGGCAAAGGATACCTAGCAACTCGATAGTACCTTTTGTGTACCGTAACAGAGAACTGTTCGGAAACGGCTGTATTTCCATCGTGTTCATGCTTAAATGCGTTTGTGGTTGAAAAACGGTCTAGGTTTGGTTTATTTGCTTAACGAAACATTCTGCGAAACAAATTTTACGTTGAAATTCTGGTTTGTCTAAACTCCGAGAGCGTTTTCCCATGCGCTATTCGGAAAGCACCCTCGCTCGAGAAATAGGTAGAAATTGACTATGTCGTATGCACTGTTAACATAATTAATTTTGTAGACGTTTTGGGCAGGTACCTCAATAATAAATAGGGTACCTACCCGGTATTTCGTTAGGCGTTGTGTCTCTGCGGTCGGGAAACGCTGGTCTACCCGCACTTTGGTAAATAATTCCATTCCAGACGTCGTTAGCGGTTCAACACAGCCCATCTGTAGCGGTTTCCTATATGGACCCGAGATCTTCAACGTTACTATGCTAGCTGGCAATGTTCAGCCTACCATAACTTGAAGTTACGTATTCTTCCTATTCACGATGCACGGTCTGTTTAATGGTCCCAATCTCCACGAACTGTTTGAATACCAACCTTACATCTCCTTATGAGGAGTTTCTTTATGGATCTGTACGGATGACAATAGGATAATTTAGCATATTATGCTCATTTTATTGTACCGGCGATATCCAATCGATGATACTAATTTTTCTCCGAACTCAATAAATTTTTGTATGCAAGATACCTGATAATATTTTGAGAGCTATTGACAGGTTCGCAGACTACGGACAAATATTTTTCATCGCAGGGCCATTGATCCGTTTTTAGGATTTTGGTTGTTTTACTGGCTTAGCCGAGAAAACAGGCCTAGAAAATTGAGTTCATATGAAGACTCAGGGGGGTCGGCATTGTTTATTTTCATTACCCGACGCTGGTACATCGTATAAAAGGCGGTTCTAAGGTTTAAAGCTCATAATTTCTCGTTTCTAAGTCATTAGGGGACTTGGTTTTTCCGGAGACTATAATACGAAGGCACGTATTGTATTTTTTATAGTATTATAAAACAATCTTGGTTTTATCATCCCAAATTGTTTCATTCACCCGGAGGGTGAATCCAACACTCGTTCATCCGCAAGCTCTGTGTGAACCTACCGCTCAGCGTGCGGTCTCTGTTATCCATTTCATTTATTGTTGTTCAATGTGAACCGACACTGCCATGGCCTTTGTCAGTCAACATGCGTTAGTGAAGGCTTGTTCGTTTTGATTCGTTTACAGGTATTTACCTATTTAATCACTATTTCTAATTGATATATGTGTTATTATGGATTGTTGTTCCTACTAATTAATAAAATATCGTTTACAGAACGCATCTCAACGCCTTCTTAACAAAGAACCCTTATAAATCAAAACGACGGCAAACTTACTACCATGGACCAGGCCCGCAAGGTAAGAGTCTGTATTACGAATGAGCAGAACCCGAATGACTCCAAATCGTCGATGCACTTTCTCAAATGGATTCAACTGGATGGGGGTGACGTGATTTACGAATTCCCACCGGAATTCCAGCAACTGAATTCAAAGCATAGAACCCTTCTACAAATACCTACAGTAAAGAGCGTCCTGAAGACATTAACAAGAAGGGGCTCATATCGGATTATCGCAATAACTTTGCCAGCAACAACCGTTCCCTTGTACTTCGACGACAATGGAAACTCGGTTTTTGAGGAGTACTACCTGGAAGAAAAGGATCTACAAAAATGGAAATCGGAAACTTACCCTGTCCCAACTGGGCAAGGGCCCAGCCAACTGTCATCAGAAGCACAGAATGCCGCAATTCTCGAGATTCTTCAGAAATTAACTGCGACGACCGAAGAACCGCAACCGCAACGAATGGAAGGTACAAAACGGCTCAATCTTACAAAGATAAAATCGGATTTTGTCTTGGAAAATTTTGATGGGAAAAATTTTGAGGTTGGCAGATGGTTGGATATATTTATTCGAGAATGTGACCGATGCCAGGTGGCCAATTCTGAAGATAAAATACTAATTTTACGTCTGTTCATGGATGGAATCGCTAAGAATTGGTACTCCTCAACACTATCAGATCTAGGATTAGACAAAAATTTCACCGATTGGGAAACGAAAATGAGAGAAGCATTTAAGGAACACGGATGGAAAAAAATTAGAGAGGCGTACAACTTTCGGTACATAGGAGGCCCCTATGTAGATTACGTACTGCGAAAGCAAAGCCTCTTGCTGGAACAGGAACACACCATTGATAAAACGGTCCAAATAAACTTAATTGTCACAGGGTTGCCCGTACATGTACAAGACAAGCTAGACCGTTCAAAAATCGATTCAATCGAGCAGCTACTCGGGGAACTGAGAAAAATAGAACCCCCACCACAGAAAACAAATCTACCTGATACTGAAACGCATCCAAGGAAGGTTTTCACACCGGCAGCAAACTATGAACAAAAGAAGTCATGCTCTATCTGCAATAAACTTGGCTACCCAGGAAGATTCCACCCTGAAGCTCTGTGCCGAAATCGGTCATCCGCTGAACACAAAGGGAAACACATAAAGACTGTAAACAACATGGAACTTCAAGAAGCCCTCAACGAATCCATCACCGACCAAAAAAACTGAAGCTGCTGCCACTAATTACTTTCGGGGTCATAGTAAATAAAAAAAATGAATGTACTGGAGTTTATGATCCTGGTGCAAATATAAGTTTTATCACATTAAGCTGTGTAAAAAAATTGAAACTGAAAATTCAGAATAGCAAAATGACCTTTAGAACGATTGGTGGCAGGCATGGTTTTGCTGGTAGTGTAAAGATATTGTTGAAAGTTATGGATTCGGAAAAGGAGGTTGAGATATTCGTTGTGAAAGATGAGGACTTCAAATATGATATTTTATTAGGTTTAGATCTAATAGTCAGTTTTTATTTAAACTTAGATTGTAAGTTGAATCTATACCAGACTCTTCCACATAATATGAAACCTGTAGCGGATTCAGGTCACTGTCTGGACTCCAATGCTTACGTCAATTACAGTGAGAGCATAGATACAGCCGCTTTTGAAGCAAAGATGGACCATCTCAATATTCAAGAACAAAAGAAGATCAACGACCTGATTCAGAAATTTAAGAGCGTTTTTGCAAAAGATAAATTTGATGTGGGGCGTGTGAAGGACCACGAGGCCCACATAAAACTTTATGAACATAAATTTGTCTCAAGAAAACCTTACCGTTGTAGTATTCCAGATCAAAAAGAAATTGAAAGTCAAATATCCCAATTACTAAAAGCTGATTTAATCGAGGAGTCCACTTCGCCTTTCGCTTCTCCGGTGACACTGGCGTACAAAAGGGAAGAAAACAAGAAGAATAGACTATGTATTGATTTCAGAGAACTAAATCGTTTAGTGGTACCGGAACCACAACCGTTCCCTTTAATTGAGGAATTGATTGCTAAGACAAGAGGTTGCACCTGGTTCACGGCTCTGGACATCAATTCAGCGTTCTGGTCCATTCCAATTCGCATCAAGGACCGTTACAAAACTGGATTTGTGACTCAAGAAGGACACTGGCAATGGAAATGTCTCCCATTCGGTTTGAAAACGTCCCCTGCCATTTTTCAACGAATTCTGAACAACATCCTACGGCGAAACAACTTGAAAGACTTCTCTATGTGTTATTTGGACGACATATTGATTTTTTCCAAGACGTTCAACGAGCACCTACAGCATTTGGAGAGTCTACTGGAAGCAATCCGCAATGAAGGTTTTCGGCTAAAAATCACAAAGTGCAACTTTGCTAGGAGTGAAGTCAGATACCTAGGACATATAATTTCTGAAAATACAGTCCGCCCGCTCTGGGGTGACAACTTAATAGCTATTAGAAACTTCCCTGTCCCAAAAACCAGGAAAAATGTTCGGCAGTTCTTGGGGAAAGTTAATTTCTACCATAAATATATAGAAAACAGTGCAAGACTGCTAGAACCCCTCCACAATCTGTTGAGGAAAAATGCCGAGTTTGTTTGGACAGAGCAGTGCCAGGAGAGTTTTGAAAGTGTAAAGAAACATCTCTGCTCTCAACCAATTTTGGCTATCTTTGACCCGAAGCTGAAGATAATAATCGAAACCGATGCCAGTGGAGACGGGGTTGGAGCAGTTCTAAAACAAGTTCAAGAAAATGGTGAAATAAAACCCGTGGCATATTTTTCCAAAAAATTGAAAGACTATCAAAAAAAGAAAAAGGCCATTTACCTGGAATGCCTTGCAATGAAAGAGGCCATTAAATTCTGGCAACACTGGCTGGTCGGAGCAACGTTCCAAATAATAACCGACCATAAGCCACTTGAAGCCCTGAAAATAAACTCTAGATCTGATGAAGAATTGGGTGACATGTTGCTCTTCCTGTCACAATTCGATTTCCGGGTCACTTACCGGCCAGGGTCAACTAATATGGAAGCGGATTGTTTGTCAAGGAACCCTGTTATCGAAGATTATGAATACCTTGAAGAATTCGTTAAGACTGTAAATTTCCTGACCCTTTCGGACATTACAACTGATCAAGAGAACCATTCATCCGAATTCAACAAAATTGGGAACACGAGAAAAGAAAGTGGTATCATTTATAAAATCAAGAACACAACCAAAAGGATAGTCATATCCGAGTCTTTGGCAGATGCACTGATAAAAAAAGTCCATTTAGACTTTGGGCACATAGGATCGGCACATGTAATAAAGAAGATTCGCCAATTCTATTATACGAAAAATTTGGATTCCAAAGTGAAGGCCTATTGCCAGAGTTGTGAACTCTGCATAAAAAACAAAACAAGAAATTCAAGTTCTTATGGATACCTATCCCAGCTTGGTCCAGCTCGTGCACCATTTGAGATTGTTTCGTTGGACACGATCGGGGGTTTTGCTGGTAATCGATCCTCGAAACGCTACCTCCATCTACTGGTTGATCATTTCACAAGATACGCTTTCATTTCAACCTCTAAAAACCAAACAGCAGATGACTTCGTGAAGTTGATTAAAAAAGTTCAGGATAAACACCAAATCAAGACCCTTCTTACAGATCAATACTCTGGAATTAATTCTGCAGAATTCAAGAGTTACCTGAAAAGAGAGGGCATTAATCTGATCTTTACTGCAGTGAATAATCCCGCTTCAAACGGTTTGAACGAAAGATTGAACCAAACATTGGTAAATAGGATCCGTTGCAAAATTAACTCATCCCATGGACGAGCATGGTCTCGGATTGCTGAAGAATGTGTGCAGGAGTACAACTCAACGGACCACTCGGTTACCACATTCAGCCCAGAATACTTACTGTTTGGGAAAACCAGTCCCATAGTACCAAACTCTCTTGAACCAAAGAGTGATATAATACGAGACCGAGAAGCAGCTTTTGAAAACACAATAAAGAACCACAATTACAACAAACGATTATATGACAGGAACCGAAGACATCACGACTTCAAGGAAGGAGACCTCGTTTACGTTGATCACAGCTCGAAGATACAGAGAAACAAGCTGGAGGAAATAAGGATTGGTCCGCTGAAGATAACTAAGAAGATATCAAACTCAATTTTTGAGCTAGACACAGGCCACAGGAAGAAGGAGTCAAATATGTTTCATGTCTCCAAATTGGTGCCAGTTCCGGTTGGAGGGGGGATATAAAACAATCTTGGTTTTATCATCCCAAATTGTTTCATTCACCCGGAGGGTGAATCCAACACTCGTTCATCCGCAAGCTCTGTGTGAACCTACCGCTCAGCGTGCGGTCTCTGTTATCCATTTCATTTATTGTTGTTCAATGTGAACCGACACTGCCATGGCCTTTGTCAGTCAACATGCGTTAGTGAAGGCTTGTTCGTTTTGATTCGTTTACAGGTATTTACCTATTTAATCACTATTTCTAATTGATATATGTGTTATTATGGATTGTTGTTCCTACTAATTAATAAAATATCGTTTACAGAACGCATCTCAACGCCTTCTTAACAAAGAACCCTTATAGTATAAAAAATCAAAATTGGTTTACTAATTAATTGCTACAACTATTGACAGCATTTGCATGGACGGACGTATAAAGAATGGTAGGTGAAAATAAATTTACTATGTGAGTGAGTAGCTTGGAAAGAATTGATAAACCGGCCCTAAATGTACCTGCCTAGTTAGTCACTTTTTTGACTACTAATTTTTTTAAGGGAAATTCTCTTATTTTCCGGTAAAATAAATAGTAATTTCAGTTGACCGTAAATTGTAGTGAGTATGTTTTCATTTGATGTTCAAAATTACTCCGACCCAGGCGTTTCAGGTGAACAATAAAATATAGCAGATTTAAAGCGTATAGGGAAGCCTCTTCAACGTCCGCAGTGCCGAGACTCCTCTTCACCAGCATCATCTGCTCGGCTCCCCTCTTGGCCAAAAAGCTACGCCAGTTTCCGCCGCCCCACATGTAAAATACGCCGGCGTTGAAAGGGTTTCCTATGTGAAGGCCCGAAGGCTGCAGGACTGCAAGCACGACCGCACACTCGCTTGCACCTTTTACGCAAAAGTACCTATCTCGGGGCTGATCGTTAAAGGCCATTCATCACCCTCTCAAGCCTCGCCTACGATCCATTCTCGCCACCCCTTGGGTTCCTGTTTATTTCTCAGTGAGGGGAACCGATTGGAGATTAAGCCCAACGTGAGGCTGCAGGCATGCTGGAACTTGGCACCCCCGGGGTTGGGAAATAATTTAGAAAACGTCCCTTGCAGAAATAAAACCCCTGCGATTGTGGGAAGTCGGCTTCATTTCTGTTAGGCGGATTCATCTCGTTAGCAGTGCAGTTAACTGCTCACAGCCTCGGCTGTGTCTTTCCATGTTCGATGCGGAAGTTCTCGCCGGGTTTAATTTTTACACCTACTGCTTTTCAATCAGTTATTAGTTTTAATTACTCCTGTATGTACTAAAATGTCCCGTTGAGAATTGTTCTCTATAGTTTCGTTGATATTCTCCTCACTCACTACCTATCCCCACCATCATCTAAGGCGGCCCACTCTTCTTTAATCCAGCCTATTTTTTTTCCTAGAACTCCTCTTATCAATCAGAGCAGTTCAATAGGTAATCTAGATGCGTATAGGTCCAACACGCAGTTAGTCCGCTGCGCTCGGTTGCGCAGTCCTTGCTACGTTCCGGATGCTGAACATTTCCTGTTAGAGGGGGTCATATCTTCCTACGTTACCCAACATCATCGCACATGATATCGAGAACATTATGTACAATCTTACGTGTAACGCGGGCATAACGCGGTGAATCTTCCATCACGTGATGTGAGAGGCAATTGTGTTCTTACACGCAGCTTCCGTTTTCAATGAAAACTCGTAGCCGAAACTGTTGCGCCACTTTATCTCATCCGTGTGCAGAAATTGAAGCAAAAACTGATTAGAACTTTCGGGGACGCATAAATCTGAGCCCCTTCCCTGTCCCTATTGGTTGTGGGTCTGTGGGTCATACGTATATGAGAATGGCTCATTCCTCCATTGAATTGTGGAAGAAAGGCGTCGCAGTGAATTTCTGAATGTGAACAAATAGGTGCCCATCTAACCAGAGGAAGGAATGAGAAAAATGAATGATATAAAACAGTCAAGTATCAGCGCATACTGCAAAAAATCATTTCTGGACATGGGTCGTTTTTCTTCAGCACCCTTCTGAAGACCCAATTTCACCAACAACGAAACCCTAGTTTATGCCTAAAAAAGGATTTCGATGTCATGGTTTCTTTTGTGTCAAGATACGACATTACCATCAATATCGAGGAAAAATTAGTATAGGGTTTGTCGTTGGTTGATGGTGGAGGTTCAAAGTTGAGGTTAGGGAGGGAGTTGTAGCCCATCGTACAAAAAAAGTCTATCCCTGAAGAGGCCCAGCGGGGCGAAAGCGCTAGGAAGAATAAATATTCTGAAAGAATGATGTGCTACCACTCTCTCCCTCACCTCAACTATGGTATAGGGTTTTATTGATGAAATTGGCCCATAGTACCTATGTTTTCCCTCACGGAAGTAAAATTTCCTCCCAAATTGTGGTGGTATGTATATGTACCTAGAGACATGAAATTACTCTACCAGGTCCATGTTCAAAGCTAAAGGAGTAGAGCTTTACTGACGGAATATAATGGACAACGAGGTCGAAATTAACAGTAATGAACCTTCACTAGTGGAGTACCTCGTTCGCATAGTTCGGTTCCCAGTGGCAAGTAACAACGACTACATCCTCTTTTCGAGTAAAAACAATGGCGGAAACTAGTTCGTATAGCGAAGCTACGCAATTAGCGACATCATACAGCGACGGGAGAATGTTGAAGCTCATCTTATGGTAACGAGTTTCCGAAGGGAGCGTTTTGTAATTATGTCACTGGGTGACCGTGAAGCGCTGTTGAAAGATATTGGACACTAAGCCCGGATATATTACGGCCAGCGGACTTTGCGACGCTATTGTTCGGGGTTTGCCATTTCGCTAAGGGTGGAACTGTTGGGGTTGGCTCGAAACCGCGAGGCCACACATTAAATGTTGCTATTATGAGGGACTCGCAGTTCGTTAACGATATGGGCCACGATGAGGCTAAATCGATTCCTGGCAGCTCTGCAATTACTGCGGACATGGATTCGTGTTTCAGGTGAAAGATAATTCGAGCCCTTGGAAATCAAAGGAATTGACTGATCGCATCGTTCCCTCATTACCCAACGATACGATGAATTTAGGTATTTATAGAATCTGGAATAGAGGTATTTATAGAATGAATTGGCTATTGAGATTGACAAGCAGGTTTCATAGTTCGACGAGGAGCAGCTTTACTAGGCAAACTCGTTTAACTCGTTGGATGCCTTACAACAATGCTGTTAAATTTCCTATCCAATCTTGTTTTAATTCTCTTTTTTGCGGGTGTCTGTTTTTCCGTGTTTGTCCAATCGTTCACTGTGTGTAAGAAGTGCAAGTTGGATAACCAATTAAAGTCAGCAAGTTTTACGCCGACACCTTCACAACCAATCAGAAAGATGTTTTAAGAGATAATGATAAAATCAATGGCATGCATATGTTGAGTGTTCTCTGGTGTGACGTGTTCTTTTCGGAACTTGACTTCATTATTTTTGATACCATGGCGTCAGTGGCATTATGATTTGATACATATGCAGGATCGTTCTGGTTTGACCTCGTTATCTTGTGAAATACCTCGATTGTTGTCTTCCCTTCATATATGGACCGTAGTCGCTTATTACGAAATCCTTTATTCGCAGTTACAAAGACATTTCAAAATGCGTGTGTGTTTCTGACGTTTTGGGTTGTCCCACTACTTGAATACACAAAAGGAGATGAGAGTCTGAGTCGACGGATTGGAAAATTTCGAAAAAGCATGATGTCGTAAACGACACCAAAGCCTTAACTCATTTCGACTCAAAAGGCTGTTCCCTGGAAGTTGAGAAGCTTTCATTGTTTACTCTATTTGTGAGAACAATGCTGGACAAAACTCAACCAACTCCGTTCTGGCTGTAGCATTCAGAATATCTCTAATGGGATCTTCATTACTTTAAACGATACGAGAACTTGGCGCCAAGACCGCGGGACTGAACGTTTTTGGAAAGGTCGTCATTCCTGACAGTTTCTCTGTAATCGGCTGGAGTTAGGAAAGAAATTCGTGGAATTGAAGCTGTCGGCAATGTATCAGACTTACATTTTGAATAGCGTCACTTTCTTGGTCCGAATGCTCCATTCCGAGTTATGAGCGAAATATATACTGTGTCACTTCTACTGCTTTGTATTGCCAGTTTCATTCAGGGACGTGTACATTCAAGTAATAAAGCAATAATAATAACAATACTTTATCTGCAAACCGGAATTAAAACTCAGACTCATAATAGAACTCGAAGTCAATGTCGAACTCGAACTCATACTTACAATCGAACTCGAAGTTAAAGTCAAACTCACGATCAAACTTGAAGATAAAGCCTAACTCGAATTCAAACTCAGACGCATAATCAAACTCGAAGTCAATGTCGAACTCATACTCACAATCAAACATGAAGTTAAAGTTCAACTCCAATTTAAACTCAGACTCATAATCAAACTCGAGGTTAAAGTCTAACTTGAACTTCATACTCACAAACGAACTCGAAGTTAAAGTCAAACTCGAAGTCAAAGTGAAACTCGAACTCATACTCATAATCAAACTCGAAGTTGAAGTCAAACTCGAAGTCAAACTCATACTCATCAAACTCGAGGTGAAAGTCAAACTCGAACTTATACTGACAATCGAATTCGAAGTGAAGTTTAACTCGAAGTCGAAGTCAAACTCAAACTTATAGGTACTCATAATCAAACTCGGAGTTAAAGTCAAACTCGAATTCAAACTCAGACCCATAATCAAACTAGAAGTCAATGTCGAACTCGAACTCATACTTACAATCGTACCACTCGAAGTTAAAGTCCAACTCGAAGTCAAACTCACAATCAAACTTGAAGATAAAGCCTAACTCGAATTCAAACTCAGACTCATAATCAAACTCGAAGTCAATGTCGAACTAAAACCCATACTCACAATCAAACATGAAGTTAAAGTTCAACTCCAATTCAAACTCAGACTGATAATCAAACTCGAGGTTAAAGTCTAACTTGAACTCATACTCACAAACGAACTCGAAGTTAAAGTCAAACTCGAAGTCAAACTCAGATTTACAATCAAACTCGAAGTTAAAGTCAAACTCGAATTCAAACTTGGACTCACAATCAAACTCGAAGTCAATGTCGAACTCGAACACATACTGACAATCGAACTCGAAGTCGGAGTCAAAGTCAAATTCATACTCATAATCAAACTCGAAGTCAATGTCGAACTCGAACTCATACTCACATTGAACTCGAAGTAAAAGTCAAACTCGAAGTCAACGACAAACTCATAGCCAAACTCGAAGTCAATGTCGAACTCAAAGTCAAAGTCAAACTCATACTCACAATCAAACATGAAGTTGAAGTCAAACTAGAATTCACTCACAATCAAACTCCAAGTCAACGTCAAACTCGTTGAACTTGATTATGAATTTGAGTTTCAGGTTGTACTTTGAGTTCGATTTTTGAGCATCAGCTCATGAGTTCGATTTCAGTTTGATTTTGGCTCTGGCGTTGAGTTTTTATTGTGTGTTTGGATTTTCAGTTTGATTATAAGTTTGAGTTCCAGTTTGAGTTTGAATGTGGATTTAGTTTCAGTTCGGCTTGTGAACATGAGTTTTGATTATGCGTTGAGTTTGAGTTTGAATTCTAGTTTGAGTTAGATTTATTTGAGTTTCAGTTTCAGTTTGTGTTTTAGTTCGGTTTATGAGCATGAGTTCGAGTTTCAGATTCGGTGTCAGTTCGAGTTTTACTTCGAGGTTTAGTTTGATTAATATGCATATGAGTTTCTGTTTCAGGTTCAATTTGATTCTGAGTTTTAATTTCAGTTTGATTATGCGTCGAGTTTCGTTTTGAGTTTGACTTCTAGTTTGGGTTCTATTTGTGCTCGTGAGTTTTTAAGTTTAAGTTTAATTACGAGTTAGCGTTGATTTTTTTTTTAATCGTGTTTCCTGCATACAACCTGCATAACTTCTCACACGTCGTAATCAATCTGAGTGCTCATCGTTACTCAACATTTGCAGCATAAAGGCATTTCGCAATCGTAATAATGCGCAGTTCGCCCCATTGCTGAGAAAACGTTTTGATCGATTCACACGAAATGTGTTAACTATGTCTTTGGAAAATTCTCACGTGTAGGAATCGCGCAATAGAAAAGACAACGGCTGTCGATGATTCGATCAAATCCGCCGAAGGCCTCGCACTCACAACACATGCCAAGTTGTTAGGTAAACAAAGACGTCCTCTCGTATGCCCGCGTCTCATGCGTGACACGAGTTGTACACACAAACACTTATCGTACGCAGATTGTTCATTTGGAAGCAAACACGCCAAAAAAATCACAACCTGCCGATAGTGTTGTTTGTTGAATTCGTCAACGAGAAATCTTCGGTGCAAATATTTCCACTTCGTCGCCGCATTTTGCAAGATTGCCTGATACTTATTAATGATTCTGCTTCGCAATAATAAAATCGGAATATTGATGCGGAGCTCACAATCTGGCGATGGCAGTTCCAAGCTTTTTCTCGTTATTAGGCCCGTATTGAAACATTTATGTTCTCGTTTTTCGTTTTTACTAAGTCTTCCTCTTTTCTCAGAATTGATCGATGGTCATGAAAGGGGATCACGAACCGAAATAACGAACGAGAAAAATTATGTTCATCTTTTGTACCTACTTTTGGAACGCCGTGCGATTGGTTTTGGATTTTCTGAGAAACTCGGCATTCAAATACGAACGGAAATACGTTGACGATTCATTACGAAAACGATTTATTCTGGTTCCGATTTGTTGAACATTTCTGAACACTTTGGAAATTTCATTTAGGCCTGGTACCAATTGAAATGTTACAACTCTCCGGACGCAAAGCCGCGAGTCGCCGCTGTGAATAAAATACATCCATTCGTCAGTGCCATTGGTGAATATATTCCTTAACTACAGCTGAATATATTTCTTACTTCGACTGAATTCCATTGGTACAGTATAGTGCAGGGGTTGGCTCCTGTTTAATATTGCGGTGAAAACGTTGTAAAGGGACTTGTCAGACGAAGCGGGTGGCCCTGACACATATCATTAGATTTTCCACCGTGTTCCAGTGAGCGTGTTTGAATGTGTTCACGTCAACGTTGACATGTAGAGTCAACGTGTGCACCTATAAGGGATGTTCTCATTCTCAGATCGTTTCGCTGGAAAGCTGGATGGTATTAAAAGTTCCATTTGAACACCATTCGTCTTCAAGGAGTCGTTCACACGAGACCTGACGGTTTGTTTCGAATGAACGAAGTTTTGACCTCCAGGTGTAAGAAAACCGCAGAAACATATTCTTTGACAGGTTAGATTGGTTTTAAATGTTGTTCAATAGGATTGCTTCTAGCAATTTTTGCTCTATATTTTTTTCAATCTGCTGAAAAATCCTGTTTCTAGCCCTAAGGCCAGCTTCACTCACATTATAGACCTCTGAAATCTCCGAAAAAGAAAATGTTTCCTACCTACCCTGAAATTTTCATGGTTTACGTTTCAAAAGGTGTAAAATCAGAATTTGTTATTTATACAAGTCGCTTCAGGCGATTCACTACCGGGTGAGTATATTTTTGTTCCAGGTTCTGAGCTCATGAAACGCCGAGCCGGAAAATACAAAGTTGAAAAACAAATGAAAAAGTACATTCTTGGAACTAATATATTTCATCCGGCTCGGTCGGGTAGCTTGCAGTTTTTTCACTCAGACTTAGCCCACTCTATGAATCGCCTTACATTCGGGAGGGGAAAAGAAAGAACAATTAATTGAGGTATATCCTCAAGGAAAGGAGAGAGGTCATAAGAAGCAGGAGACGAGGAAGGAAGATGAATGGGGTTGCAACTGTAAGGCAAAGCCTCGGCCCGGAGACTAAGGAAGAAACACACAGGTCTCCTTTCCGGGACATCGCCTTGGGATCGGAAAACCGCTAGGTTTTTAGAGTCGGGACAAAACAATGAGGCTGGGAAGACGAAGAAGGAATATAAGCAGAGATGGAAGATAAACTGTTCGGCCGGGAGAAAGAGAGAGAAATGGACATGAGCTGAATCGAGGTTATACAGCCGCACCTATAGGGATCCCCGGATGGGAGGACGCGGACGAGGACTTGGAGCTTGATAAGTCGCCTTGGCCGTGGAAAGACGCAGACGGAGAAAGAGAGACTGAAGAAAGAGGTCGCACACACGCAACCCCCACCCCCCTCCTCCCATTTCTTCCTGGACGGGTTTCTTCCTTTCGGCCGTATACCTTTCCCGTGTACACACATCAAGAGACGACTCTTCCATTACAATCCAGACTCCATAAGAGACCGCATGTTCCCCGCCATTCTTTGATGATATACGATGCTCTGCTTTTCTTGCGATGCGTGCTGTAATAGATTTGTGCAGAGATGTGATATGGACTGAGGTTCGTTAAACCTCGGATGTTGGCTGGGGTATCATTTAATTCTTGGGACGATGCAGGGACAACTGTTCTGCGAAGTAATGCGATGAAATTCCACCCGGCAGGCTTTTATATCGGGTTTCATCCCGATTTACGAGAACAGTCGGAGCAGAGGCGGATTTCGGGTATCCCTAGAATAATGCTGGAGCGAGAATTAATTAATCGAATGAAAATCCTTTTCCTCGAAATTCCACCGATCTGTATGAGGGCTATTAGGCGATTTCTTGGTACCTAAATATTTGGCGTTATATCTCCAACCATAAACACATTGGGGTTGATCTTGACGGTCAAGGACGAATAATTTTTATGAAAAGGTAAAATAAAACGTGAGACGTAAAAGTTTGAGGGGGTGTTGTAAAAACATTTTACCCGACCGATTACATAAGGACATTATTTCTGGGAATAATGTGCCAAAATTAATTTGGGAACCGGTGGCACAACTGCCAGCCCCGGAGAAAATTCGAATGAACGAAACTGAAATTTCATCCGTTGAAAAGTAAGAGGAGCCAACGTTAAGAAATCTTTTTTCCCACAGTAAATGTGAGGATGGCGATCATATTTATTTAACTCTGATTCGAAAAGGTGACAACTCAACTGTTTATTTTTTTGTACATCAAACGAACATCTTTAGAATGAACCGCCATGCGTAATTTCATCTCTTTTTTCGAAACGGTCCATCACGAAAAAACCGTCGCCACTAATGTCCAGTTTAAATTCATCCCCAGACCCTGATACTTTCACATCATTCTTGCTCTTCCAGTTAAATAAATACCCTCGTCGGTATTAAGTCGTGAAAGCGACTAATGACGCCTTTTTATTATGACATTGCGCACCACCTTGCCCTAGGTGTTAATGGGTGCTATCTCAGTTTATTTCCGCCCCGCGGGGCTTTTTCTTCCGCCATCTCTCATTCATTTCTTTTTCCTTTCAAGCAGGAAACGAGAAAGAAACAATTCTTTGTTTCCAAAGCTATTATTTTCCCAGCATTATTACGACGTACCTACTTGCTAATTCTTTGTTCTTTGAAGATTTCCGTTTTCCGCATTTTGGTGGTTGAGCGTGAACGATTTAAACCAAGATTTGTTCGGTTCTCACCTTCATCTGAGAGTGACCATTCCAAGTTGAACTATTTTGAAGATGAGCTTCTTTCGATGGGAACATTAATTCTCAAATAATGAACCTTGTGGTGCACCCACACACACACACACACTTCTCTCTCATTCCAAGCCATCATAACGGATGGAACTAAAAAAAAAAGTTGCGTGGTTTTTCCTCACTTCCGTAAATATGTCTGAATTTATTGGAATGAAATTAAAAAAAAAAATGTTTACCCCGAATCCCTATCCAGTTTTCGCCCGCCTCGGCCGAAGTGCTGTGCATTGAAAAACCACCAAGCTTCAACTTTTCCAAGAAACATTCCCAAAGTTCGGTTAGGTTAAAACTGCTTAGGTTACACTGTGTCGACGTGGGCCATATCGCGAAAGGCATTATACCCCGGTGATTATCTACATCCTCGGCGGTGTTTTTTGCTGTTGAAGAATTCGCTCGACATAGCTGCGGGTGGTAGGTCGTTTGCTCTATGGAAATGCCATCCTTTTGTCTTTTCTGTACTAAGAACCTCAGGCCCCAACAGTTCTATCACCAGGCAATGCCTGCAGCCCAAAGGGCCGCTAACTCTTTCATCAACCCTCCTCCTCGCTTGCACATCTTTGCCGCCATTTCCTCTGTCCCTTTGGAATCCAACTTCTAACTCTGCTCAGTTTCACTGAGTCCCTTTTCTCCACTGGCCCCAGTTGTGTTCCCAACTTTTTCTAACGTCGTTGTTGGTATTATTACGATCCCTTTCCCTGGGACAAGTTATTTGTCTTCAGCTCTTCCTACTCATTCACCACGCATCCTTTCCAAGCAAAGCCAGAAGACCTTTTCCTCTCTCTTGCACGCTAGCGTTGAACAGTCTTTACCAACTCGCTCAGTCCTTCTGCCATTTCCCTGAGCCGCTTTCTCCAAGATAAATGCGATTCGCTAACATTTACTCGAGGGAAGGCTAAATTGAGCGCTACAATATTCAACTGACTTATGTTTTGTCCTGCCTCCCTCGTTCGCCGGATTGGTGGGCCGTTCGCGATTCCAACTTACTTTCATTTGCGTTTGTCTTCCCCATTACGGGATTCAGTTTCGGCTTTCTCCAGCCCATTCCATGAATGAAAATTCATTCTTCCCCGTGATTGTCGAGGGTGGCTTTCTGCATAAATTGCCCGGGCATTTTAATGAGTAAACGATCATTGAGAGGCGAATCGTCCTCTGGGCTCAGCGGGTAATCGATTTATACGATTTGTTATGTGATTTTTCTTGCCGATGAAATTATAATTGGAATACAGGATCAATGCGAAATTGTATCTACTGATCGTATGGTCTATATAAATAAATTACGCAACCGCGAGGTATGGTATCTGGAGCAATGCAGCAACTGATTGCTGTAATAATGTTTAAATTCCTTTTACTACGGGTAATTGCTGCTACACAATTTTAATGGCGCTGTGTGCACATGTCACCATCGACGAGCGAGAATTTACTCATTATTTTGTCTTTATTTTCAGGTGAGTTGTTGTACCATGTACCGAACTGGAGGTTTGTTCCGAAGTGCCGTGTAAGTTAAAACCTTATACCCTATATCTAACCTTAGAACCAATGTTTACCTTGTTACTCAAGGGGCTCACCAATCGCTAATGATGCAGTGCCATGACCAGGCTCGAGGTGAAAAGGAGTTAACCCAATTGGCATTTAGAATGGGTGTGGGTGGCCCGTCGGGGTGTTTATAAGTTATTCCCCTGGCTGCGATAGTGCAGGTATCTTCACACTATGAATATCTGCTACAAATTCGGATTTTACACCTTTTTTTCATAAACTATCATCAAACGTGTGCCTTTCCGATTTTCACCTCTCATTCAGTAGGTATACCTAACAGGAAAATAGCCTGCCCGGTCGTTATTCCATACCGCACAGGAGGAACTTGTGTGTCGAACAGGCAGCTTTGTTGCTAGCCATACTTGTGTTCAACAGAAACCGTACTAAATCTAACTTGTAAAAACTTCCTTCAGAAAAACTTCCACCTGACCGACCGGAGGCTCCAGTTGTCCGAACTTGAGTTGACAACATTATTACCGGCGACCGTCGGTTTTCTATTTTTTCACTCCGCGACAATAATTGTGAGGTAGACTTCTGTGAAATAACTTCCACGAGGCGGCTGTCTGGTCGGATGCTGTTTGGAGCTAGCTGGGTCACCGAACTTCAGCTTTCTCTACTTGACGTGCGGCTCAGACCCACTTGACCACAAAATCGATTCAAACCTTTTTCAGGCAACAAGCCTTTTCACTTATAATACGGCTGACTACCGACGTGCTTGGAAATAACCTGTCCGACTCAGGTCTTTTGTGGGGTCGCTGATGAGACTCTGCTCGCTAGGAACGCCTTATTTTATCCTCGGGATTATACGATTGTATCAAAAATTACATGAGAGTTTCAAACGATTATCAGCGATCAGCGAGCGGAGGTAGGTACCTACTTGAGCAAAAATAAATAAAGAATTAGAAATGAAGTACGTCGCCTCCACAACTCCCAATTCTGACATCCTTGTCCTGGAAGGACCTGGAAATTTTGCAAAGTCAATTTGTATCCGCCCTTACGTCAAGTCCCTCGATGCAGTTCAGCCTCCTCGCCTGTTGACAAATTGCGGCGTGTTACGACACCAGTGCTTTCCCCAAAGGTTTTGTCTGCCTTGTCCTTCCAGGCGTATCAATACCCACACGTGTCGCAGGCAGTTCACGTACACCAGCCTTTACATGCTCCACGGCCCCCTCGAAAGGGGTTACCGGCTGAGGGAAAATGCTGTCTGGTGCTGAGGGAACTGTTCCGGTGTAGATCGCGTATTTCCCATGCCGCCGCTTCTCATTAACATTGGAACAAGAGTCTCCTCACGCGGTGAGAGAAGGCGACAATTAACGATCTGACGATCACCTCGAGACCTTTTCTCATGCAAAATATAGCCGTATTGACGGGGTAGAACGTCTAACTGCTACAAGTACTACAACTCTCGTATACCCACAATGTACCCTACACAGACGCACGTACATGTTGATTACACTGTGACACGGATGTACACCCGTGAAAGCCGCCTTTTCTCTCGCTGATCCCCCCAGGAACACAACTCGTATTTGAGGAATTCGTAACCCGAAAGCCCCGTCGACATGGGGCGACAATGAGAGACGGATCCGATTGTGGAGATGTCACTGTAATTGCGTACGCCTCGTTCACCTACGTGGGCCGTCCCATCCATTCAATGTTGCAATCCGTGAAATTCGTTGCTGGCAGATCAATAGCAACTGAAGACGTCTATAACCTTATAAAGCGATCCGATTTCCGAGCCAATTAGCTAATGAAGACGCAATGAATAGGATCTGGCATTCGCATCTGGTTCATCAATGAACAAATATTATTTATGGATCAAAGATTTATGCATAATATTAGATATATATCACGAAAGAATGCACCAGGCGACCCTCCATTCGGCGCACGCACAATTGTATGATGGTTAAGTAAAAAAGAAAAATGAACCAAAATGTCAAACTATTCAGGGAATGAGCAAAATTTTTGGAAATGATCAAAATGGAATTTTTCCGAAACAGATTGTACCGTACAGGTACAAACCAGCACCTCTTCATTTGTGTTTAGCGCTCACATCCAAAAGTTACATCTGGTTCAACCCTCGTTTGGACTCCAAATAGGCCGCGAAATGCGTCAAGTCAACCAAGTAGAGCATCGAAGCACTCAAAAAGGCTCGCTCAAACCCGGAAGGAAGCAGGTCGTTAATCCTTCGAAACTACGAGGGGAAAGGGCTGAAGCTGAGCAGAAACGTAGCTATCCAAGCAGACTAACTTATAACCGAATTCGCTCTATCCACTTAATTTAGCTGGCAACTCAACAATATAGTTGGCCCCGTCCTACCCGTTGAGCAACTCGGTCAGGAGAGGACTATCTGGGCAAGCGTAGAGTAAAAAGACAACCTGTTGATGCCCCGGGTATAAACTACGGGTTTTTCTCCCAGAATGTCGAAAGGAGATTGTAGAAAAAATTCTCTTTCTCCCCATCATTAATCTCCATTAAGATGCAGACTTGTGTTAGATAATAATTGAGGTCAACTTTGTAAAGGCTAACGAGCTGAGACACAATATGCCATCTCTTTACAGTCTGTGTCAACTTCTACGTGGTAGGTATGGTTCCCTTATTCCCGTGTTTTATTTGGGAATCTTGTTGAGTAAACAGCCAAAATCGACTACGCCGAGGAAGATCTGGTATAATATTATGATTTCAAATAGTGTCACGTATCACTCGAGGCTCACATTTTTCCAGAGCTTTCATTTTCGATGCTACCGACGCTTTTGGAGCACGCGCGTGAACCAGATTTGAATTCGGAGTAAAAAAAAACTAAAAATTTGAAAAAGGGGCTCAAACAGCTCAAAGAATTTAATTTTTTTCTCTGCATTAAGAAGGTATGCATGGAACAACAATATTTCTACCACTTATCTTATATTTATATTATATTACAACTCTTCAAACACATCATTTTTGAACCAGCCCTAATGAACGGAACTGACGTTAACGGTCGAATAATGTTCAGCTCTTCCCTTTATTTTCTCGATCGAATGCTCCTCGTATTCAGCTTTTTTCATGATCTACCGCTATCGGTGAGGCAAACTATGAAAATAAATGTATTGCCTATTAAGGATTGAATCGCCGTTGTGTCAATGAACTTTCAGGTCCATTAAAATAACACAAACGATCCCGAACCATCTCGCCAGATAAAGCGGCAGTTGAGCCTAAAACGAACATTCCGACCCCTCTAACCTTCAGTTATCTGCCACCCCGAAAGATAACCTCTAAAATCTGAGATGATAGAGAATATAATTCACGTAAATGAGCACAGGAAATGAGGGCGTTCTGCGGGGAAAAAATATTCCGTTCGACCATCTTTCCTCTTTGGAATGTCTAGTAAAATAAAAATTTTGCATTATGTACCTCCCTGGATAAAAATATTTATTTTTTGGTGAAATTAGAAGAAATCTCCTCCACTTCCAACGTCTATTCTATTTTCTTCGTCAAAAGTGTTCTAAACCATTTCGACGCTTCATGGCTTTTTCGGCGAGCAATATTACTTTTATACCAAAACCTCTCCCTCGCCCATATCAAATATCTGGCGTCTCGAAAAAGCGGGCAGACAGCATTCCTTGAAGGTCAACCTCTTAAAGGCTTCTTAGTATGCTAACTGTTTGCCGAAGAATGCAGTCCCATTATCTTGATAAACTTTTTTTAAACAAACGCTGTCCCAACGATTTATAGAGAATCAATAATGTGGGGTAAAATTCACCAATACAAACCTCAGTTTTACGCGATTCGTCGATCAAAGTTTGTCAACTGATCTTCAAAGTTAGTCCGTTTTTCAACTTTTTCTAACTAAAAATAAGCACCCTAAGCAAAAAGGCATTGAATTCGAGAGCATCAAATTCCACAGCAAAGTTGACAAAATATGTCAACCAATACTTGTACCAATACTTATTTTAAAAATGTCGAGCTTCATAACATTCTTTCGCGTTTAGGAAATGAAATCATTTTGTCTGGATGGAACCCAGTTTAATTTCCCAACTTCACCAAGCTGATTAATAATTTTCCATTGTAACTTTATTGGTAAGGTTGTTACGGCATCCAACGAGATGTTAAATTTTATGAGACGTTAAAAGTTTGGCGAAAGTTTGGACCATGTTTAGTCAGTCTCTGTGACCAGCCTCTGCGGTTGCATAGGTTAACTGACTGTTTCCTTCCCTTTCCCATTGCCTTTTTGTCAAACCTCTGGTGCGGTCGGCAGGTCGGTTGACTCCATATAGCCCGTCCTGCTGGACGCTTATTCCGTCCGCAAGGTAGATCATGTTTTCGCGGTTTCTTCCCAAATGATTATTGGCGGTTTTCGGGCCAAATATTGAATAATCGCCAGCTGACGTTTCTCTCTGTTTTGCTGACTGTGGAATACAGGGCGTAATGGAGGGAAACGCTAATCGCCAGCGGATGCGGTGGATATACATCAGAACTTCCCTCGGCCTGCCAATACCGCTCGCTGGGCTTTTCCGAATTGCGGTTATTGATTGGAATGAGCCGGCTTTCGGGATAGCCTTTAATCTTCGAATTAGCTCAGCTGAGAGGTGGTCATACGGCTTTATCTGTCTTTATACCTACCTTGTTTATACCTTATTTGAAGGGACAGATGTATCCTCTTCTGGTGCAATCAAGTGGTGCCAAGTGTCATTTGACGGTACTGAAATGTCCTTTGTTTCATCTTTATTTGGTGGGAAGTTTCTCAGTTTTTTCGCTAACAACTCGAAAAGGGGCGGTGGGACCGAGAGAATGATCATATTCAAAATGAAATTTTGATAAATTTCTCCCAAATCTTAACCTTTCCTTCCTAACCACTCCAACCGTTTCAGAAATATAGGTACGCTTTTAAGAATGACTTGATGATGATGAACTGATTTCGGAAATGTTGAATCCCCCGTTTTTGGATCAAAGTTTGGCTGTATCGTCAAAACTGTAAATGTTTTTGAAAAAAGTCGTATTGGAAAACGCTGTAGAAAATTCATTTTTATGCAAAAATATGCATCAATATGCGCATTTATCTCATTGCTTTTGGCAATTGTAGGGGTTTTTTATTTTAAAGAATTTCCCTCAAAAAGCTTCAATAGTTTAAAACTTACCTCTATAAAATAAATGAGCATTCTAATCCCTGACGAAAATCCAATTCTCTACAATTTTCTGCATAACGACTTTTGAACATAAATCGATAGTTTAGTTTACCTAGACGGTGAACGAAGGATTGAAAGTTTTCCGAGAATTGAGTTATCCGTACATCTCTGAAACGATCGGAGTTATTAAAGATTTGCGAGAAATTCATCAAACTGAATTGTGGCGGCCCCTAAAAATAACTTACAATGGGTGACGATGAATCGCTGGTGAAATTAACATTCTCACGAGAACGAGCCAGTAAAAAACGTGGAATCGACCTGTTGATGTACTGCAGTACATCGGTCTGGCATGTCAGAGCGAAACAGAGGGAACGAAAAATTTAATTCCGGCAAAACACTAACTCTTAAAGCTCTGGGCGGAATTAGGCGTCACAATATCGTTCCCTCGAGTAGACCTGACTGGAGTCACTTCCCTAACACCTGAACGTGTTCATAAAATCTATATTAACCTTTTTTCCCATAGCAGTCTGCCCAATCTTACCGGGGCTTTCCTTCCTAAAATACCACTCTTCATTTTGGAATCCCTTATAAGGGTTGCTTGCCAGAGGTCGTATTTCGTATTCCGACCCGATTACTCAGGCTACTGTCACCAGCACTTGCATGTTCGCTTTTCACCTTTCCAAGCTCCCAATTCGAGGACCTGTTTTTCTTTCGTTTTCCCTCTTTCGGACGGACGTACTGAGAATTTTAATGCTTTTATTTACTTATTCGGTCCTTTCCTCGACGTTTCCAAGTTTGATTCTCCTGCAAAACTGGCTTTTGCCGGATTTATCATCAGTATTTTTCGTATCCGCAGCAATTAGGGATCGTCAGTTCACTCGATTGCGGAAACTGTGGCAGCGTTGAAATATTTTCTAATATGAGACCATACGTATGAGAAATTCTATGTTTAGAGAGACGATTTATAACAAACTAACAGTCGCTTCAAGTGCCACCACTTCCCGTCGAATTCTTATGAGCCTCAGTTTGGAACTAGGGCACATATAGAAACTCATTGGTACCCTCCGTGTTGGCATAGCTTGTTTGTCTACTAGATCACCTCTCCGAGCCTAGAGAAATATCCATTCCAATAATGGGAAGTTAGCTCCAAACGAGAATTCGTTCTACCGGATTCTTCAGCTGAAAGCCGCGAACCGAACGTCAGAACTTTGCTATTTTAGGCCCGGTGCACACTTGCGGCAAAACGACGCAGGACGCCGCGTCATTTTCAATCGGATAACTAGAAATACACAGAGGAGCATTGTGCGGTGCACACGGGACGCCGATACCTATCTGCAGCTCGCGTCACTCCGGATAGGTATCGAGGTTGACGCAGGTACCTGTGGGACGCGCGTTGGGGCCGATAGCTATCCTGCCGCCCGATACCCCTATCAGTACTCAAGAGGCAATCGGCCGGTGCACACGTGCAGCTGCGTCAAACCTGCGTCAACCAGCCTTTCGGAAATTTTTCGGGAATTTCAGCCCACTCGAAGGTGGCGAGCGAGTGACTGACGCCTCCCTGACGCGGGTTGGCCTATCGAGAGTGTGCATTGAAACGAAGATAGGACGCAGATAGCTATTCCTAGGAAATGACGCGGCGTCCTGCGTCGTTTTGCCGCAAGTGTGCACCGAGCCTTAAACGGCTTTACCGCCAGGGGAAACGTTGTTTTTCTCTAAACTGCCCAGGTTGTTTGGAAGTAAACAAACGGAGCTGTTTCTACGTCGAATCTTCTGGCCAATCGGAAACCTTCTACTGTTAATGGGTTTTTATTTTTACCAGAACCTTCGGAGAACCGCTGCGTACGAAAGGCGAGAATACCTGGATACCCCTCGGGAATTACAGGTTTGATATTTGCACTGTGAGATGGGTTTTTTGAAGCAACTAGATCCGCGCATGGTTAAGCAGGCATCGCCTTCCTGCCGCCAATTCTCTATCCGCTAGTATCGAGAGAACAAAAATTCACCGAGAATGATTTGTACCTCCGATGCCAAGGGTTTCAGATTTTTATTCAACAGATTGTAAATATATATTTTTTTTTGGTGCATCATTTTTCATGCAAGTGACCAACCTCTTTAATCGGGCGGGAGTTTATCGTGGGGTTTTCCCGCCGCTGGAAAATTGGACTTTTTGGGAAACTATTTTTCCTCTCATCACATGAAACTTTAGAGTTTAGAATGATTCCAACAATGGGCTTCGATAAGGATAGGGGTATATTGTAGCTAGCTTAGCTTTCCTCGGCGAGAAATCGCTTTTTGGGTGGAGTCAATGACGGAAAAAACCTACAGCATGCCAAAATTGGGCACCTTATCGACTAGAGAAAGAGATATTCCAGCTCCTAAGAAAAAAAACCCCTAGACCGAAAAAATACATTTATAAAAAGTCAAATCCAGTTCAGATAGGACGATTTCCTCGCCCCCCTTAAATGATTACGGATCACCTTCATTGAAACAGAACTTCTGTTACAGAAGCATGCTGGTTGCGTAAGCATCTTTGATGTTCTTTGAATACGCAATAACGGCAACTATTTACCTTGGAGTTACAACTTGGTTTAATAAGCCAGTGAATGTATGCTAGGAACGGGCTAAATCTTAACACTAGATACGCAGCCTTCGTGGAAATGATGAATAGAAGCTTCCTGCGGTCTGATTTTCCACGTAGCAAAACAGAAAGGTAATACGGCTTGACGTGCTTTTATCCAACCGTCAGCCGGAGACAAGGAATTAAATGTTGAAACGTTATACGTCAGAAAAAGCTGCAAGAGAACTGACGTATCGTCTGCGATTTTCTTCGAAAATCTAGCGTCTGTAACCGATTTAGGGCAACATTCGAATTCTCTGAATTTGCTATTTGTCACATTTGTCAAGCCCCACGGTCTTGGCCAACACTTTGAGTTAATCGAGCTGATTTTGGTACGCGCCTCTTTGGTCACGATGATGATTGGTGAAATTGGACTTCTGTCCGCCAGTTTCGAGAACCGTCTTTTTTTTAAGTTAGAGAGTATCGATGACTTTCGATACTTCCTAGTATTCCTAGCAGTCTGCAACAAGCTGACATGAGAAAAAAACCAAAAGGACATTGCTATTAAATTTTAATTCGCAAATATCAGGTGCGGAATCAAGTGTGGAATAGACTGGATTCGACTTCCCGTCCATTTCCAATCATACCGTACAAATCAAGTTCAGCTTTAGTTTACAAAATAAAATAATGTAGCCGCCCAAATCTGGGGCCGCCGGTATTTATTCATTGTTCTATTTGCTCGTATAGAAATTCGAAATCTCTTCCTCGGGTAGTAATCCCATGTGAGCATATCGAACGCCTCGAGCGCAGCAATCCAATGCAATCCTATTTTCTAGGTCCGGTATTATATATGTATTTGAATCTCGGTCAGATTTGAAGTGTTTTCAGTCGGACCGACGAGGGTCGGGATTTTCGCACTTTATCCTCTATATATATCTCTCGGTTTATTCTGTCGTTTGCGGCCAAGCTTGGCCAACCTGGGACCCCCTGAAAACTCCGCCGATTAAACAAACAATTCTGGTGGCGCGGCTCAAAGTTCCGCCCTCCAGAGGCCACCGAGGTGCCGAGTGTGGAAACGAGTTGCTTGGCTACGAGTTATTTGACGAGGAAGACAAATAGAGCCAAGCAGAATGAAAAAGGAAGATAAAGCCGGTCGAGTTTTTCCGGATCTTTGCGATCGATCCCGGGCGTTAACGGAAAGTTCAACATTTCACCGGTCAGAAGAAAGTTTTAACTTAATTAGCTTCAAACGGCTTGGATGAATAAACCATAGGTTCACCGGAAGGGAATGCCCTAATTGAATCAAACGGCCGAGCACAAATATGTTAGGCCTCGATTCCACCGGGATCGCATGGTATGTCAATCTTGCGGGGGGGGGGGGGGTCGTAACACCGCGAGTGCTATTAGGTACTTCCTGCTCCTAAAAAGCTTCCGAAAATTCCTAAAATTTTAGCATTCCGTTTTTCTTTGAAATTCTAGCCACGTATTCTAGCTCTAACGAATTCGCCTCTGTTCTTTTCACTGTTGACATAATTTGTTAGCTATTTCTCCTTTAGTTTTTAACTCGGTTTCATGAAATTTGTTGTTAGGTACGTGTAAATTTTAATAGTAGTTCCTACAATGGAAGCAATTCTTTCCATATTTGGTCCTTCGCCTCATTCAATATTGCCGACTTCATTTCGTCTATGTTGGATATGTTTACTTGCAATCAATAATCACTATTCTTTTTCTGGCATGTGCCTTTCTTTTGCTTTTTGGTGAACATGAAAACCGCTCAAGTACGTCTACGTTTCCCTTATGACCCAAAAATAAACCGCGGAATACCTAGGTTGATGACGTTAATGATGAGGTTCCAGGTAAATCTGATAAATCCAGGTAAATGAGCCTTCCAGGATCATGGGTTTCTTCTGATGGGTTCACAAAACGCTGTTTAGTATTTGCCAATTCACTTAAATACTTCGAATCGTTCCGGCTAATTACCAACAATTCGGAAAAGCGGTTTCAGGCACGTTATTCTATTTTCGCGATACCTGCATAAGGAAATTGTTCTGTTCGACGTCTAAGGTTTTCATCATTTATATTTCAGGCAATAGGTATCGATTCCTCCTTCCGGAGTAGTACAGGTATTCATCACATTATGATCTTCAGAATCACTTCTACGTACATGCTTAGAGAAAATATCAAAAATTATAGATTATAAATTAGTTCATCATTAACTACAAAGTGCTCGTGATATTCGAGTTTGTCCTTTTTCGGGTTTCCTTATGACTTCGTCGTACTTTAACCTCTGGAAGAAAAAAAGGCGTGTTTTTTCTGAACTCTCGCGAAGTAAAATGGAAAATTAAGAAAAAAAAGCGAAGGAAGTGCCCCCGAAGCTATTACGGCGATACTCCTTGAATAAGGTTGTTCTTGCGTTCTCGCTTCTTCTACTCCTTCGCCGGCCGAACAATCCAGTTACGGTGGCACATTATAAAAACGGAAATTAAAACCGGCGGATGGGGCCTCCACTATGGCGGCACTCTCAATATTTTTTCCCACAAGAGAAGAGGAGGATAATTACGGAACAATGGTTCCGCCGCAATGAGTCTTCACTGTTCCTCCCCCGGCTCTTCACGCAGAAAGAAAACAACTTCTGTTCTTCTTCTTGTTGAAAATTCACTGGAGACAATTTAAATGCTTCAAGTGGAAATTATCGGTGTACAATGCGGGGAAATTGGAGTATTCTTGTGCCAGGCGCCAATTCCCACGGCCGCAACAAGTAGGCAATTGTGGAATTCTTCGGCAATGTATTTTTAGAAGTACCAAATTTCTCCTGGCAACGAACAATTCCTTCGCTCATCCATTAAGTATCGTCAGCAGCATGGGAAGGTATCAGAACTGGAAAATATCGCGGGGTGGGTAATTGAAAGGATTTCTGCCCGGGGAAAATTCACCCTGAAGGTGGTGGAAATAGAAGGTTCGTTTCATTCAATTTTATCTCCGAGACTGGAGTTATCTTCGTCGATAACGGCGTAGTAGAGTTGTCGCTGATCGTAAATAACGACCGTCGGATCCAATTCCGCAGCCCCTAACCTTTTGATCAGCTCTAACGCCTATTTTATCGGGCAAGGCTCCCTATCACGATCGTTCGATTAGTCATCTCTAATTGCTACTTTTTTTCAGCCCGATCCAAGGATTTATTCGCCAAAACACCGATTTGTCACCATTATGATCGCCTTTATCGCGGGGAATCCGGCTATCCAGCGTTTAGAGCGTTTCGGAAAAATGTCAAAAAGAAACAATGACAGTTTACTGTTTTTACATCCTAAAAGACACTAACTTTCTGAATGTGATTCGTTTCCGTGAAGGTTGCCAACCGCATGCGAGAAAACCCCATGTGAGCCAACGGACCTTCCTCTGCTTGCCGGGTCACCTAACTACATCTCTTTCACCACAATTCCGGCAGGTTCTCTCGTCCTTATGCCTTCCACTCGAACACAAGGGGCAATGGGCAGTCTTTCAGGCCATCCTAGCAGTTTTCTCGTCCCCGGGGAACTTTTCACACGGTTATCGTTACGGTAGAATTACCTTCGGGAGTTTTTCTTCCTTGCGGGTTTTCGGAAGGTGCTAACTTTTAATGCGACTTCCTCAAAATCGGAATATGTCCCAAAAAGTCGGCCATTGAATTGTAGAGGTTGTTGAATGTTTCAAATTGGGAGGAATGAATCGAAAATTGCTCTCCTGCTCTCTCAATCTCAATTGAGCAGTTTTGTAGTTGATGCATTGACCGCATTCGAGGTGCTCTTCAATGTTCAATGTAGTTAACCGGTTCCGGAAATTTTAGCGGCCTATGAATCCAAATTAACGATTCAGGGAGGTAGTTTGGTCGGTTCAGCAAAATATTGGCCCAAATTGGCTTGCTATCGATAATATTAGACATTAAAATAATGATTTGATCCACTTTTTATGATGAAAAAAAGGTGGCCGCCATAGCTCAGATTTGCTTGTCTTGCAATACTGAACATGGGCAATGAAACCCCGATAATTTGTCTCATTCCGGTACAAAGGGCCATCAAATTTTATTTGCGCCCACTCAATTCCCCAACATCCTTCGTATTTGGTACAAGAACAATGGAAGTATACTTACCTTTCCGGGTGACCTAAACTAGTACAATCCGCTGACATTCGTGGAGCTCTGAGGTTTATATGATCTTAATCCTCTCTGGGAGTACTGGCGATAGTCGCAATTGCGATTCCTAAAAGTAAGAGGGGTGTAAAACGAAAATGTTCGGGCAACGCTCGTTCCAGTTGTGCCCAGTTGCGGGTACTATAATAGTGTAGTACAGTCCTACCACTTCCTGCAGGTTACTAGCTGAAGTTACATAGCCTTGAATGGAGGCACGACTTTGTGCTGTGTAAGGTCGTAAAAGCGAGGTTTAGACGTTTAGATGTAACGGGACGTCTCTATCGCGGTGACGGTTACTGTTACTGCTTCTGCTGAGAGTTTCAACTATCAGCCACTCTCGGCTTACATCAGCTCTCAAATATATCTTCACCTCTCGAACCTGCTGAACGTCTAGCGCTCCTAACATGGGCGGAATTTGTGGGAAATCCTATTGGGGAGGTTAAAAAACTTCAAATAAGTGAGCTATTTACGTATATCACTTTTGTAGTAATATGGTAGTCAGAGCCGTTTTATCAGTAGTCGATTGTCCAAAAATCATTTATCCATCTCTAGGTCAAAAATTTCTATGTGATTTTTGGCTGATGTGCATAGGGTTTGTTTCTCAGAAAATTGTTATCGAGATATTAATCAACGATTTTTGGATAGTCGACTACCTATTGATAAAGCGGCCCTTAGATTTCGCTCGAACTGTAAGCCTACCAGTAGATTTTTAGCCTTTAGGATTTCAATTGTTGATAATTGTCTTGGTATTGGGGTGGTTGAATATTTATGCTAAAAAAGAGACAAAAAGAACAGGCCCATTTGAAGACATTCACGCGTATTCTGCAAAATCTTCCTCATCGATACAATTTACAATTCTGCTACCTATATTTTTTCCTGAACGTGTCACGAACATTCTGAACGAAAATTGTCGTCGTTACTTTGATACCTCTTTGATGACCTTGTTCGTGATCCAACTACGTTTAAGTGAATTTCCATCATTCGCTTGCATTTATACTCAACGCAGTCGTCCATTGGTGCTACAACTGAGTCGGTCAAACGTGTTATTTACAACCACTCATGTATTCGCCTAGTTTTCGGATCGATATAATTGAGTTTGAACAGTACCTTCCAAGCATAAAAGCTCTTGGAATATTCAGGGAATATTCAGTATTTTCTTGGGGCGATTCCCTCCCATTTTGCAGGGAGCGATAAATATGAAAATTGCGCATACATATTAAAGTAAAATACTTCGGCTCTAGACAGCTCTTCTTTTGCTGATACAGCTATTAGGTCAAGATTGAGCCATTGAAACGAATGCCGATGACCTATCTTTAAGAGTTCGTTGGTATTTTGACTAGTCTCGGCTTAGAAACCACACGTCCTATAATTTGTGAATATCCCTCTAAAATAATATGTAGCACTATTTAGTGGAAGATAGATAGACTCTAGATTTGCCAAATAATATGTTTCAGCTCTTATTCGGGTGTATTTCTGGGTCTGCATTTGGAACGTGCAAAAAAACAAATAATGGAGCTTTAGGCTCGTTTTCTGGCCAACCCAGCTACGATTGACCATATTACCTCCCATAAATTCCCTCAAGTCAGCGTAGCATGTACATAATGAAATGGCTATATATTATTATCATGCCCCCTACCATTTCTTCTTCCTCAACTACGACGTTGAAATATTTAATCAGCCTCAACAGTCGACCAGTCAACCGAGGGCCGTTCATTTTCTCAACGTTTTCTAAGCTAATAATTATCCCTTGATTAATTCCCCGCGTCCCCGATTAAACTTAGAAGTCACGCTAAAAGTGGTCTCGACGAATTGAGCCGGGGAACTCGCGTGGCCAATGTCCACGTTGAACGGCCGTCGTTGAAAACTGATAAGCAACTTTACCCCTTCGGAGGGGCCCTAGTTTTATAACAGGGGCTGGATGGCCAGCTTCACGTCGGGTTCACACATAGAATTCATCCGCGTTCCGGCGAATGGGGAACTGCGTTGGAGCTTCGTATAAAATTCTCAAACGCTGATCTCCTGCTGGTGTATGGCGCCAAGTGCCAAAGCAGGACCATCAAGCTGGACCAAAAACTCCTCAGTCCAAAGATCTGCTGGCATCAAAAATCGTCCAGCTTAGGTTCAGGGTCTGTTCGAGGAAGCCAGTTCTGGGCGAGTAACTATTGACGCCAAACAAACTCAAGCCATGCGATTGGGTGAATTTGTTTGGCGTCGTCAGTCGCCCGGGGCTGCCCTTATCGAACAGACCCTCAGTCATTCGAGGCTTGTTCCTTCATCTCGTTTGAAACGAGACCCTTACGTTTTAAGCAACCCGGACGAAATCGATTTTTAACATAGAATTGAATTTTGCACCTTGACCCTTGGACCTAATTTTGGCATCATAAATCTGCCTACCGAAGCAAATCTGGCGATTTACCTATAAATGAAGTATCAGATCTCTTGCTGTCATTCTCCTCTTCATCACACAGACCATCAAACAGATCTCATGCTGCACCTTCCCACGCCTAACGCACGTGGTCCAACAGGGAGTCCCTTGGGAGTGCGTCGCGATCTGACTCTTTCCCTCGCCCAACTCCTGCAAATTGAATTTTCCCCAAAAACCGGTCAGATTTTTTTTCTTCGAGATCCGTTCGCGATTCGGAAGAACGCGCTCTCGTGTGAATCGACCTAAAAAGCGCATGAGTTAAAGGTCGAGTAGAGGACTGGTTATAAAACCGAACCAACTCACTCACGTCGCTCTCGAGGAGTCGTCAAGAGTTCGAGACGGTCGAGGGCGCCTTGTTTACTTTTCAGCTTTCGTTCGCGAGGCGAAGGGCTCTTATCGCGAGTTCACGCTATAGTCTCCTTAGCCGCCCCCCGCCACCCCTTCATCATCCCCGAGGGCCTAATTATTTACACGACAACGCTTAGCCCCCGTATTAAAGGTGGATGATTAATTGATATTGGAGCCAAGTGCGGTGAAAAATTCGGCTACCGTGATGGCTCGGAAGGGTTGGTTTGGGGGTGTGGTGGCCGTTATAACTCTATAGACGTGCCAACCTGCCCCGGATTCGCGTTTCGTCTAACGGCTCGTTTCACACATGCGTGACCCCCTGATACGTGGGAATATAGTTTCTGATTTATGGAATAGCAAATCGTCCACATTTCGATGTTTTTCCTACGGCACCATTGGTGACACTAACCTTATTTTATAACTTACTCGCAGGCGCGTATCATCTTCTACCATTGCATCATACTCAACTGCATAAACATAAATGCACTTACTTTCTCCAGACAGCATAACGTTCAAACTCTCGACAGGTCCTAACTATTTATGCACATCGCCCATCACTGGATACCTAGGTACTTTCTCTGCAGCCAAAACAGAAGGAATCGGGCCAAAAGGATTAAAAATTCAATAAAAATAACAAAACCCGTGGTAATGTGAGACTAGCGCAAACACTGAAAAGAAACGTTTCAGATGGTGAGATTAAAAATACCGTCAGATCCCGAGGGATGGTGATCACAGTCGTGTGATAAGCTAGGAGCATTGCATTGCAATTGTTTCAAAATAATAGAAACTTCTTTATCAGGAAAAGAGCTGCGCGTGAACTGTGGGGAAACAGTTGGAATTTCATTAAAACGCTGCGTACAAAGTAGGTTATTAAATAATGTTCACGTCCAACGATGTGGGTGTAGGTACGCACATTTTCAAACTTTACACTCCAACCTCCACGCTCCAACTATTCGCTTTTTCCGTTAAAACGGCTCCTACTCGCTTGCCTTCTTTACTGTGCTTTTATATCTGTACAACCCCTCTTATCCAAAGAGAGGAGGCGAACTCGAAATTTCGCACTGAAAGGAAGTTCACAATTTTTCGTAGTTTTACGTCCTTGGATAAAAACCAAACTTGAGCCGCCGCACTTTCACGGTTATTCGAAACCCTAATTTTAAAAGTACTCTCCCTCCCTTGACTACATCGCTCGGCTTTTTTCATCCGATCCTTTCGTTCCTTGTGCTTTTCGAAAACTGTGTCTTGCTCAACACTGATAAGACTACAGGGCAGCTGTAGAGCCCTTTCATAACTTCGAGCCCTGGTTCACTTTTCCTCAAACAACCCTTCATTCTCTCAGGCCTCCAATCACGCGTTAAATTCACCGACCATAATTTTTTAGGTTCTCTTTGCCCGTTGTTTTTTTTTTTTCTCTCAACGCTAACAGCTCAACATCACGCGATGGAAACCGGCGAAAAATCTGCTTTTTTTCTCCTCTACCCTTAATCTGCTGGTGTGCAGATCAGATAATCTTGCACGTTCTTCCGATAGTCGTTCTGCCTTTTTCTCCGGCTGATTTCTGCAAACATAGAGCGAGTGGTGTATTTTTTCAATTCTGAAACATCGCTACCTTGAACAATGGAGCTTATCTCACGAAATATGATGAGTTTCATGTCTGCTAGTTCATTGACTTCCGGAAAAAATACTTACTTTTTTGAAACTCGAGTTTTGGATCTTAGTTGTTCATTTTCAAAATCATGTGTGAACTATTGACGTAAAATAATTTATTATATTTGCTTTATGTAAGAGCAGTGTGTACGAGTGTGCACCACGCGTATAGGAAATTAACGCTGAATCCAAAAAACGTCCTCAAAAGTAAGGAAAAGCTGTTTTGAATCAGAAAAATGTGGGATTTTTAATGCAAAACGTGCTATTCCTGGAAAAAATTTGCAAAAATCGTATAAATCGTATATTTGAAACGAATTGAGTAGGGAACTGCGGTCGGTCCAGTTTGGTCCATTTTCGGTCTAGTTTCCCGACCAATCCCTTGTTAACATTCGAAAAATATCACAATCAATTTTAACTTCCAAGGTTTGCTGAAAATTAACCTACTGTTGAACAAGAACTTCTTAGTTCTTTGAATTCCCCCATAGATAATATCTGAATCAGGGTCGAGTTAATAATTAGAAAATTAGAATATTTCACCCGCAAAGAGTAAAAAGTCCGGATGGACGATAATTTAATTTATGGCCGGCCAAATTATGAGAAACTGTTTACTTAATAAAAGTGCCCTGAGCTCTCTTCAACAACTGTTGACAATCCCGATGTAATATTGTGTGAGATAGAAAAAGTATCACTCAGCGGGTGAGAAAAGGAGAAAAACACCGCCGTCGGAGTTGGTGACCTTTCGCGTTCGAGGTAGTGCTTAATTGTAGCGTTTTCTCAAAGTTGAAATAACGATCTCGTGACTTCTCTTGTTGATTCCTTGCCACTCGACCACTTCACGCCATCTTTTTTACGAACTGATGAACAGACTGTCAAGCGAAGTGGAAGAAAAGGCGAAAAATCGGTTAAGATAGCTTGGAATTTTCCGAACAACAACTTCGAACTTGATCTTTGCTTTTCCAATTTGATGGTCTGTTGAATTATAAAATCGCTCATATTTAGTTTTCTTTTTAATGGACCAGAATCAGGTAATCATTTAAGAATCATTAAGTTGCCCAGTCGACAATATAGAGATGATCACTTCTTCGCAAAATGTTACTTTTCAAAAATTCATCTGTCTTTTCACGATTCAGCTTTGTTTATACCTATACGTGTCCCTTCAATGTTATTTTTGTTATAATGTACGTCGATTTTTTACGTGTTTTCTAATTTTTTAACTTTCTGTTTCAGGTAAGCCAAACAAGTTTCAATTACATGGCGAAAAGTGAAAGAGTGAGTGAGTGTCTTTATTCTGATTTCACAATCTCATTTTTTCGGCGAGTCTGTATCGGAGATCGAAGGGTTTGAGAACGGGTTTCAAAATATACAAATACCGGCCTAAAAACGTATGACTTAAAGTTGAGATGCCTGTCCTGCCCTCCATTAGACGATTGGATTCACACTTTATTCATTTCTAGTGTTAAAAATGATCAATTTTCAAAAATGGCATCCACTCTTCTTTTACATACCATCGTTTGTTATGTCGACTTTGGAGAAAACGAATAGCCTACTTACCTACTTATTTTATTTTGTCAATAAACCGGCCTGTTTTAATTTGTCAATAAACAGAAATTTCATGCTAGGCATAATTTATTATATGTTTCACCTCAAAACTACGTCTCATATTAGTACCGGGCTTATGTACACCAAAGCTATGCCTTTTATAAAATCTACAATCCGGCTAACTGAGAACTCGTAAATATTTACTTTACAGAATGCAATTCTGAAGAAACCGTTCGAGCATGATTATGCTAAATGCTTTCAGCTATTCGTGGATTATTCCGTGAACCTTGGGTCGGGTAATATGGGATTGGGGAAAGGTCGGTTGTTTAGTTCAGATGAGTTTCCAGCAGTTAACCATCCAACTGGGGTTGAAGTCGACGGTGGTTTTCCACCGGAATCTCCATTTGGTTGTTTATACGTTCTGCGGTTAGAAAAAGAGCAAAGGAAGAAAAAACTATGACAGCCAAGAGTGTAAAAAAGAGGGAAGATGACCGAAAGTAAGAGAATTACAAGAACCTCCTCGGTTCCGTTCACACTTACCCGACGCTTCTAAATCCGTACGAGACTTGGGAGAATTGTTTGTACCGTTCACACGCCTGCAAGTAGCCGTGCACGGCAATCATGATATTAATATCATGATAATAACAATGATATCATGATATCACTAATCATTGATCTGTCTGATTGATAAGGGCCAAGGGACCGTTCTGACCCGTCATCCCGGGATGCCTATTATAATCTTCTTTAAAACAAATCAGGCACATGGTTCAAAGTTCCATCTAAGAGATGTCGAAGTTGGATCTCGAAGTTGACTTTGAACTCGAAGTTGACATTGATCTCGAAGTTGAGTTTGATCTCGAAAATGAGTTTGAACTCGAAGTTGAGTTTGAACTCGAAGTTGAGTTTGAACTCGAAGTTGAGTTTGATCTCGAAGTTGACTTTGATCTCGAAGTTGACTTTGATCTCGAAGTTGACGTTGATCTCGAAGTTGAGTTTGATCTCGAAGTTGACTTTGAACTCGAAGTTGACATTGATCTCAAAGTTGAGTTTGATCTCGAAGTTGACTTTGAACTCGAAGTTGACATTGATCTCGAAGTTGAGTTTGATCTCGAAGTTGAGTTTAATCTTGAAGTTGACTTAGATCTCGAAGTTGAGCTTGAACTCGAGGTTGACTTTGAACTCGAAGTTGAGTTTGAACTCGAAGTTGCGTTTGATCTCGAAGTTGTATTTGGACTCGAAGTTGAGTTTGAACTCGAAGTTGAGTTTGATCTCAAAGTTGACGTTGATCTCGAAGTTGAGTTTGATCTCGAAGTTGAGTTTGAACTCGAAGTTGACATTGATCTCAAAGTTGACGTTGATCTCAAAGTTGAGTTTGATCTCGAAGTTGACTTTGAACTCGAAGTTGACTTTGATCTCGAAGTTGAGTTTGAACTCGAAGTTGACATTGATCTCAAAGTTGAGTTTGATCTCGAAGTTGAGTTTGAACTCGAAGTTGACTTTGAACTCGAAGTTGAGATTGAACTCGAAGTTGACATTGATCTCGAAGTTGAGTTTGAACTCGAAGTTGACTTTGATCTCAAAGTTGACGTTGATCTCAAAGTTGAGTTTGATCTCGAAGTTGACTTTGATCTCGAAGTTGACTTTGATCTCGAAGTTGAGTTTGAACTCGAAGTTGAGTTTGATCTCGAAGTTGTATTTGGACTTGAAGTTGAGTTTGAACTCGAAGTTGAGTTTGAACTCGAAGTTGAGTTTGAACTCGAAGTTGAGTTTGAACTTGAAGTTGAGTTTGATCTCGAAGTTGAGTTTGATCTCGAAGTTGAGTTTGATATCGAAGTTGAGTTTGAACTCGAAGTTGACTTTGATCTCAAAGTTGACTTTGATCTCAAAGTTGACATTGATCTCAAAGTTGAGTTTGATCTCGAAGTTGACTTTGAACTCGAAGTTGACATTGATCTCAAAGTTGAGTTTGATCTCGAAGTTGACTTTTATCTCGAAGTTGATTTTGAACTCGAAGTTGACATTGATCTCAAAGTTGACTTTGATCTCGAAGTTGAGTTTGAACTCGAAGTTGACTTTGATCTCAAAGTTGACTTTGATCTCAAAGTTGACGTTGATCTCAAAGTTGAGTTTGATCTTGAAGTTGACTTCGATCTCGAAGTTGACGTTGATCTCCAAGTTGAATTTGAACTCGAATTCGAGCTTGAACTCGAGGTTGACTTTGAACTCGAAGTTGACTTTGAACTCGAAGTTGACATTGATCTCGAAGTTGAGTTTGAACTCGAAGTTGAGTTTGAACTCGAAGTTGACTTTGATCATTTTATGTTCGCATTTTTTAATGTTGGAGTTAAGAACACAACTTTTTGAAAGTCAAAGGTTTTTAGTCGAATTCAGAGGTTTTTTCGGTGCTCGACAGAGGGAAAGCAAGGCGACGAGTTGGCTCATCATCATGCATACCTCCATCCTCCCTTTTCCATACTGAACTCCTAGATTTGATTTGCCACTTTTGTCTTCTCCGTCCAGATTTGTACAGTCAAAACGCCGAACAGTTATAAGAAACAAATCGGATGATCAGGGGCTCATGTGAATCTGGCTTCAGATGGGGGGGGATCTGTCTGAGACGATAGCGGTTGGTAGAGGTGGGCAGGTCGGGTAATTGGGCATTGGAGCTCTCCGACTCTGATGGCTGGCTTGAGTTTGGACGGCCGGTACTCGTGGGCTGACGCGGACGAAGGGAGCACGTATCCAGCGGAACCAAAGTCTGTTGGTACAGCGGGACTTTTTGTTTGGTTTTCGAGCCTCTCTCCCTCGAGGGTCGACAATGGGCTCTGTCTCTTTCGGTCCAGGCAAAGAACGTGATGGAAGGTGAAGAGGAATCGGAAGACCTTCGGCGTAACAATGCCTCCGGCGAAAGAGTAGATGGAAGTCAAAACAGGAGTGACGGAGACGGAACGTGCTCACTGCCTAATTTTACTTGATGACCAGTCTTCTTCTTCGTTCGTCTTGGTCTTCTTGTCAACAGCTCCCGTGTTCCAGCTATCAGCGTGTTTCCACCCAAAAACGTGTTCCCCGTTCGATCCCGAAGGAAGCACCACCTAACCTGGAACTAACAGGCAAATCGAATCTCCTCCCCCGCCCGCTATTCATTTGGACCTGTCGTACCCATTGAACGGGTAATGGCCGCTCTTGAACTCCGATTTCTTTAGCCCTGTCCAATTTCTAAGCGATTGGTGTTTGATCAATTTTGAAGTCGATCGGTGCCCGCCTCAAATCAACCGGAACTGAATATTTCGGCTCGATTCGGTAGGCACGTAGAATCGATGAAAATTAACGCAGTACAGCGACTGGTGGTTGGTGGTACTTTCTGGTCCATAATTTCTGGTTTCTAATTTTAAAAGTCCATCTTTGGTACATTTCCTGAGTAGGTTTTAGTTTTACCTATATGTATCTTCACAAATTTCTGTGCTGTTAGCCAGCATTGAAACCGCAGGGTCTGTGTTCGTGGATAGTTTCCAGAATGAGATAAAAGCGACATCCATTCTCCCAAACCTGCTGCGGAATAATAGCTCCAAAAACTCTCTTTCATAGATATACGTGAGGCGTTTGTTATTGGGTCAAATGTCTTTAGAGAAATCATTTTAGGACTCCCACTCCCTGGACATCCTACAAGGTATGAGACGTCATCAATGCGCCTTACAGGGTGGGAGAAATTGAAGTGTCGATACGTGCTAGGTTGATTTGATGTAAGGGGCTATGGGCCCTTTCAGCTATTACAATTCCAAGCTATTACTAAGCTTTGAGGCCCGGGGGACATTGAAGAAAATGTAACATTCATGAAAGCTCAGGCCATTTCCCCTGACCGAAGCGCTGAAATGGTTTTCTGTCGGTGAGAAAACCAACCTCAGTATTACCGTTGGCCATAAAAGGTTGACAATGTGTCTTTTCGATATACCGTGTTTTGTATCGCGGTCACCCCTCCTGCGATTTCCTTTAGAATCTTTTATCAGCACACTTTTCGAAAACACTCCGCCTGATTGATTGAGAGCCAGTAAACCGTTGATAACTCCAGTAAACTAGTCTTGCTTGGAGTTTCCCAGAATGAATAACTCTCTGCAAAACGGCGTATCTCTCAAAAATGGAAATGAACTTAGCTCAAAATGTGAAATTGGTTCGCTGGATATCTTTTGTTTGTCCAACATTTCTTTCGACGAGTGATAGTCTGAGTCTTTCCATTCCGGCAATCCAAGTCCACTGTTGGTACAAGTGTTCATTTTACGGACGACAATGACAATGTTATCCCACGCTATTGATTCACCACAACTCCATGTTATCAGAAGATAATCGTGCTGCGTTGCCTCGCACAAAAGAAGGGGACACTCAACCCGAAGGAGCGGCAGCTGCTTCCGTTCTTCTCCCGCCTACGAGGGCTTGGGACCACTTTGACTTTAATGACTTCTATTCCCACAACACTTGTTTCACCTCTTAGTCCTGCCTAAGTGTTTCCTCTGCATTTCTTCTACTTGATATTCGTCTCTCACGTACATCGCTTCTACAGGTGGCCTGTCCGATTCCGATCGGCAGTCCCTTCGGAAGATTTGCATGGGTAAGAAAGAGAGGTAAAGTAAGAGAGAGAGAGAGAGAGAGAGAGCCTCACTCGACGTTCTGCCAGCACGAGACCTGTCATTTTATTCGACCTTTTCGTCAATACTTATTGTAAGAATAATAGGTATAATCATCTCTCAAATCTAAAGGAGTTGACTGTAAGGAAAGAAGTGTGCTAAAGAGTCAACCAGCCTCGTTGATATGCAGCTGAAAAAATGTCGAGCTGGAAACATGGGCACGAAAATCTCATTCTGGCTAGGAATTGAGCTCAGCATATCCATATCTACTGGATTGTTGAACCTAAAGTTCATCTTTCCGGCTGCCTCCCACAAACTCAATCTGTGCCTGTTGACGGATTAGAGGCGTTGATGGTAATTCGAATGTAATATCACCAAGGTTGAGAAATTTATGGCAGAATAGCAAGTTGTATAAACGGGAATCATAAAAATCCCTCTCCAGCTGAGGAGAGGGTTGGAATACTCATTAAATCGGGATGTGATGCGATAAAAAGCTCATGTCTGTAGTAGATGTTCAACTCAATTCTGCACAATCTTCCCTTATCTTCCTTCACCTGCACCAAGGAGTATGCGGACTCGGCCCTAACTCAGGCTCATGCGTACACCCACCCTTGTCATAGCTCTTGGATTTAGCGCAGTTAAACCAACCGAGGGCTTCATTCAAATCGGATTAGTTATGTCGCTCTGTTGCTTCCCTATCACGAGATTGTGGGGGATGAATGGAGAAGTGAGTAGTGAAGAGGAGGGTTGTTAATCGTATTCCGTTTCTTAACCGCCGTCGCCTCACTATCTCTGCCTTTGCGTTCACACCAGAGTTAACCGAATCCAAACCGTTTTCTCTCCTAACCGTTTAAGTGGCCCCGGAAGACGAATGTCTCGGATATCCTTACTCGGAATGGCGTCAAGTTGCGGGAACCGCCTTGGCTTTGTTTTGTTAACTTGTGCTTGGTAAGAAACTATATAAACGCAGAACCAACAGAGACTTCCATCGTTTCTCACTTTGGAAACTGGCTGAAGAACAAATTAATCAGGCGGTTTCAATTTGCTTCACACGCTTGCATTTCTTCTAGGCTGCAATTTGTTGGAAAGCTCGATCAGATTAACTGCTATCAAGATCAGGATGATACGTTCCAGACCATAAGATGGATGGTCTGATGGAGATTACCCACCTACAAATAGGTAATCGGTGGTTGTCGACTCGGAAATAATGTACCTTTCTACTTTTGGTACGATAACCACGGACGGGATAAAATGGACTGCCACCAAAATGTACTTTCTTGGTTGTTTTTCAATGCAGAATTCGTGGATATTTTGTATATATTTTTTGCCAAAAGATTGAACCTCGGAGCATGCAGAAATTTGACCCAACCATTTTTTTATAATTGTTCTGAGCCATTTTTCTTATAAACATACCAAAATTGAAAATTATGCCGAATGTCGTCAGTTTTTGGGCTCTGAATGCTCTGCATTGAACAAAAACTAAAACTTCAACTCAAGCTTCAATTAAAAGTAAAAAAAAATCATAAAGATCAGTCATGGTTACTCATTTGTTCTATTATTGCGACCCTTTTTGGAGCTACGGTCCCTGGACCATAATGGCCTTCAGCAACCTTGATCCTTGACCTAGGTCTCTCTTGATTAGGAACTCAGTTGAAGAATATCTCCATTTGAATGCTGGATTTCTTGTACTAGAAATGTTGAATGAGTTTCCAGAAGATACTAATTCATAGTGCATCATCCGGAAGGAAAGATATTTCTCTCTTGAGATTTCCCGACTCAAAAGAAGCACTCAAGTGGGGATGGCACAACATTCGTATCTGTCCAAAGGGCGGAAGTTGTTTGATATCGAAGATCGATGTGCTCAGTTGACTTGAAGAGTGGTGAGAGACGACAACTCGACAAAACGCATTGTCGACAGACATAAATGAAAAGCGCATGCGCCAGTACGCAATACTTACGTCCCCTTTTTGAATCCCTCTCTCTGCACCATCAAGTTTTATGTGACAATGGATCTTGTCGTGGGAGGAGGACAAAGACGGACAATCTGACGGGTTTTCCAACAGATCAATACGAGTTTATGGAAAAGAATGGCACAAGACAGCGAAACCGGGGACAGTGAATGGAAGCACAAATCAAGGAGGGGAAATCATTGTTGGGGAAGAAATGGACGAGACCACCAGGGAGATTGGGGACGAACTGCACAAGGGCGAAGAATTACTATTGTCGATGGATATTCCGTTTCAAAGGAAAATACGGCAAAGATACTATTACCGACTGCTAGCGAGGAATGTTCAAGTTATTATAATACACAAAGGAGTCCGTTATGAGCAAAATTTAAACAACCTTTTTTCACTCTATTGAAGAGGTTTCAGATTTCGTTAATTTTGACGCTTGCTTCCTTGAGGCGACAGGGGAGCAAGAGTGAGGACCTGCAGTAACTTGAACTCAAACTCAAAACCAAACTCGAATACAAACTTAAACTGAAACTCAAACTTAAACTCGAGGTTATAAATTTTGTCAATAAACCGGGCCTTAATGAATTAATGACTATCCAACAATTTACTCCGGAGATCAAAGTTCACATAAAATAGGCTTTTGGAGTGGAAAAATGTGTTTGATGCATTCCAGAGAAGGCAAATCGAGAAAACGCTCCTCAACCCTGCCACTTTTTTCATTTTCCTTCGACGTTTCAATTGAGCGCGAATCATTCCCCGAAGAAAGAACTGCTTCCAGCATATCATGCTGCCAACATGCGCTCGCTCAATGTGAGGCATAATTAATCTCCATACTGCGGTTCGATTCTCTGTGGCGTATTGATCGAATCATTCAATGCGACGCCACTGACGAGATTGTTGGCGTAACGGATACGGTACCGGAAGGATTCCTGTCAATGCAAAGCCGAGGATTCGATCACCAGCCCTAATCAACCAATGCGGGAGAGGGACGTTAATTAGCCGGAGGGATCCATCATTCGGTATCAGGCTAATTGGAATTTTATCCGAAAGAACCTAATTGATTGCCTTCTTCGACTGTCAGTATAGTCTTCGCAGCCTTTCATTCCCTGTTTCATCGGCGAGGTTCTGAGCGAGTGGAGGCTTTTTTTAGTATTCCGATTGCCGAGCAAGAGGTTAAGTCGAGTGGTACAGCGTCAAAATAAAAGGACTTTCTGTGTACTGGTCAAGCGCAGGGGTTCGTATCCAGTCAACGTTCCTCCCTATTTGCTCTAACCTTTTTCAAAGGCGAAATGAACGAAAGAAGGCCGTTCGCGTAGATAGGGGTCGAGATTAGTTCAAAAGACTGGACGCAGGAGTCAGAGGCGAAAAAGTCCGCGTTCCGAGATAGTATAATTCCCCTGATTTGACCTTTTTACTTCGGGATGGAAACCTCTAACGACTTTTTCCAGCTCTGGAAATTAACTCGCTCTAATCAACTCCGGAGCAGAGGTTATTCCCTTATGCATTGTACGAGGGATCCTTGCGCTTTTTCACCCTCTTACAAGCGGGATGGCAATGTTTGCCATCAGTTTTACGACGCAGTCTTTTGATGTGCTCTCCATTTGTCTGAGGACTCGACAACGGCCCCTGGAGGATGGGTTTTCTTCTTCTTGGCTGAACACGGGCCTATTTCGTGCAAATCGAGGGCTGCCACTGTGAATTCTTCAGATTCTTTGCTCGATTTTGAGTCTTGATTATCTCATCTCCATAAAATTTCACAATATTCGCATTGGGCATTTTGAAAAATTAATGTTCTTCCTGTATTATTATGGCTGCCATAAACCATCAATGCATTAGCGTTGTAAACTATTCATGTGCTCCTGGTTCTTCGTACCGTAACATACTATTATGGGAATGTTATGAAGAAAAATGTCAAAAATTGAAAAAAAGTTCTTGTTGTACGTCAGGTTTTTTGACCACCATAGCCTAACAGGAGCTTTTTAGGAACATTTCGTGAGAATGTTCAAGTGCGTGACCAGCAATATGATGTTATGCGGGATATTACAGTTAGAAACTTCAGAAACTCGTTACTACAACTAGAAACATTCGACTGGGAATCGTTCTTCGCCCCGTTTGTTTGGCACCGGACTCCGTTCATTCAAGATGAACCAATCATCGGAAGGAAGTAACTACTTATTTGTCGTGAGGATCTGCGGTCAGACGAAAAAGAGTTCCACGTTGGTTAGTGAAGCTTCACTGATGACGTTGATATCTCCGAATACTTTTGTTAACGGTTCGTTTTCAAGTCATTTTTCGTTTACACGAGTAAACGATTCTTTTACTTTTCAATATTTTCCATGTTCCACGAGTTGAGTTGAGTGAGTTTGTCTCTGAAAAATCCGAGCTCGTTTATTTCTCACGTTGTTTATTCCGGTACTGAATTTGCCGTCACGTGGAGTCCCCCTAGCGTACGCTGGCGGCTCGTAAAGTCAAATCTGAATAGCGCCGCTGCGGAGACCTAACGGTAAGGGGGACTTGACGGCTTGGCTCCCGAAGGCTTTTAAATCAAGTACCTCTTCTCAACAGTGTTCACCCTCGACGGTGGCACTTCGCCGCCCGTCAACTCCTCAAAGGCGACCAAAGCGCCCCTCAGGGACAAGACCGGAAGCCGACGGTTCCTGAGCCACCTTACTTGCAGACTTGGCTGCACTTAGCTTTATTATCCTGGAATGAAAAACAGCTGGAGTGAAAGGATTTAAAAAGGACGGAGGAAGAATGGGAATAACTCCTAACACGTACGTCGGAGAAATTCTCTTTTCTCGGCGTCACCACTTTAGTTAAATCTGGAAGTCTCGAAATCACACCCAAATGCCTCAAAGGTTGTATTTCCACCCTCTCCACGGGTGTTCTAATGAGTTCTCATTCTTTCGGGTCCAGACCTTGTCATTTGAGCCCGAGTCCCACGTCAGACCTTCCCCCCATCCCCTTCTCATCCCACAGAACGTCTGGACAGACCGATTCTTTGGTAATTTCGACATGCAAATTTATCATTGATTTCCCAAGAAATAAGGTTCCATAGATGAATAATAGGTAGGTAACAAACATTGATGCAGGTGCGCAAAAGTGATCATATCCATAGCATCAGAAATAGGGTCTGTACGTGGGATGGGGAGGGGAATGGTCTGACTTGTGATACGGCCTTTACCGACCTGAGAGATCCTGGAATTCGTCCTAACTTAGGAGATGACCTATTGCGTAACTCTTCCAAAAAAAAGTATCAGTCGATTTTTCTTCCAACGTTCACGTTGATAACTTCAGGAAAATCGTTCATCATCTGCTTTGTCATGAACAGAGCTTGGAGCCGGGGGACCGCACTGCGGACGCCCACTTTCGTTGTGAGGCCGCGTGACTGTAGTTAAGTATATCTTTTCTCTGCCATTGATAAACCTACCCTTCGCCAAACTTAGCCACCCCTCCTACGTCGCTATTGACAGTCAATGCCAAGTCTTCCGTGGTGAGCCGAGCGTACGTATGCGCACCTATGCGGGCGCTTGATGCCAAATTTCCCTTAGCTCAGGCGATTACCCCCGTGACCTGTTTCGGATCTTGCTTCAACAAAACCGAAATCGGGCCGGATCGATGGACTTTTCTCCTTGGGCAAGCCCAGAACCAGACTTTTTTATTCTCTATCATACCTAACATTTTATCATCCTTGTACTCATCCCTTCAGAAGTGAAAACATTTTGATCAATACCTACTCGGTAGTAAAATAAATAACTACCTTCCGTTCTTATCACAAGAAAAGCTTCTCTGGGCGAAGTTCAGAGCATCTTCAACTTTTCGCTTGATAGATAGGCCTTCCCGATGAGCTTGCTGTTCTCGGCAATGTGACTGACAAAAGTTATTAGGAAACTTGTCAACTGTCCCCGGCAGACATGAGACTCAGACGTTATGAATAGAAGAGATGAGTTAATGAGAGCAGAGAAACTGAAAGCATCGAAAGCCCATTACGTCGACCAAGGCTTTCATCCGCCCCTTGGCCGAAAAGCAACCGACAGATGACAAAATCGACAGGCCATCAAAGGCCCATGCTGGGCCGAATGCATACGGAACGAGGCTGGAAGGAAACCGAATTACGTTGCTGTGATAAGTAATATCATCTCGAAAAAAATTGAAGTTCCTATGCCTATCGGGGATTAAGCAGAAGGTGCGTTTTTGTAAAACTCTCAAATTCCAATTGCACTAGTACTCGCCACAAAGTGTACTCCCGTTTGATGAATTCTTCAACATTTTCCTGTTAACCTCAGGCATTTCTCCTTGACCACTACATTACATGATCGTTTGAAACCCATGGACGAATTTCCCATCTATTATTATCATCTGATCTGAGTGGTCAAGAGGCGGAAATGGTGTTCTAACTTGGTCAAAGTTCTCACCCTGTCGTTAATATCGATTTTCCTTTTCCGGAGTTTTTTTATATCTTCGCTCCTTATCCTAGGGCCAAAAACTCGTTTAGATGGGAAACCTCCCTTAGATGGGCCAACCTCCTTATACTCAGTTCCCCTCGAGCCATAATATCTGATTTGGCGAGTGTTCCAAACAACGTCGCGCCAGTCGGGGGTTCTAAGTCGCAAGAGGGTTTTAAATCAAGTCGCGAGGCGCGCGTTGCTCTGAAGGTGATAAAAGCGCGCTAGTTTCCTCTGGCGCATCCTCCCTCGCATCGTCCTCAGAAGAATTCCTTTGGTATACGACCTACTACAGGGCATTCAGAGCAGAGGGGGCGAAGCCGGGGCCAAACTACCTCGTAGCTCATTACGTGGAGGGCGTACGTCAAGCTGACTCCTCATCCGTTACTCGCCCTTCCACACGATGAGGCCGTGGTCCCTAACTGAACGCCCTGGAACCCTTCGGAGACCTTCCGCTCCTTAATGGAATTCGTGAAGCCTACGCTGAAAACATTCTTGAATCCTGGCTGCTCTGAATTGGGAAGCACGTAACATTTCGTTGGAAAACACGCACACTGTTGAAATAATGTCAAGGGTCTCAAATCCTGAGGTAATTTTATCACAATCCTGGGTTTCTGACAGGAATTGCTGGAGACCGTCAGTCATAATTATCCGCTGATTTGCTGTCCTCGAAATGATCTCACGGAAACTTGTAAATCGGCTTAGTCATAATCGTATTACTCCCTCGCAAGTTACCTTCACCCGACTGATAAATTCACCTTACAACTTTCATTTTAAGGTGTAACATGGTATACCTTTGCAAAGATACGTCAAGTTAACATGAATAAGAAAGTGATCAAATACAGACGAATCAGGAGGAAAGCAATACGCTTTGATCTAGTTCGGAAAAATTGAACTTTCGGGTTCAATGTCGAACATCTATAATACTGGATGCTTGACCCCCATTAAAACGTGAGAACAAATCGATTGAGTTCTGCCCCTAGCAGTTGATCTTTGATGGGCAAAGGGGGTATTTTTATCGAAGATCAGAACCGCTACTCTGATTATCAAACTGTTATCTGCTCGAATAAACTTCGGAAAGTTGACTATGAATTTCCGCGCAGGGGATTTGAGAAAACGGAGAAACGTGAGGGAAGTAGAAGTCGCGGAGGTTCTGGCGGAGAAGCAAAGCTCAAAGGAAGAGGAAGGATTTCCCGTTAAAAGCAGCAGGGCTTAACCGAGGAACCTCTGCTTCTGCACCATCATAAACCCCGTTTGCTCGGGAGTTCAAGGAATTTTTCCAGTACTTGTTTACACGCAGGCATGGAGAATTCATCAGTAATTCCAGGGCAAGCCCTTTGCACCTAAGCTGGGCTAATATTTTTGTGGATGCCCATCAGTATTATGGCGGGGAGGCTCGGATACGCATGAAACGTTCGTCTGAAATGTAGTTCAGACTAAGACATGAATCACAATCGTGATTAGTTACCTCGGGCTGGAGAAAAGTAATGAGCTGATGATATCTTTCATAATGCCTCATGTATTATCAGATGGGCGTGGTCCGCAGTATACCTGATTGGGTAGGGAAGCGCACTTAATCAACCTAATCTTAACCTGATCGCAAGTTGGAATGGTCTCAACACTTCCTCGTTCCAACTTCTGGGAACTTCTCAGGGTGCCCTTCGGACCCTTTTCCGGTGCAGCTCCAGTTCCAAGCTCGGGAGAACCGTGGTGGAAAATGATTTGTTAACTTTGGAGGGCGGAGGCGAAAGGAACGCCTATTGTTAAGTATTCGGGCGAGAGGAGAAGCTCAGGGCGCCGTTTTTCTCTTGCTACAAAGGTGTTTTCCACGCAACTTCCTTCGAGAGAGTTATTTTTCGCTTGTGTTGTTTCCAGGCAAACGGAAGCTCTTGTCGCTTGTTCTTTATAACGGCCGAGGATTTCAAAAGGTGTAGGTAATGAAGTCGCTTATGTTTGCTTATACGTTATGCGTGACCGTATTATTATGAGGGATAAAAGAAGACCTGCGAAGATTCACTGGAACTCCGTAACTGTCTGATCCTTCGGTTCTCCAGGCTAAGCGCGCATTTTTCGGCGATGCGCCCTGAATCTGAAATCGATTATAGTTGAACCTACTTGATTCAGGGCTCGTAGGCTTTGGGAGGAATTTAAAATATTTTTGCCATCTAACCTTTTCGCCTGCACGGTGGAGAATACGAATTCCTTTTGCTTGTCAGGAATCTATAGCGATCATGGATCGCAACATGAATCGAGGTATTCGTCTGGGAACCTCCAAGAAAAATAGCGAGAGCTCCCCTCAGATTGTGTACCAATAATTGTCTGCCATACTGAATCGGAAATCGCAAAACCCGTTTTTATTGAAATTCATAGCAGTTGTATTGACACATTATAACGGTACACCTTTTTCCAGCTTGAATAAAAACGATCTCTGAAGTTATCGCATTATGCATTTTTTGCTGCCAGTTAGCACTACAGTTTTCTCTCCGGAAATTTAATTGGCTGAAAAGTTTATTTTCTCCTTCGGTTAGTTAAAAACTCGTAGTTAAAACTGGGATTGACTTTTTCTTCGAAATAGCCGATCGTACTTTCTTTCACTTGATAAGTTTCTAGTGTCAGTTGATCGCTGTTCAATATTAATCTGAAGGGTCGCCCATCGCGTGATGGGGTGGGTGGCCCCTGGAAAAAGTGCTCCTGAATAATTCCCGGCCTCCGTTTTTCTGTTTGCGAACGAAGGATTAATAGTTGAACATGGTGATTCGGTAATGTTATACCCAAGTATTACAATTCCGAACGTATCCGTTTGGATTTCCAAGACCAAGACCGGCCGCTATCCAATTTCCGATCACTCGCAGAGTCTCTCAATAATCGATCGCTACAAATTTCCTACTTTTGCAAATTGCATGCAAGTTCTTCCTTGAACGAGGTGAATTAAAACATTGGTAGTGCATCGGACAACTGAACTAATTCAATTTTCATGTGTAGCCTCGAACTGGCCTTTGATATCTATTCGAGGTATTTCGCACATGTGCTAATATAGATTTTCGCTAAAACTCACCGATCAAATTGGTTCCGGGAAATTCAAAATCGGGCGCATTTTAAATATCAACTATAATGAAATTTTCACTCTCTCGAAATCATTGGCTCCATGGGCCTTAATTGACTTTGCGATATTCCTCAATTCGACACGAGTTAGGACGTTGTGAAGACGTATTATGAGGTTGAAGGAAGCTGAATTTGGCTTGGAGATGGCAGGTACCCCGGTCTAGAGCAGAATCTTGATTCTGGCCCAGTGCCACATTCGGTATTGTTCTCTCTCGCAGCCTGGGAGGAAATCACGCTGCGATCAGGCATTAAAACTTGATTTATTCAGTTGTTGTGATGCGATTACGCGATTTACTATCCTTCTGTTTGCCTTACGCTTTTCGTTTACAAATTAGACTTTGCTCGAATGCTGAAGGTCTGGTCGGAATATTGATGTGCTCAGATGTCAGAATGTGTCGAGCTTTATTCGTTTTTACAATCCCGTGGGAATCGAGTTTATTTTATCGTTTTGTTGCTCGTCTCAACATTTCAATTTAAAAAATTGAGGTGATAAACTTATGATCAGTAGATTTTAATCTATATTATATAAAATCTATGTCGGTATGCAAGTAACTAAATTACGACATGTCAGCTATTTCATTACAAAACTTGAAAATTGGCTCTTGCCCTATTTCACCAATCTTACCATCCAGATAAGCTTTACAAATAGACTACTGTCGAGTTGTGATACAACCGTAGTACCCAGTTTCCCCACATTTAATGAATTCTAGCTGCTCGAAAGTGAATTTTTGGCTGTGAAGCAGCTTCACATTTTGAATGAACCCAAAAAAACGAATCTCTATTGATCACCATTGAAGCCAATGAAGTCATTTTCCCTCTGATCTCCTCACATGGGACGGCTATTGAGCCCTTTGCCTTTATCATTGTTCCTTTTTCCCGTACCGTTCCTATAAAATCAATAGCTCCGTCCAATTAATTCACCCACCTTTCCGACTGGCAAAGAAAATGAAGGTAACTTTCTCTGCGTAATGGCCCTAATGAAAAATTCCTTACTCGTCGCAACGTAGAAACAAGTTAATTTGATGGATCGTCAGCGTAGCGTTAAAGAAGGGCATGCGGATTAAGTGGGCGACGGTGTCGCTGATTGATTAGTTTGAACTCTTTACTCCCGTGTGTTCTTTGGACGCCAATCACACTTTATCCATTAAAAAAAAATTGTAACCTAACCATGAGACATTTTTTTGCAAAAAGCAGAGTAATTGGATGTCATCGGGTGTCCTCTCACTCCAAAGGACTCCAAAGCTGGTGCCTTTCTTTGTTATACACCAAAATTGCGTGAGCGAGGTAACTACTTAGGTAAGGTAGGTATACCTAAACAAAACCATGCTAGTCTATTTCCTCAAAATCAAATGCATCAACTCGGATTTCGTTTGTTTGTGTGATCTTCATTTCAAACTGCAAGCGGAGTTTGGATATGAAAATTTGATATGTGATTGATATTTGATATGTGATGAATATGTGATATATTGTGATTTAATCACCTTGACCTCCAATCCAGTCTAACCAAAAATCTAATCTTGTCAATGCCGCAATATTGCTGAATAGTTTACCCTGACAGTCTTCACTCTTAACCATGCTGATTTAGACCGATTTGACTCACGTTAACCGGGGCTGTGTTCAAATTAGATAAAGGACTCGCTGTTGAACTGGCTGAAATACGAGCCTACCTCAATCCCTTGTTCGTCTGCGCCTGTTGATTGGATGTTGCAAGCGTAAACTTAGACGTGTGGGAAGCTAACGCGTTTCTGCTATCTCTTGCGCGTCTTCCCGCACCCTTGTGCTAGGGGTGTATCAGTTTTCATCCGGGTCTAATAATGAGAAGTAATGACAGGTATCAAAAAGCATTGAGCGACGTTCTTCATCCCCCTCACAGGTGGATAACCTGACATAGCGGCAGTTAGGACGAACAATCGAATTGAATTTCCTCCAATCGAATGGAAATATTTAATTTATTGTAAACTGATTGGTCCGATTTGTGTTCTGGATCAAAACGAATGTTTCGGGCGTAGACTTACATAGACTTAACTTACTTTTGCCCCCCCCCCTCCCCATTCAGGTCATCCTGCAGATTTTGATTGGATATTGGTATTTTAAGAACGAATATGGATGATTCTTCTGTATAGAATTGCATTGGATAGAGGGAAATAAACTCAACATGGGTATATAAACTCAACATAGCAGGGGAACGGGTGATATCACGCCGACGAGGAGTACGCCGGGCCGAGCTCAACCTGTCAGAATCATGGATACCAACATTTACCCGGGCCCACTATTAACAGGGGCATGCTTCACCGCCTCTCGGGATCTTCCGTGATGTTTGTCAAAGGAACGACGCGTTATTTCTCCAAGTAAAATGTAGACACACGAGAGATGACAAAAACCCATTACCCAAAGCAAACATGAAAGAAACCCTTTTAGAAAGAAAAACTGAGCTCGTTTTCCTATTTTCTTTTCCCGCGAAATGTTTGCGATCCTGTCACCTCATTCAGGCTGAAATGATCGCCACTGTCGAATGCGCGCGCTGAAATTTACAAGGATATGGAACCTCCTCATTTTCTGAAAATTACTTACCTGCGCCAATCTTCAAAAATATCATCTCAAAATCTGCTTGAAGCAATATCGTGTTTTTTCTGGGTTAGAATTATTCATTTTTCAAGCTCAAAATGATTCAATCTTTACTCTTACCTTTTCGTAATACTATAAACAATGCTCAGTTTCAACGTGCAGACCGCGCCTTAAGAAATCGATCTTGATGACTCCCCACCTCCAGTAAATTATTCAATAAGCCACCTCAGGTAGGAACCATCTGTCAACCTCACAAGCTGAGAAATTCTGCGACACGGCCAATTACAGAGTGAACTGTTCAATTTGAATTATTAGACGATTATGCACCTGGTACCTTGGATAACGAATGATCTCCATTTCGAGGGCATCGGTTTGACAGTCTGCGGGAGCAGCTACGTACACAGATACCTAATTTAGATATATTCCATTTTTACTCCCATGTTTAGAGTAAAGGGCAGTATGCATGGTGGAAAACAAAAAGTACGGGAGTATTGTGTGCTCAATTTTTCAAACCAACAACGCTACTACGTCACTTCCGAATAATAATTGTCATTGCAATATCTACTTCAAGAAGTTAGATAGGGAGGTTAGATAAAAAATGTTTCAAATTAATTATGACGTTTTCATTTGCTATGATGTAGTTACCTATTTATTGTGCGATTTTGCGTGTTTGTCGGGCTGTTCTTTTGTCAGAAATCGATCAACGTATCTATATGTGGGTATATCAGATCCGATAAACCGAAGGGTACCGATGGGTTGAAAATCCTAGTACTTTTATATCTTAATCCTCTATCCTCGGATCAAAAATATTGATGAAATTTTCTTGCAAGGATATGTAAATCGATCGCAGATGAGCCAAAGAGGGTAGAAATGCCCTTCACAAAATCATGTGAGCGCAACTCTGGAAACTGAGAAATGAATATGAAATAAATCGATTGGGAAGAAGTTGTGGGACCCCATAATTCGAATAGAAACTCTAATTGACTGAATGGGAGTAGTGTGTTCGTAAACTTTCGTGGAGCAGACTATTCAATTCCCTCAATTGGAGATCTATGAGAAATGAAGGCAATCTTTATCGATTCTCAGGCTGGGCCACCCGGTTTTTTTCAACTTGTGACTGCGAATCTTCCGTGTCATTATCGTGATACCTAGTTGCATGTCTGACAGAATTTAGTTGCGCCCTGGTTACGTTCCTTCACATAATAGTACATACATTATCTTCCACCTCCATCTCTCCAATGACACGACAGCTTAATATGTAATTTACATACATGCCACAACATAGAATCTCGATATCATTGCCTATCTACGATCTCGATTTATTCGACTAGTCACGGTCATAGGGCATTAAGCCGCCGCGAAAATGGACGCGATGGAACGCATTGTCGAGTTGGGAAAATGTTCGGAGGAGCGTGAGTATCGGAGGTCCTCGGATGTGAATTCGGAAAGAGCTTCGCCTGAACGGCTGGATGGCAGGCGAATCGAACGCATGAGAAGTTGACATTGGGGGAGGGGGTGGGTTATGGTGGAATGCGGACTGCAGCGGTTAAGGGATGGGGGCGGGGGCATAAAAGGGGCAAACTGAGCGGAGCCGTTTTGCCAATACAATATGAATTCAGATCAGCCGGATGACTGCCGTTTTCGCTGATAGCCTGGAAATCAATCGTAGCCGTTTACCATTCACGACCAAACTACTGTACAAATGAGCCAGCTATCCGAACTGAATTTACCTTAGGTTTCGCTTGTATTTAATAACGTTGCCTCAAATTTAACTAATAAAGCCACCCCGGTAAAATGCGATTTGGGCTTTTTCACGTTTTTTAACCCCATCCGTGGATTTGGACTTGTTCAGCTTCTCCAGTGAACATTGCTCCGAAAACGTAGGCGTTTCGATAATATTATTATCAATGGAAAACTGTTTTTCGAATGATTCTGTAGCCAAGACTGAACATTTGAGATTTTGAGCGCTAAAATCGGTTCATTTGCAAGGCCAGAAAAAATTAAATATAAATCCTAAGGTTCAGACAGAGAGAGATTTTCTCCGAAATCCGAGTAAATATATGCATGCGAAAAAATGGCATCTGAGCCTTTGATCGGTTTTCCATTTTTCGCGTGACTACCATACTTCAATTCACTTCGCAAGATGAAAGTTAGAATCCTTTCATTTCTAGCTGTGCTGTAATGCGATTTGTGACAGAGAGAGGTGGTGGTGCTATATCAAGTCAAAAAACAACCCTCCAATACCTAGAAATTTCACTCTTACCTGCGATAGAACCAGGTATTGCGGTTATTTTCGTAGCATTACCTGATGGCCATGACATGCAGCCCCGAAACAAAAGGTCAATTTTCCGCCGTAAAAACTTGTATAATGCGGGATGTAACATATGCGGCGAAAATATGAAAGAACCCCGTAGGGCAAAAAAAGCAGTGGGCACATTTGTGAGTGCTGCGGTTCCGAGGATCGGATGCAGGGATCCATTTCCTCGAATGTAACAGAGATTGTTATACGGCGAGCCTTATTGAGAACATATCTCAGCACGAACCTTCTTCAACATCCATCATTCCCTCCCCCGCTTAGAATCTCCCGCACACATATGAACGCACATCGGCCGTTTTTACCCGGAAAAAGAAACGATGGAGAAAAATCTTGTCTAGCTCTCCACCGTGGAAACGAGAGCTCTTTTTCGTAAACGATTCGGCGATCAACTCGACGGCTATGAGGCCGTTCATCATTCGGCGTATTGTTGGCGTGAGGAAATAACATTACACCCGATTAGCTCTTCAGATTATGGACTTTTTGAAGTATGGGTTTAACTGCCTCTCGCGTTAGCGAGTTTTTGCGGGTGAGAGTTTTGTCGCGATGTATAGGAGACGTACGAAAAGGAATTGTAATTTGTTGTCCTTTCCTTTTCGCTCTTGTAGTCGTAACTTTTGGAAAGCTGCGGGGTCAAAAGTAAAATAATTTTCCTGTCGTATAATCTGACACGGTCGATGCCATGATCATGTCGTTGATCGATACCCACTTTCCTTTCCACTGGGTTGGAAGTTGTTGTTTCTGCTCATTGCAACAAGTGCGATTAGCCTCCGGCAACTCGGCAGCACCTGTTGATGGGAAGTGTTACAAGTGACAAGTAAATTATACCTAACCCTTGGAGGGTCGGCTCGGCCTCTAGGAACAAACTCGAAAAAGGGGCAGTTATTGAATGTTTTCACCGCAGAGAGGTTTATAAATATTTTGCACTGAGTCAGTCTTCTGAAGGATAGTACTTCATTTAATGAAGATGAAAAATCGATCCGTATGTTTACGTCAACTTGAAAAAAACGTACAGCATTCATTCGGCTCAGAGACTTAGCTTTTTTTTAGTTTTTGTAAAAACAAATTCTGTAATTAAACTTTTATGCGTCAAGAAATGAAAAACTTGGGGATAGATTTTGTTGTTGTAAATTTTGATTTTAACAAGTTCTGTACGAGGCACCAATATGGGAACAGTATGGACCATTAACCATAGAAATTTCGATTCCCAAAAAAATATGACCGATTTGAATTTTCAGGATTTATTTATTAAACTCCTAATTAAATTGTGACGTCTTCATCCTACGTGGATGTTTTTATTAATTCACTCACATCTCAAATAATATTCATGGTTGAATAAAATAATATTTGCCCCGTCGTACATTTGCGTACGGTTAACCTTCTAACATTTCATCGGTTTTTGAAACTCAAAGAAGAAATTGATACTGTGTTGACTACGTGTTATGTATCTCAATTCAATTCAATCGATACGCCGAATCGATATCAAATCACTTAATCAATCCAGAGGATTATCTCATTATCATTTTCGGTAACCTGAATTAAGCCAGGGAGTTATTGATGAAATACAGAGAGTGGCTACACCACGTGTGAAATTATTTATCCTACAACATACATAAAATTGGCGCAGTCGGTTTAAATTCGGATCTACATTCCATTAATTACGGTTGTGGCAAGATTACGTGCGGTTTGAAGTGAACTCTACCCGATTATTGCACCTCCGTCGTCTAAAAATAGCTTATCGCCAATCACTACACGATGGCTACAGCTTCAACTTCAACTAATGCTGACTTAAGTCGAATGGTCGGAGAGCTTTTACAAGCTATTCGGCTGCAGTCAGCCTCAGCAAACGGAGGAGAAAACCGAGGCATTTCTGGAATATCGTTTGATAAATATGACGAATCGGTCGAAGATTTCGACACCTACATGGAACGTCTAACAGCGTTTTTCGATACTCAGAGTGTTCCAGAAGCTCGTAAAGTCTCGTGTTTCGTATCTCTAATCGGGCCCAAATTATTTACACTTCTAAAAAATTTATTGTATCCAGTGGAGTATTCTTCAAAAACATTCGACGAACTGAAGGCTATTTTGAAGGATCATCTGTGCCCACCTCCATTAATCATCCCATCTCGTCACGCTTTTCTCAATCGAAAACAACATGAAGGTGAATCAGTATCTATGTACATGGCTGAATTACGAAAATTAGCAACCCCATGCAAATACGACCATACGATGTTGAATATAATGCTGCGGGACGTATTTGTTAGTGGACTAAGAGCCAAGAGTATTTTAGATCGATTATTTGAGGAGGATGACATTTCCTTGAGTAAAACTATAAAGCTAGCATTGGCTATAGAAAAAGCTACATGTGGCACAAATGAAATTCTCCACACAGAAAACCCCACAGTAAATCGAGTGGGTAATTACAAAAAGTCATCGGCTAAATACAGAAAGTCGTCGTCCACACCATCCTACAAGCCATCGCCTACGCAGGCTAAATACAGAAACCAGTCGACTACCTTTAAGCAGCCTCCTAACATAAAAATTCGATGCCTACGGTGCGGAAAATTCTCGCATTCCGCGAAAGAGTGCACAGCTCGAAATTTACACTGCACATTTTGCAATGCACCGCGCCATGTGGCAGAGGTCTGCTTGAAGAAAAATTTGCTCGAGATGTGAGGAACGTCGCAGAAGAGGGAGAAGAGGAAGAAATCCTACCAATTTATGCTGTACAAGACAGTCAAGGTAATCAGCGATTTCCGCCGATCTTGGTACCTGTAGACGTCAATGGGATACGCATTTCCTTTGAAGTTGATACAGGCTCTCCTGTCACCATCATATCAGAGAAGGTTTTCAAAACCATACCTAAATTGTCACAAGGAATCCTACACCCAACGACAAGCACCTTCAAGGACTACAACAGCAAGATCATCACACCTATGGGCGAAGCAGTGGTCCGAGTGACTCATAATGATTTAACCCGTCATCTCAAGCTATACGTGATGAAGGGCAATTATGCTTCGATCATGGGCCGGTCATGGACGGAAAATCTTCGAATTTTGTCGATAACAAAGTCGGTAAACAATGTCACACAATGCAAACAAAATTTCAAGATCGATGAATTGCTTGAGAAATTTTCGCCATTGTTTTCAGACGTGGTCAAGGCTGTAAAAAATTACACATATTCCGTCGAACTGAAAGATGACGCTCAGCCCGTCTTCAAACGGCCGAGACCAGTTGCCCTTACGTTATTGTCTGGCGTCGAACGCGAACTACAGCGACTGGAAAATGATGGAGTCATCAGCAAAACTACATTCAGCGATTGGGCTACACCCATCGTCCCCGTTCGGAAACCTAACGGAGACATCCGCATATGCGCGGACTACAGCGATACTGTCAACCCAGTGCTGAAAGTCCCGCAATATCCATTTCCGGTTACGAAGAAATTTCATCGCGACTCAACGGTGGACAAGCGTTCACAACCCTCGACGTGACTACAGCGTTTCTACACATACCGGTCACCGAGGAATCTTCAAACGTCCTGTGCATCAACACTCACAAAGGCCTCTACAAGGTCCATAGATTGCTGTACGGTATAAGCTCAGCTCCGGCAGTATGGCAAAAATATATTGAAAGTGTCATCAAGGACGTGGACGGAGTCGTGATTGTACATGACGACATCATCGTCACCGGCAAAAGCGAAGCCGAACATCTACAGAGGCTGGAGCTAGTATTCACACGTCTTTCACACCATGGCATTCAACTTAACAAAACAAAATGCAGATTCTTACAGGAACAAGTTAAATTTTTTGGGCCATTTGATCAGTTCTCAAGGAATCAAGAAAACAACTGACAAAGTTGACGCTATAATCAAATGTGAAGCCCCGAAAAATCCGCGAGAGGTTTTATCATTCCTTGGAATGGTAAAATTCTATGCGAAATTCTGCAATGGTTTGTCGACGATCGCCGAACCACTAAACGACTTGACTCGCTCAAACGTTCCATTCGTATGGACGAAGAAACATCAAGTGGCGTTCGAAAAAATTAAGGATGAGATTGCCTCAGATCGGATTCTCATGCACTACAGCCCCTGATTTGCCCCTCACCTTGTCTGTTGATGCGTCACCTGTCGGACTTGGCGCTGTTCTTGCACACCGCATCGGAAAAAATGAATATCCGTTAGCATTCGCCTCGAGAACACTACGACCAGCTGAGAAGAATTACTCTCAAATAGACAAGGAGGCACTGGCAATTCGATGGGGCGTCGAGAAATTCTACAATTACGTCTATGGCAGGCTGTTCATTCTTATCACCGATCATCGACCCCTACTACACATTTTTGGGAAAAGCGTAAACTTCCTTCACACACTGCTACACGTCTTCTGCACTATGCCATCTATCTACAAATGTTCGAATTCGACATCGAGTATCGGAAATCGGAACAGCACGGAAATGCAGACTTTCTTTCGACTTCCATTGAATTCCCAACAACTCGACCGAGAAGACCAGCCATCGATTGATGATATCACGGTTTTCCACCTGGAGCAGATCAATACCCTGCCAACCCTTCCACAAGACATCCGAAAAGCTACACTTGAAGATCCAGAAACCAGAGAACTTTACAAAAAATTAGAAATTGGGGACACTCATGGGCCGAACGACTACCAATTTCTCCCTACAAGCAGGGTGCATCTTCAACGGAATAAGGGTCTACATCCCTAAATCGCTCAGGCCTAGAATCCTACAAGACCTACATGAGGGCCACATGGGTATTGTGAAGATGAAAGCGTTAGCTCGTTCGTTGTCTATTGGCCCCGCATCGATCATGACATTGACGAACTCTGCCGCAATTGTGCAGAATGCCTTTCTACACATCGCCAGCCCAAGAAAGTTGACAAACATTTTGGAGAGTACCCAGCTTACGCTTGGGAACGCATACATGTCGACTTCGCAGGACCCTTTATGGGGCATCAGTTCTTCCTTGTAGTCGACTCGCATTCCAAATGGCTTGAGGCATTCGTTGTGCCATCTACGTCTTCAGACACCGCTATTTCAATTCTCGAGACGCTATTTTCACGCTACGGATTCCCGGACGTTAGTGTCTGACAACGGAACTGCTTTCACAAGCTTGAAATTTCAAAATTTCATGAAAAAATACGCTGTGAAGCACATTAAAACAGCTCCGTTCCATCCAGCTTCCAATGGCCAGGCTGAGAGGTACGTTTTTACCCTAAAGCAAGCATTGAGAGCTATGAAAAACTACGCGGGTGGACTGCAACATCGTCTGAACGTCTTCCTGATGGCATATCGTCGAACTCCGAACATCACTACGGGAGAGTCTCCGTCAAAACGGTTCCTACAGCCAGAGATCCGTTCCAAGTTGGACATCTTGAAGCCCGACGTCGTCAGAGATGTGGCAGACCAATTACGCAAGTCGCAAGTCTCCTTCATGGACAGGTCATTCAATGTTGGCGATCCAGTTGCTGTCCGCGACTACAGGACACCAGACCAGAAATGGGCATTCGGAACCGTCGTAAGTAAGGATGGAACACTCCACTACACTATCCTCGTGAATGGACAGACCTGGAGAAGACATGTCGACCAAATCCGAAAACGAGGCTCACTGGTTCTTCCCAGTCAGCCGCCAAGAGGCGAAGATACCGTGGCAGTAACAGGCGAAGACATCGGTCAAGACTTGGCACCAATTCAAGCAAGCGTACCAAGCCCGGTAGAAAGTCTACTACCCAGTCGACCATCCATTCGTCGCCAATCAGGTATCCACATTCAGGCTCCGGAAGATCGTAGAATGTCTACCGGACCCAGACTCCAGCAGGCTGAACCCTCACGTGCAGTTGAAGAGGACACTGCACCCCTTCGCAGATCTGCCAGAGTCAGAAAGCCCGTCGAGCGACTTCAGCTATGATTATATTAAGCTATAATATCTTAGGGCACAAGACTGTTGCTTTATTTTTCACTAAATACCTAATTTTCCAGTGCTTTAGTTTTCCATAAAAATTGAGTTTTTTTCAAAGGAGAAGTGATGTTATGTATCTCAATTCAATTCAATCGATACGCCGAATCGATATCAAATCACTTAATCAATCCAGAGGATTATCTCATTATCATTTTCGGTAACCTGAATTAAGCCAGGGAGTTATTGATGAAATACAGAGAGTGGCTACACCACGTGTGAAATTATTTATCCTACAACATACATAAAACTACGAAAAAAAAAAAACAAGAATAGAATGCTCATTAAGTAAAGTGAATCATAAAAATGAAATAAATTGGTAGGTATCTGATTATTTTCTCCGGGTTTTCTTCAATCGTGGGAAAGAGGGAACGCGAAGCTCTCGAATCACTACACTCTCATTATAAGACTCCAATAGACCATTATAATGGTCGTTCGGAATACTTTATCGATACTTTATTCCACAAACCAATTATCGTTTACACAATAGATTATGCTGAATTATAATAATGTATGCAAAATTTTGTATTGTATTTTGATGATATTTTTTCATGTTTCAGGTGAGTCAGGCATAACATTCTACCTGAACAAGTAAGCATCTTTCTTTTATTCCCTCGCGCGCTCGTCTTAACTTCTCTGCTACTTGTGGTATTGTAGGTACTTGCTTACCTTCTCAATGTTTGAGAAGATAAAAGGATGATAAAAGTTAAGGAGGCTGGCACTTATTAACGGGGTGGTTTTCTATCGCTCCGATGTTTCAGCTGCAATCTTGCTGGCGGACTCAATAAAAGTGTTAAATCTTCATCGGTTTTCTATCAAGTGAACAATTTTCTTCTCTCAAGTGGGCTCTTTCATTTCAATTCTCAGCTTCCCGTTTGTTTTCGATTCCTCGATTTCGACCTTGTCCGGCATTTATTAGAATTCAGAACCCCCCTCCCCCATTGTTGTGAATTATTGTTGAGTGAAGTGGTTGCGTCGGCGCTGGAACTGTATTCTCGGAAGAACAAACGTTGGGTCGGACGGAATTCAATAAAACAATCCGAAGAATCCGGCGAGTAAAAAAAGGAGGGCGAAAATCGCGGGGAAATGAGGAGGAGTGATGGTGAACTGAGAAAAGGCATGGAAAGCCTTTCGATCTCGAAGTCTTTAGCTACTACAGTCCGCATTTGCGATAGGATTAGGATGAGGAGTTACCGGCCTTGGCTATGCTGGTCTAAATCACGCGTTATTTTTTCCAAACGTGATTGAGTTGAATTTACTAAATCTCTTACTCGACTACTTATGTCTCAGAAACCTTTTGTATTTAAGGAAAACATTTAAATGACTAAATTTGTGACTACTAGAGGGCACCCGCAGTTTTTCAGCATTTTTCAACAACTAACTAATACTAGAGCACCTTGGTACCTGGATACCCAGAGCCACTGCGATGACTTTTACTCTAATCGAATTCAGTAATTCATAGTCATTCAATATTGATCTAGGCTACGCAGAGTAGAAGGTATCCCTACACAACGAAGAGAGAAGACAGGAAAAGTTAATTGGTTAACGTCGTGTATTTTAATGAGATCCACCGAGGGCCGGAGAGGCGAAATACTCGGAGATAGCGTTTCCTGAGGAAGTACAGGAAAAGGACAGGTCTCGGTATACTTGATGGAACGAAAAGTCGACTGTTTTCGAGTGAAGTGGCCGGGAATTCTTGGAAGCTGGAAGCTTTAAATCTTCACCCAAAGGCCCGAATTGCAGTAATCTGACGTAAGCCTTTACCCCCTCCCCTATTCCGTTCGGCTCTTAGCCAGCCCAAGAATAACGCAGCCTCCTAACAGCTACCATAGTTTTCCGCTTTCCTTTTTTTCTAGCGCGGCCGTAGTTTTTCTCATCTACTTTTCAGCTTCATTCCTCACTTGGAAAATCCCTCTCGTCATTCTTCTTCGCTCTCTGTTACCCGCTCAATTTGTATTCATTGTCCCGGCGGACCTGGTAAAACAGAGGAGGAAGGAAGACGGACAATTCCTTTCTTTGAAACGAGGCGCAAGGTTTTCCTGGCCATTCGTTCGATTGGCTGCCCCGAGGCGCACTTCATTTTCATCGGTCTCTGTTCCGCTGTTATTGTCTGCCCTACTGGGAATCGATACCAGCGTTAGAAATAATATGTCGCTGAAAGAAAAATATGGTTAGTTACGTGTATCTCGGGCAATACTATGTCTGAACTAAGGATGCAAGCCTGGGGAAATAAGTCAAGACGTACGATGGGATTCTTCAGCCAATATTTTTGCGTTCCACATCGTCTGGACTGGTGTTCAATGTGAATCTACCCCGGCATCGAGAAATCATGTCCGAATAATCAAACATCTCAGTCATTCTCGTTTTATTCTCCTGTGGATTCTGGCCTTCGATTGGTTTCTCGTCCAATCATTTGCCTTAGGTATTGAGAACCTGTTCGAAAAGCGATCTTCCTCGTTCCGTTTCTTCCTTCGGGTCGGGAAAATTACATAATTACCGAGTTTCTGGAGATTCTCCCGGACTGAAGGAAGGCAGCACCCGATCGGGCCACTGGATGCACAGAAGTGGCCGAAGACAAGGAACCGGTTAATGACGGGGTATTAGGGAAACTGGCGCGGTCGCTTGTACCAAGGAGGACGAAGCAACCGAAGAAGAGACTCGGATCGAGTCGGGAGGATCCAGGACGAGGGGGGAAGGCGACCTCAAACTCCTCGAAGGAATCCAAATGGGCTCCACGATTAGCCGGCCGTCGTTAGTCTAAGTGCTCCAGCTCGGCTACTCGACTCGATCGCTTGCTGCACCGAAAGTGCCTTCACCGAAATGATATCCTTCCCCCCTTCGTCCCCCTCTTCGTCCAATGTCCAGGAACTTCTGGCCAGGAGATTCCCTCTCCCAGGACGACCTGACGTCTCGGAGCTGCCCATGGCTTCTGCTCAGGGGCGTTCCCCGTTGCTCGCACTACCAAACCATTGATTTACTCAACATTCCACAGTCCGCTACTTTCTACAGAACACCGTTAAATCTCATTCAGAATTTTAGGTGGTGTTCCCCCGTTGTATATATGAGCAATGATTAGTGCGAGCTTGGATCTTCCAGAGTAATTCTATAGGATTTCCGAGGCCACATTCTTAGAAATGTCCTGTCGACCACTGGACCCAACCCGCTGAGGCACTGCGATGTCCCTGGCATCGTGGTTCCTCGAGCTATTCTACGAAAAGATGTGCACGAAACATTGAAAAAAATTTCAAGCCATTTTATAAATAAATCAGGAGGGATAGATTTTGCAGAAAAATCCTACCGCCTTCACCAAACTTTCGAAAAATCGTGTTTTCTTCATCAGGGCCTAAAACAACCTATTTTTTCTGCAGACCCTTCCCGTCATAGTTGACAACATTGTACAATCTGTCGATCTTCTACAATTTTATATTTTATAAATGGTGGAACAGAGAATCAATATTGATCAAGTGTCAGCCTCAAAAATGTATACAAGTGGTGTTTGGCTGGGTCACAGAAGTAACGTCCTTTCTTTGACATGATCAACTGACAAACAGTTTGTTTTTCGAATAGCGGCATTTCGAAATATGTTATGTCAAATTAGATTCAAACTTTATATTCATTGGCGGCCGGAAATATAATTTGAAAGCCAGAACAAATGTGTCAAAATGTTCATTTTTTACGATCCCGTCGATTGGCGTTACGACGGCAGTTCATCCTCCCCGGACACGGCAATTCTTCGTTGGCAAGCTGTCCATCCCCGAAATGCTGACGGAAAATCGATTCCCCGACCGCCAAACGGATTCTAACAATGTTTTCTATTGGTATCGGTGTATCCATGGGTAAAAAATAGTATGCTGTATAAGGTCAAAGTTGTCCATTTGGTACCCATTCCGGTTTCCTCGCATGTACATAGGTCGATGGTTATGCATAGAAACGCAAACCTTTCACTCACATATCGCAACGAAATTTCGAATTGTACCCAAGCGCCACCCTTCGCAAATGTTGCCGCGATTCCGCCGTCTGACACCATCACCGTCGACGCAATGGCCCAGTTTCCTTTCCCAGTTTCCCACCCCTAAAAGCCTTTGCTGAAGAGTCTATCGTGTTCGCTCTCTGTCGTTTCATTCTCTCTTTTCCCACTTCCCTGGGCCCTCAATCAATCAAAAACATCCAATTCAATCTCCTTCATCGTTCCCATAAATTTCCACCCCACTTCGCTATGCCTAACCGAACGAGTCGAACCCATGAAGTCGTTCTGGAGCAACAGCATCTGTCAGATCAATAAGTTACGGCACCGATGTTGGAATTGTTTCTTTTCGCCGGCCATTGTAATATTTCTCTCGCGGTCGTCTGCACGATTAAAAACTGGGTCGATCCAAGGTCGAATGGCCGCTTCAATCACTCACCGTGCGCATCCGTCAGAACCGAAATGGACTAGGATTTTCGCCGAATTCTACCCACATCCCTCTCGATTATTGGGGAATTTATGAAAACTGTTGACCCAGGATAGCAGCCCCCCTCTTTCAATAAATTATTTACTATGTGGTCTCGTATTTGCCGTTTTTCTCTTCGTGCCTTGTACCTAGTAGTTGTAGCTCGATGTTTTCATCGCATGTCTATCGGTGTGTCGGCTATACAAAGGAGCTGTTAGGTATTCTACTTCAATCGCCATCTGATTTGAAAATGAATCGGCAATGAAGTCGCCGACATTCAGGTATTCTTTTGACGAAACTATCGTGATGAGTGATGAACCAATCACGGTTTTTTTTTCAAGCTGATAAGGGTTTTCCAACCCAAAAAGATTTTTTTTTTTAACTTCTCTAATCATGAAATTTTTGCTACTTGCGAAGCACAGAGATGCAGTAGCATGCTTTTTAAACTTCCGAAAAATTCGAACTTGAGGGTGCCTAAATAACCCAAGGCCCACGCATCCTTGTTGTCCCAATTGACGCGATAGGTGCTGAGTATTTGTCACAGAATTTCAACACTTCAAACTAGGTATTTCCCAGTGATAAGCCGAGCTTGTCATTCTGTATAGTCTACCTGAAATTCTTAAAATTATGTACTTGATTTGGACCCCTGAACGTTTCCGTGTCGATGGCTGTTTCGCAAGTCGACCTATTGGCTTAACGAAATTTACTCACATTATTCGACCAGCGGTCACGCAAATTGAACAGGCCCAGTCAAATTACCTAATCGGCATGGAAATATTTCGATAAGCTGATAGCGATCTTGAATGTTTACACACTAATAATCATGATTAAATGTCAGGAAATTCACGTCAGTACGTGACAACGCGAGCAGTCAGCGCTTGGCGTGATGTGTAACCGCCGGTTAGTGATTTCCACGTTACCGCATGATTTAGCCGTTAAATCAATATAGAACGCGAGGCTTTATTTTGTGGTGGAATTCTTCAATTACCTCAACCTCTTGAATTGTTACTCGTTTCGGTAACTTTTTTCATTCGATGCTCTAATATTCCAGACAGCTCATCTGGATGTGCATTGGAGCATGTCTCACGTAGGTACTCCGCATCCCGGGCTAGGTATTCTACGCAGATTACAAACCCCCATCGCTACCCTTGCAGATGGACGTTGTTATAACTATAACGCAATGTTTCCAAGAAATAGCGCCCGTGTAAAGGCTAAGTTGGGTCGTGAACGAAGCTATCTGAAAGACCCGACTTAATCCCAGGAGGCGAAATGAGCTCTCAAACCAAAAGAGCTTTCATCTCAACTGACTCGCCTCTGCTTGGCTATTGTACGCTTGTACTACCCCGTATTCCCAGAAGCTCAAGAGGTGGTATGCCCGCCAGTCTTAATAGGAAGCAAAATCGTAAACAGCGAAGGAGGAAATGAAGAGGATGTTTGAATAAAAATGTTCCCCCGGCTTGGAATATTAATTTTCCTCTTGAATCTGTCGGATCGCGTTGGCGTTGATGGGCTCGTTTATCGCACCGGTAATTGTGAAGTATAGGCACCTTCAGGTACACGTGCATCAAATCTTCTGGTAAATAGGCCGTTGATGTATGATTTCCTTGGGGTTCCCTCATCTGGCTGCGAATCCTTCCCGGGAGAACCACCACTTTCTATATACCACTATATTTTACGCATTAGTAAAAGTAGTTTCACATTTCATACGGCACAACATATGACATTATTTATGGTATAACATGTACGTAAAGCATTCGGATTCAATTAGTTGCTCTAGGTCTCAAAGATGAGTCCTTGCTGAGACGATACATATCCCTCAAACACCCAACCTTTTTTCATCAATTAACCGAACGATTTTATTTCGCGTAATATATCGCCCTCCAGGTGCACGGCTGACAATAGTCCGTCAAATTTTTGGGCCCGTACTCGCTCCTATTCTTGAACTTCTAAACTTAAATTTCCAATAAACCAGATATTCGTTCTGCTATCACATTTGGCCAGAACATTTTACAGGTTGTCCTTCTGAATCAGACGGGTTCTCACGCGTTTCAGACAGCAGTATCGATCTTGAACCCACCTCTCTTCGTTGCCAGTCGAAGACGTTCTGCTTTATTGGATGGCAGGAATTGCTTCCAGAGACAACCCAAGCCGGTTTAACAAAACCTCAACCCCCTTCAACCCTTGCAATTCTACTTTCTTATTGCCCTTTTCCTCGGCAAACCTGATCCAACATCTGAAGTGCTCGTACATCTTCGCTCGAATTGCCTCATATTAATACGTGTCGTCATTTTTGCAGGAGAAACGTATTTGAAGCTGTCTAAGAATTTTCTCGAAGGTAATAAACCACCAAGTCAGAGGGGAAATGTAATAACATCACCGTCTTCAACAATACCAATTGTAAATATACAGCATAAAGATGCGCTACACGAACGACACTTGTTTACTAGATTCATCTGGGGTAAAGTTCCAGCACCATTTGCACTTCATGGTTTTCACAAATTTCACTACATCCGGCGTGAGAAAGGTTGAGGCTGGTGACGGTACGTAAATAATGGATGAGGAATTTCCTATGTTGCCCTGTAGATGGCCAAAAGTTAGAAAAGTGTTCAATTCAGTAAAACTTAAACGAATGCTCCTAAGAATCAACAGTTTCTCGAAGATTGGAGGGAAAAAGAAGTGAAGAATACCGGTAACCAGTAAATAAAAAATTTTATTATTGCATTTTATGGTGAGCATCAATTTTCGGCCTTGCTGATTTTTTAAACTATAATTTTCCAGGGGAAGAATATTAAGAGAAAAATAAACCTTGCAACCTATACTCAATATTACCTACTCGGTACGCTATTTCTCGACTTTGTGTCGCTGAATACCCCTAATCCGTTCCCGGATGGAACCCATCCTGCCAAAACGTCTTGTTTGGGGCAACGTGATTTGAAATAACCCTCATATCCGATTTGCTCGTAGATCAAAAAAATCCATTACCCGGCGAGCGCTGTTTCCACTTCTTTTATATCTCTTTCGTCGAGAGGGTCGTACATTGAATGTAGGACATTTCAGGACGCCGATGCGAGTTAGCTATAACCTCCCGCAGCATCCAAACATCCCCATCCTTTTGATAATCCTTTTACGGCCTTCGGTTCAAGTTCCGCTGCCAAGTTGTGTAGGCTTCGAAGAGGGTGGAAACTGGGTCGGCGGCCATCGGGCCTTGCCTTAACATTTATATGGGTCTCCGAGTCAAGAAACTTACGAACGTAAACTTCACAATGGGTTATCTTGGTTGGATGTCGGTATCCCAATAAATTACCTCCGCGAAGACAAATCAGCCTCGGAATTGGGTTCCTTGTTTGTAATCAAATCGTGAGGCCGGAAGTGCGAATTTACTATGCTCGACTTTCTCGTAAGAAGAATGAAACCATAGGTGCGTAGATAGCAATATTACAATATCATTTGGTTACGTGAACTGTTGGAACAAATTGATTACCTATATTTTGACTTCTTCGGAGGCTATAATGGATCAAAAATGTCAAAAAACGTACAGTGCCTATACCAATTTTAAACCCCGTTTAAAATAAAATTACAATTATAATATAATACAAAAAATATCAATAATCGAATTTGTCAACCACGTTAACGGTATAGTTAAATGTATATTCGGGCTTATGAGGTGAAGTCCTGCAATCTGGTGCCGGTAAGCCCACGCAGTCAACCCGTTGATGTTCCCGGTTCCACCTGCGCCAGCCAGTATAAATTAATCTCGTTAAAATTGTAATGATCAAACCGGTGTATTAGTGGCCGGAGCGGTTCAAATTCAACGACTGATTCAGGCACGTATGGTTGACAGTTTTGCGTAGGGAAAACTTAACCGATTATGGGGCTTATTGCCGTTCAGTGAATCTAAGCGGTCATGCGAATGTCACGAGGTAATTCCTCCGGTAATTATTCTCTGTTATTACTCTGCACTTGCCGTTTCGTTTTCCGCTTAATTGCATTAACCGTACGGGTCGCGTTTTGTTATGACTCAACCATATAAAGGTCCTGAGTCTCTCATTTGGAACGATCCGGAAATCGGGAGAGTAAATTTGACGGTCTGAAATATTGGAAAACAGAATGTTTCCGGGTATGGTAGGATGGTCATGGTCGTTCGTCCAGATGGCGTTTCGGCTATTTACCTTTAAATTTTCCACCGATTTGGTTAGTATTGTTGTTATTTCAATATGATGATAGTTTTTTATTTTATTTTTTGACGTATGATAGAAGTCACTTTCATAATGAAACCTACCCTGTTTTGAATGATGAGTACCTACCAACTGTTATGCCACTTATGCCTGTCGTGTACCTCATCCAATAAATTATTTGCCACAATTTCGAGTGCTTGAAATTGAAAAGATGGATATTGTACTTTTGGCTTCGTAGATATTCAATTAAGTAGCTATAGCTTGCAAAAGGAAAATTTCGTGCCCCTCCAAGCATGGTAAAGTGGAAGTTCGTTAGGACACTTAGGTACCTCTGAACTCGTCTCGGCATTACTTATTGACGATTATCTTCTCGAGAGCATACCGCACTAATGCATTCAGCTCTAATTAGACTGATTTCAATTTATTATGGAAAAAGACCCAACTCGGTCTTGGAATATTCAATGTAAGTTCAAACTGAGCCACTTGAGCGAACTGGTAATCAACAGAGCGTAGCCAAAGAGAAAGAGCATTACATTACGACTCTGTGGTCCACGCCGGGATAGGGGATGGAAACTTTCATAAGGTTATAATTTATTCAAAATAGTTGCAAGCTGTCCAAGGGGAAACAAAGTTTTTCCACCCGAGGCTATGCTAATGCCTGGCAATGACTACCTTTCGCCTGCGATTTCAATTCTGACAAAAAGCCAAGTCCCGTTTTTCACTTTGAATAGAAAACCTAGATTAATGTTGGATTAGCACAAATGTAAATAGTGATTGAGCAGTTTTTCTTCGGAAGGTAAATGAGGAGAACATTATTGTGAAATATTTGTTTCAACGTTTAGGTCTTGACATATTGACGAAAAGGCGATTTCTACCAACATTCTTGTATTCCCTATACCAACGAATTAGTCATCGAATGTTTGTCATGCGGCTAATTAGTGCCAAAATCTGCAGCTGCTCATATGTGTTTCAGCTTTCGCAAGCAATTTATAAATAATGATTGCAGATAACTTAGCAGACCCCGGTTGATTATCGGGGAATGAATTTCACTGCCCTCCCTGGTTTCGCAGTTCTAATTACTCTTTCTGTTTTTCCCATCCGGATAGGTTTATATTTTGCAGTCCTCCGGGGCCAATCAGAGTCGAAACTGCAGCAGAGGCATCGTTCGTTGTTTCTTTTCTGCTTCTAATTTAAATTGTTACCCGCCCCCTACAATGCATAACGGTTACCATACCCTCCCTTCCTCAAACTTGCTTCTAACTTGTTTGTCGACAGTTGATTGGACATGATACATTTGCGACGCTTGTAATGTTAACCGCCCAGCTTTAGCCCTTTGGCGAGAAAATATCGTTTGAAACCGTGGGATTGTCGACAAACGTTACTGCCGGCTCGCTGATTGAAGCTTGATTACAAATTGTTCTTGCCTCGACCAATGATTTCAAATTCGCTCCTCCCCTGGACCGCCTGTTTTGTTTAGCCAGTTGATTGGGTTCTCATCCGCTCAGATACGCTTAGAAACGAACCCACCTCTCGTACCAATACTCTGTGACTACTTCCATCCAGCGATTTCCCTGCAATCCGTGTTGTCCGAACAGTTAAACTATGTACCGACGACTATCCTCTCGCAGTTTAAAGTCCCTAATTCGGGGAGGTAACTGACGGCTCGTTAATATCGAGCAACGTTAAACAGCCGTATTTGAACTGGTGAAATTCGCCCTCCTGGAAGAATTCGCGCATTGTAATTGCTGCATTGCAGGTATTCCTGTACAGTTATGCCGCATAACTTATGCGCAACCCGACAGTGCAATGCCTGTTGTATCGACGCTTCTGCTTTATGTACAAGTACAATTATAATTAATAATAACTAAATTTAATTATTTAATTAAATTTAATTATAATTAAATATTATAATTATTACAGATCGACTCAACTGCTCATAGCACGTTCCTGTAAATGTATGCCTATGCATGCCTATGTAGCTAACCTATGTATGCCTTATGCCCATATTTTCTTTCCAAAATTGAACTGTTCTCCCTGTTTTGCATCGAACAGCGCGGCGTACGGCGGACGAACATTGTTCTTATTGCAGATTTCGATTCTAGGCCCCCTTAAATTGTAAAAGTTTGGGAGCGAGTTGTAAAAAAATTTCTCGCCTGGTTTCGCTGAGAGAAAACCAATAGCTTCATTTTTGTAGCAAAAAACGTACAGAATAATTAGGTACCAAATACATAACTACAGACCTTACTATGTTGGTTATTATTGGGGAATACGATCCCCTGGGTAGAATTTAATTAGCTGACTTGTACACTGAATATTTTCTCCTACAAGATGAATGTTTCTGAAGGGGAGAGATTAGTTTTATTCGCAGGATCCTCAAAACTTTGGGACAGAAGGACTTAGAAGCGCAGAGAACTTTGTAACTTGAAATTCGCAATTTCACGCTTATAACTTATTTATCGTGTAATGCGCTTCAGCGAGTATTACCGTCACGTAGTGAAACTCTATTCTTGAGACATCGAAAACTATGCAGCAGTTTGTTCAGCGGAACTTTCAGAATTTCATAGCGTAAAACCTTCGATGCTTTGTCAAGTTTGAGTACTTGTTTCACCGCCATACTTTTGTGTGTCGTCGGAAGGAAGAAAATAATTCTGTAAGTATTAACTTGGGATTCGAACAACAATCTCTGCCCTCTCGTTAGTCTACTTCCAAGTTTAGCTCTTGATCCACTGAAATGGGAGTGAATATTTCAATTGAGTAGCTGAGCTATTTATGATCCGTGTTGACTGCAGGAACCCTTGTGTAACTAAAGGTCACCAATTTAGGTAGCTCGTACCTAGTCTCCCACTATGCAGAGTAACAAGTGAATCGGCATGGATGACGAACTTGTACTCGTATTTTACATTTTGTAAATTCGGAGAACGAGAACAAGTACATTCGGAGAGATTGGCGAAATTGAATTTTCATTGCAACTGCAATTCTAGCAACAACGCATGGAGGAAACCTCTGGTGTTCCTTTACCGCCACAGTTCCATGAAGATTTTTAATTTTAGTCAATGCTATTGAACTCGCAAGGTGAGCATATTTTTTTTTTGAAAATTTTAGCTCTTTGCAGCGCTATTGGTGAAGAGTTTACCGTTACAGGACCCACTTCGGAAATCATCAGGCAGCTCCTGAGCGTCAAGATAAACCTCCTGCGCTTACTCGGTTAGCGCCCATCTCTTACCCATCAGAGCTAAGAGCTAATTTACATTCCCAATACGTGTGGGGCCCCGCGGACTCACACATTCGCACGGAAGTCAATACTACATGGTGTTCGGTATATAGCATCAGAGATTGTCCGTGTGTGTGTTCAGTATAGTGGTGGAAAGCTTCTCGCCCTGTATGAATATTCAAGCTCGGCCCTTCAATTGGTTATGCTGCACGTGACTACTGAAACTCTCACGCATCAGCAATTCAGAATAATTGTTATTAAGGGACCCCACTCTTGACTTAGTTTGGACTTTTTCACTAAATCAGTCCCCAAAAGGTAATTTGCTCCAGCCGAATCATAATCATATACGGTAAAACCGGCCTCGCTTAACCTGTACTCGATTTTTTTCTTCCTCCGCATACTTTCCACACATTATATTTTACACAATAACGGTCTCTGAATGCCGTGTGAGGGAGGGGCTCGTTTAGACATTTTAATACAATAGCCGAACACGAGTACATTATCATGGAACCCCATTCGCACGGGCCTTTTCTTTGTTGACTTAACTTTCCGTCGGGCCTCTCCTCTTAATTTGCCTCCGGTTTCCGTGGTATGGAAGCCCCTATCAAAACATAAGCTCCATTTCACGGAGAAGCGGACGGAACCGGTCATCTGCTTCGACGTTCAATATTCGCTTAGCCCTAACTGTGCAAGTACAATCTCATCTCGAGTGAATTGGAAGTTGGAAAAATGACCTAGCAAATTGAAACTTTATTGCCAGAAAAAAAATGCCCTCCGAAGCTTACGATTTTTTTTAAATTAAAATCAAACACACACATGAAAAGGCAGGTACCTAGCAATCGCTGTATTTTGACTGGTTTTGTGGCTTTCACTATAGAAATCGTGAAAAAACGCACATTAACAGCCGCCTAGAAATACGCAGAGTAACCGCTCGGATTTCAGATCACACTTAATTGAGTCTGGTCAAAATTCTATACCAAACAATTGCGGGTTTTGCTGAATCAAAAACAAATATTCCAGCGACTATATGACTTTTCGTGATTTTCTGTAGTTCCAAGTTGGAACTTCCAAAACTAGTATTCATGAGCTTAATCCACTCAATCTGACATTGATCCAGGTGTTACCAAACACGATAGCTTCAATAGGTAACAGTGAAGCTTGGTATTTAAAATATTCATTGATCGTGTGACCCCACGCCAGGACCGATAAAATTCCCGGTAGAGTGAATCCGGCTCGATGCTTACAAATTACCTGCACCTGAATACCACCTTATTTATTCGGAAAAATAGGTAGGTAGGTGCTTCAAAAAAATTTGACAAGATTTGCGAGATGATAAGGCTTGGTACCTTAACATGCCATTTAGAAGTCGGCGCTTCCATAAATGTTATTAATAAGCACAATAAAGTGGAGGTACCGACTTTGAAGTTGGATGTTCAAGTGAGGCACCTTCCTTGGTACTGTTCCATTTCTTTTCCATTCCGAAAAAGTTGTACTAATATTTTTCCAACTTGTTCTTTATTTTTTACTTCTTAGTTTGATATGATGCGTCTTTTTGAGTAGGTACACTGTTTTTTGTTACAAATTTTTTTATTCATTCGATGCTTCGAGGACTCATCAAGATGAAGCAAATGAGGAAAACTCAAGCTATTCAGCTCGTATCGAGCGTTACGATTGAATCAGCTCGTCAGTTTCTTTTGTCTAGCATTCAATCTATCATTGACTACTTTCATTATTGGGTGTTGTATTAAGAAACGATTCAGATGAATAAGACGAGCATTATCGACTGGTAAGGACGACTTTTCCACGATGACATTTCATCGATTCATGAAGCTCTGTGAGCAAAAGACGGCGAGAATGTAATTTCCCAGCCCACTTCCTCAGTTCGTACACTTCCATGTACGCTTTGCGTAACTTTTCATTTAAGGCGTATAAGACAGTTTTCTTGGGGGCAAATGTGTCAGAACTTACGAGAGTGCAGATGGTGGAGAGGAGCCTGGAACGGTTCTTCTGTCCCGTATGTTTAGATTTGAGAGCACACGAAACTTGGAAGATGATGAAAACTGACAGTTTACAAGATTTTCAGCGCTGGGGAAAACAGTCGATATTTTCTTACGAGATTGGCGTCAGCAGCTGGGGTTGTGTACACCGAAATTTGATGTCAATATTTAATATTGACCTGCGTAAAATTATCGCATGTCCCTCATAAATCTTAATTCACAATTCGTACTCTTAAGTGGAAAATTATCGAAATAATTTTGTAATTTTAGAGTTGCAATTTTTGCTTTCCCTCTTCTGTTCAACTTAAGCGTTTAGGATAACGAAGTTGAAGTAAGTTAATATTGCGGTGCTCATTCCCCTCAGGTATCCGACATAATTTGATTCACCGGCCCAAGGGACTCAATTACCGTGCATTTTACTTCCTGAGGCTTTCTCGCCATAGTTTCTCATGAATTCACCCCAGTTGAAACACTTAACCAGCGGTAAACTTTCTGGCCGTTAAATGCGGAGGAATTAAGGTCTCGGCCACCTGAAAAATCGAAAATTGTTTCGAGGTAGTTGATGAATTTATATGGGGTGAAATGTTAATTTTGGTGAGGGAGAGGTAAGTAGGAGTGAGGAGTGACTTAAAACTGAGGACCTGAGGTCATTAGGGGTCATTCACAGTAACTGGGAAATTCAATTCGAAATATTTTCCACTTGAAAATGGATTGGGCTATACCTTGATGGCTTCTAAGTACGTGTCGATACGTGGTTTCATTCTGCTCGGAGGGAGGACATCGCAATAACAGCTGGTGAATTTGAGAGCAGTGGTTAAATCATGACGTACGGCCAGTGGTAACCGACATGGGAAGATGTAGCGTACGGGAATATCATCAATGTATATTGTATTGGAATATGTATCAATGGTGATTAACGCCGATTCCAACACTGTAATTCATATTCGTTAGGAAAATTCGCTCAAATACCCCAAACATAATATTCTGTGACGTATCGCATGACAAAAGCACATTAAGCTGTATGCTCTAGACTGGCTTGATAATCCGAAAACCAGTGGAGTAAGCTGATTACAATACAATCGAATCTCGTCGCGGTCCATCCCATTAGTATAATGTGCACTACATATACAAGGGTATAACGGTTAATTGTTCAGCTGATGCATTATTAATCGTATTAATTTCCGAAATAATTATACGTCTGCAAACCATTACTGATTTGGCACGAAATGTATCCCTGGTATTCCATGGTAGGTCACACATGGATCACTTCTTCAATTTTTCGTCTATTTTTGTGTTAGTCAAAAATCCGTTCGTGGCTCGGTCGAATAATATTATAAAAATTGTTAATAAATATCATTGTAGTCCATAGGAATTATTAAATAATTTTCAATAAATTATTGAATAATCCAAGCTTAGATATTTTGCAGAAAACGTCCATACCTAGTAATTCCACGATTTTCCACCATATTAGCCGAGCACAATTTGATCTTTAATCAAGGAAATTGGTCGAGTTTAACCCGTTTTTTAACCATTTGTCACTCAGTCAAAAATTGAGCGTCGAATTACGGGCTGAATGCCGATCGGCAAGGGTCGGCGGTCAGCTCGTGAACCAGGGCGGTTTGGCCTTTTGATCGAACTGATAGGAGCTTAACATCTTCCGGATGAATTCAGACGCTTCTGGCTCCTGTTCTGTGAACAAGGACCTACGACCCTACGCGACGACTTTGAATCCTCCTCTCCATCCGGAATAACCACCAATTTGGCTCCTTTCCAGCACCCGGAGAAAATTCCCGCTGGTGAGGCATATACATTTAGCCGTCGTGGGAAGCTCTGGACCGTCAGGAGGACATTTAGCTTATAATATAAAATGAAAAATTATATTAATGTAATACGTGAACCCCCCATTAATGTGGTGGAAACGACCCATATTCCCCCCGACGGTCAGTGAGCAGAGCTTTGGTGACCGGTCCACCCCTAGGTACCTTTCATAATTAAATTCTTGACCTAGAGCACATTTTTAAGTTGCGTACTGAAGATCGACTGTGAGGTTCAATGCTATCTGAGCTGGGTGCATTTTAAAAATTGTCACCACTTCCCTCCAATGGTATTCCACTTTCGCATGTATTGACTCTGATGGTTTCAAATTGAATACATCGGGCAACTTGGCCTTGCAACGGCGTCAGCCACGAGCTCCTGTCCAACAGCGGAGTGGGAAGTTCTCAGGTTCAAGGACTCCTGTCGGCCAGGTCATATTCCCTTCCCTTAAGCTTCGTTTTCCTAGCGGCAGGGTTTTTGCGCCGCGTCCGACGTGGTACGCCGGACGTTTTACGCTCCCCCCCGTTCATACGAATCTTGTGCGAGCGTTTTCCTACAGAGCGCATCACGTCAGCGTAGAACGTGTTGCGTCAGCGCGATAGACCCGACCGCTTTTGAAGGGGTCTACTGCGTCGTGCGCCGCGCGTTTTCCCATTTTTGTTCCACTATTTTGGATTTCACGGGTGAATTTAACATGTAATTATTATTATTAACACAGTAATTATTCAATAATTTGAAGTTATTAACTTAATATTATTTATTTAATTTTATTTTTATTTTTTAATTTGTAATTTAATTTAATTAATTAAATAATTTAATTAATTAATTTAATGTTTATTTTTATTTATTTAATATTATTATTATTATTTTTAACTAATATTATTTAGTAATTATTAATTTAATTTATTAGGTAACATATTAATTATTCAAATAACAGCAACGCCAACCCTTCCTCTTTCTGAGTGAATCCATCGTAAAACAGGCAAATCGCGTTTAATTTTAACTGGTTTTAATTTTAATTTTAACTGTTTTAAACTGGCAAAACTCGCCGTTGCACGGACTGCGTCGACGAAATTACGCTGTCGAGGAAAACACTTTCACGCGACGCAATGAATTTTACGCTTCTGCCGACGCAATTGGACAAATTCGGTTCTGCGCGGCGCAAAAACCCTGCCGCTAGGAAAATGCAGCTTTACCTTAGAGAGGATTGAATCGCAAAGATCTTGCAGTCGGCAGCAAAGTAATCGTGCGAACATCTTTCATGCAGATGTGAAAGAAACAAAAACAAGTGAAAAACGGGTGATATACAAAATTCTAAAACTAGTATCGTATGAGTAAATCACTATGTTTAATTATATTTTTACACTATTTTTAAAGCACGAAATAGGCTTGAAAAAATTATTGAACTGACAGAAATTGTGACATAACATCCTGCCCAATAATCGTTAATATTTATTTATAGGGGAGGTTACTCAAATTGACTCGTTGAAAGGATTTTTTACAAACCGTATTGGAACGATAAATCACGAGGGAAATCTTAAGGTTCTCTTTGTATTACCTTGTATTTTTACAGGATCAAAAACGGGCCAACATCCTTTGCCGCGGCAGACTGACTTGTAAGCTCGTAAACGTAAACGTCCCTCCGGTAGTATTGGACGGCTTTACAGTTGGGATAAGCTAGGTCTACACTCTACCTTTAAGCTCCAGAGGCAAAACCGGAAAGAGGCACTCCCGGCTTAAGTCCGTATCACACGTGAGACCGTTCTCCTCCCCATCCAGACCGATTCTTTGGTCATTTTAACATTTTACATTGATAATTTTTCCACGAAACAAAGTTCCATCGATAATTAATAACAAATATTGATGCAGGTGAGCAAAAGTGAACATATTCAGCCAATCAGAGAACAGGGTCTGTGTGTCTGTACGTGGGAGGGGATGTGAACGGTCTCACGTGTGATACGGACTTCACTCCGATATAAGTGCCCAGTGTGGACACGCACACACCTGATTTCACCCCGAGATTACATGGCAGGGTTGAAATACAAGCGCACACCCCGACACTCCTGCCACCACCATTCGATGGTTCGAGTCAAATTTGCGGGCCCGCCTCTAACCCGAAACTCTAAGGAAATTGAACTTGGGAAACGGTTAGACCTCAATGTGAGTGCGGCTGAAATTTCTCCTTTTCTTCGCCTTTTTTGTCATCCGCTCCACGCGTAAGACTCCTCGCACTTTTATAAGTAAATGGGGTTAGCAGCGAATTCACATACGTCCATGCCCATACGGATTGCGGAAAAACGATTCAAAACTACTGCCAAAAGTTCATTATTAAACAATTTTTGGCGGGGAAAAATTGCTTTGGAATATTGTGAGTGTGTCTTGAAAAATTCTTGAATGGGTTTGGGAAATTCTCAATTTTGTCTCGAAAATTCTCGAATGGGTTTGAAAAATTCTCAATTCGATTTGGATGTGCTAGGCAGAAGTTAAGTTAACAGGTGTTGTCTTTTTGTGTTGTTTAGTAAAAATCATTCTTAACGCCATATGTGGAATATCCACGCATTCGGTGAGGCTGAGGCATTGGTAGTCGCCGGATGAACATTTTTTTGGAAAGCCTTTTCGTTTTTTCCATGAGTACGCCACGAGCGTGTCCTTTGGTCCAAAAGCTTTGGCGCTGCTTTTCAAAAAAGGACTCTTTTCACTCTCTGTACGAAGTCACTCCGCTTTCCGACCCCGTCTTATCAGTCTATCTCTTTACTCTTTTTCCTCCGTACAAAGCCAACGTGTGCGCAGAAAGAGTAAAGCCCAGCCGAAAGCTCCACTTCCGCTTAACTTCGCGAATGACTTTTTTATTGAATTTTATTCCCCTCCTTTTTCTTCGTATTCGGTCGCTTTTTTTTGTCTTCATGTTTCAACTTCATTTTATTTATGTCTTATTCCACTCAGCTCCTTCTGTGGCTGTGATTCTTCTTTACGGCCCCGATGGCCTTCGTCTAAGTGCGGACGGGATTTGGACGAGATGGCCTCGCCCATCTGGGGAAATGGACCGTTACTTGACTATTATAAAGCATTTTATATTGAATTCTGTCGAAATTGGAGACGTATCAGGGTGGTGCGAGAATGGCTAGAATGAGATTATGAACTAAAAAGAATATCTTCTCTAGAGATGTTATGAAGATGTGTTGGGGTTTTGTTAAAATCGTTAGGTACGACAATCGTTCTAAAACTTGTACAATTAATTAATTTATTAATTTTATAACAAGAACCTGACCGTTTGAATGTTGCATTGAAATCGAAGTGAATGAATTGATTTGAGTTCTAACCCTTCAGAATTACCTACCAGTTGAGCAAATTCTCGTCCTGGCATTAATGCAGGTACGTGATGTGCCTTCTGTTCTAGATTAAAGCCAAGTACTCTCGACCTGCTCTTGCCATCTTCGTGCTGAAGACACAACATCGGGGTTTCTGTTTTTTTTCTTCTTTCGAGGACTTTTCTAACCGAAAATAAAGAGTCAACCCACGTTATTTCACATCAGTCTCTCTCTGTGCTGGCAATTAGAGATGTTGCCCGTTTCCAAAGAGCCCAGGCAGCAGAGTAAACGCCCCAGATGGGAACAGGTGTTCCATTATCTAGTCTGCGGCTGGAGTTCTTTTTATTTTTCCGTTCCCCGTCTGCCCCCCTCCCCTTTGCCCCTTTGCCTTATGTTCTTCGAACTTCTTAGGTTTGCCTTCTTGACTTCTATCCCCTGCCTTGTTTGACTCTGTTTTTGTCCGTGTATGCGCTGCCTTTTGGAAAAGGGGCATCGGAATCACCTCACCAACTGCCTGCCTTCTCAGGCGAGGCCACCTGTCCTTTTCCACCGTCTTTCAAATTTCCTGTTATGGTTGTTGTTGTTATTCTCTTCTGTTGTTCTATCTACTTTATAAGCCTCCACCGCTTCGGGCGGAGCGTAAACACATGAACATTGGCTGTGCGCTTTCTTAATTCGAGGGACGGTTATTTCGTTGTAACCTACTTGTACATTGTGGGGCCCTCTAGATTATTAGGGTCTCTACCGGGAAACAATGACTTTTCCGAGACTTTTCCCCTGTGCACATTGAGACGGAACAGCTTTTTAGAGAAATGTCCACGTGTTATATTGGGTTTTCTGAGTATATCTATTTGGGTACGGCAGCGAATATTTTTAAGATACTCAAAATATAGGTACTGGCCTTGTTCCGACATTTTGAAATCATGTTCGAAGAGTCCAGAAATCGGAGATTTTTGAGATTTGGTGTTACCTCATTTAAATACTATTGCTACTACCAACTATATGTCCGGATTAAATTCAATCCGGCATGGTACAAGAATTGAGGAAAGTTATGATATACCTAGGTAGGCATACTGGTTTTGTGGACGTTTCTAACAAAGTCGATTGGATTGTATGATTTTACACCAGAATTCTTTCGATTTTCAACTACATAAAATTTTAGCGCCTCATCAATTTTTTTCGACTCCTAATGAATAACAAACCCAATCGTATTACTTTGCAGCGTTTTTATTCCGCTCCCAAAGAATGGGACGACTTTCAATGAATTAATGAAGACCGCCTTTTACATCATTTTCTCCGACAGAAAAGACCTCACTGACGCATTTTACTGACAAATGACCAAAGTTGTTCTGCCTTATTAGTTATTAAGAAACCGTTGATATCTAAAATTAAAAGGAACTTTCGCAATTTGATGGCTACAAATTCAAAGATGTTCTTCTGAGATGGACTTGTAAGGCATCCGCTTCTTGCAAAGTTTGAGGACTTATAATTATACGGCGAGCTTGTTATGAATTCTGACCCAGTGCCAATGAAACTTTTCTTTGGAAATATCCAGAGGAGGTGAACAAAGGATGTTTTAAATGAATAATGGGCGAATAATTCGAAGTATTCCTCGTTACGGAATAAACCGTCGGGCATGCTTGTAATTAGGTTTATATTATAAATAGCCGTTCATTTGTGCACCACATGTTTATGAGGATTTGAATTTTTGAACTGTGACTACGGCAATTACCTACCTGAAGTGTTGTGCCCCATACGTGGAAAAGTACCTAGATGATTTTTAAATTTTTCTTTTTTCCGTTATGTCTAATCCAATTTTGACCCGATTTCAAAAATTCTTTGACTGGAGTATTGGAGAAATCTGCCATTTGGTTCCTTTATGTTTTCAATTTTTTATTGATATTTGTGGCGCTACAGCCACAAATGTAGTTAAAATTGCAGAAAAAATTAACAAAAACATAATTTAAAAACTTTTTTTATTGCCTAACGCCACAAAAAAGTGGGAAATAAAAAATTCGCCAAAAAAATCCGACACAAATGAAAAATTAAGAATTAAAAAATACAAATGAAAAAAAGATCCAGACAGAATTGTCTGCAATGATCAGCCTCCATATGTGTTCGACATTACCTTTATTTACTCTCTATCGCAAAATTCGATCTCAACATCTGGCAAACAAACAAACCCGGAGTATCGTGACGGAGTTGAAACGCATCGGGTTTGAGGCCTCGCAGGTTTCTTGACCTCGAACGGCTGAGGTTGTTACAAGATGGCGGCGAGGAGCGAGGGAGACCGGACAAACGTGTTTTTAATAACCCCCTTCTCGGAGGAGAGTAGTCTCTGTATATGCAGGATTCGTTCGAGCCGAAGAAGGCGGCAGGATAGGAGTCCAGGACCGGGAGTCAGGAGGCGAAGCCTTGCCTGATTGTACACCCTGCCTTATCTTCGGCCTGCCTACGCCGTTGAACCGAAGTATAGTTAGTATTCCTCGGGTCTCGTCGGCCACGATTGTGCGCTCACTTCTCCTCCATTGTATACAACCTCAATTTCCCTCCGTACCTGGACTCTGAATTCTCGAAGTTGAGCTGAAATTACCTAGCATCTGGTTCACTTTCATATGGTTCAATTTCTTGTAAATTGTCTTGATTGATTGGCACGGAAACGTGTGAGCTAACGAAATTGGTAAAAATATCTAAGTACTTGTCTTGTGATTCAATTGACTCACCTATAAAAGGTAATTTTGTCATGAAATCAGTTGTACCTATACAAATTTTCAAAAGAACCCAATTCAAATTTTTTTTATACATACCTAATTAGTATTAATACATCTAATTCATGCAGCATTCAGTCTAAAAAGGGTTTCCCAATAGGTCTACAAGACCTTTTCTAGCAGGGCAAGCTCTAATCTCTTGCTGCTGACACCTAAAACTTATCCTGAATTTGTATCATTAATTAATCTGTTAATTAATTAACACCGACAAACTAAAAGAGTCTAACGCAGGAAAAAACGAGCTCATGCTCTCAGTTTTCAACTTATTATAATTATGCACCTCAAAAGTACATTTTTAATCAAAATCTGTTGCAATGTAAATGTAAATAATGTTCACATTGGTTTGTTGAAACTAAATAAACATATCAGGTCAGGTTGATCAATTAAAGCTAGTATCCAAGGGCGCTTCCATTAATGTCCAAGAAATTTTCGGTATGGCGGTCAATGAAAATATGTCCTACGTGAAATGTAGTGAAAGCGTCCCTGGGTAAATCTAGCTTTAAATTATTGATAAACCGGCCCTTAATATTTTACGATCACATATGAACCACCACACATGAGCTACCATGAACGAACTACGATAGGGTGAGCACTCTACCACATTGGAAATGTTGGCCCGATATAGGGCCACATAACCGAGGAATAGTGAATGAGATGCTAAGGCATACATGCTCGTTTATTCGCAAAACATTTCGGGTCAACTTCGTCCCATTTGCTGGGTACATTGATTTGCAGACCTGCCCAACTATCAAAAATTACTCGGGTTCCCATGCCCAAAATGGGTATTAGCGAATGGAGGAATTGCTCAGTGATGTTTACTTTAAAGCACAGTCAAAAAATCGGCATATGATAGGGGTTGTAAATTTTAAAACATAAAATATTGCAAGCAACCAAAAAAATTAGATTCTGTACTGATTATCAATGTATCTCTAAAACAAAAATCTAAAAATTTAGAGAGTTTTCCAGGAGATGTTGCTCGTGTACAATAATGTCCCTCTCCTTTGAAGTTTCGCATTCCAATATTTTCAATATTCCAATTCAAAATTCCTTGCTATCGGCTTAGTTTATATCCACCAATCATCGTTGGTGACTCGTCCGACAATAACAACTCGTAGAAGAGAGGAGAACAGAGATTTCTCCGGTATTTTTACCGGTATCCGTGAACCGTGGGAGGAGATAGATTATCTTCCGTTACCAGATTGAAGCGGGGAAGGAGTTAGATTTATTTGTTACCCAGAGAGAGAGACTTAGTTTGAATGACGAACTCGACCGGTCGAAAGACAAACCAAAGCTCGTTAGTGCAGTAAGGCCCCACTCCCTCGAACAACTTCCTCCTTCCAATTTGTTTTGAAAAGGTCCGTGTTATTTCTCCGGTTTTCCGACAATAAAGGCAGGGAGAAGAGCTCTCTGGTGTCGTGTTTGAAAGTTGTAACGACAGGCTATGACCGGCGTAGACAGCAATAAAATGTCACCCCCCTCCCCACGATTCCATCTGATTCAGCCCTATAGCGACATCAGCTATTAACACGCAACTCTTGTTAACCAACGCTGAAACGACGATATCATCGTGCTCCAAGGATGTCACTCTAGGTTTACACATCGTGAAAAGCCGCAAATGTTCTTCTTTTGCAAAATTGAACGCGTGGAGTTTATTATTTAATTTTATTTAAATTTATTTAATTTATTTTTATTATTTCGATCCTGTCGCCGATGTTCGAGAATTCGGCTTCCCCGGCCCCAAATTTCAGAGCCAAAGGATAACGTCTGTTCCATCATGTACCTCCAATGTGACCGGAGAGGTGGCGAAATATGCATTAACATCAGAAACAACTTCCTCTGAAAGGCGGCGGTTCCGATGCGATTCGTCGGTGCGACGATGCAGTGCAATGATTAACTGATCGAGGAAGGAACGCTTCACCAACGGGATCCGTCGGTCGTTTCATCAGTTCAATCAGTAGTACAGCCAGGGTTGCCACCGCACGAGTAATTACAGGGCCTGGAACATAGCCTCCGGTCCAATGTTAAATTGCCCGCCGCGATAGTAAATACAAGCGATCCATGGAAGGCGTCATTTCAAAGGGACTGGCTGACATTCGGCGTACAGTGGTACCACGACTAACGCGGTTCCTCACCAACGAATACCCCTGGCTCGAATGGTAGACTACGCAGATTGCCGATCTGCGCAATAATGACTGGGGGTTGTAAAATATTCAAGCACAAATTTATTTCGAGTCTAGGTATTCGTGTGATTTCGAAGGATGCAGCAAAAGCGAGGATTCGCCAGAAACCGGGCATGAAATGTTTGTTTTTGACATTTGTAATTTGGACCAAGCAGTTTTGGAGGTATCACTGCTATAGGAGACTCCTATTAGGAGTTTGTATTTTCTGTCGGAAGATCGCTTCTCTGTTTTACCCGTGTACTTTCGACTGAAAGAATCCTCATATTCGCTAAATCAGATTCGGATTTTTGGATCCCATTAAAACAAGATTTCAGTAAAACCGGCTTCAATTATTTGACGCCGAGAAACTCGAAAAACTTTTGAGCTAAAAATTAATAACGAGGTCCCCAGCTTAGGGAGAAAGTTGGCCGCTATTACTCAAGGTAAGGGTCTCATGTAAGGCAACATTTTTTGCATGGTAGAAAGTGCAAGAAACGTGATACGACGATGAAAGGGTTTCCAGCTCCGGAACCATTAAGTCCCGCCGAAGGTAGGATGAAATCATCGCTCTATTTTCGCCGACTATAGGTAAACTCCTTAAAAGCTACGAAAGAACGTTCGTGCCTCCTTTGAAAGCGCTTGGAAAAATACGAGGGGAAATTTGTCGACCCAGATGGGAAGATCATCATTCCCCGTATTCATTTCAATGCAGCAGTATTTTTTTGAGCAAATCGTGAACGGGGTTCTTATTAGAAGCAAAATAGTGATCATTCGACAAAATATTGCTAGTTTTTTACACCTTAACGAACGAAGTATGGACGTTTTGTGGTGGACTGAAATGAATGGAAACCAGATTGAATGTTCAGATACCGTCTTTCGGTCTATTTATAGGTGGCAAAAGCAGGAAAAGCTGTTGTGCACTGTTCAAGTTTCGATCGATGCACCGTCAAGAATTAGTAGCCATTAACTGATCGTGATAAGCCTTCATGACGACAGGATCGTTCCATCTACTGTCATTCAGTTCTTGCATTTTTGAAAGGTGTCCCATTTTTCTCGCTTTTCTACATTGACAGTAACGCCGTTTTTTCTTCTCTTATTTCAGGTGAGTAACTTCAAAGCGATTCGTCAAAGTAAGCGATTCGGAGAGTCCTTGAAGGTGGTATGCCTCGTAGTAAGTCAGTAATTAACCATTTTCGATCGAAGCTTAACCGGCGTCGTCATGGTCAAGTTATGCTTGGTTTTTTAAGATCGGTCAGGGCTTGTAAAACGTCGTTCCACGAGCATTCCAAAACAGGGGTTTTAGCTGACTACAAATAAATGTCAGAGAGAGGAGTTGGTGGAAATGACTTGTGGAACATTTTCCTTTATTTTTGACCTACGAAGATGTAGACCCCTCTATAAACTTCATTGCCGATAGCAAACTCAAAATTTCCAACTGCAGGCTTCACACGTCACATACGCGTGACGCAGGAACCGATTGTATAACGCCAGGTGCTTGGAACGTGTTTACGAAATCGGCCCTCAGAGATTTTCCTTCTTGATCAAATGGCCAGTTCACCTCTACCTCAAATGGTGGTATTTCATTTCGATAACATTTTGCCATCTAGGACAGGTTGGCCAGCTGCTGTCTCCGCTTTTAGTGTCATGTGGCTCCGGTGGATTTCATTTCTCGGACAATCTACACCTGCTCGTGTTGAGGCCGCATGATGGGTGACATCATTAGCGAGATTTCTCAAGTGATTTATCAAGGCCCAGTTCCAGTCATTAGTGTAAGGAACTGTTCCTTTTAGAATTTTCGACGCATATGGACAATCCTTGACCACATTCAGGCCAGCATAACAGTTGTCGTTCTAAGTGCTGGTCAAGCCTTGAAAAACGATCAGAGGAATGATAGGGGCCTTGTAATAGTTCATGTTATCATGATCGATCGAAAACAATAGAAACGTCGTGTCAACTTGAAGCGAACAAACGTCAAAAACATTTTTTTCGGTAGCTATATCGACTCGGCAGGGCGACCAAAGGGCCAATCTGCTATTCTTCTTTTGAAGCATAGCAGGATAGACCTTTGGCTGCTTGAGTGACGATACACTGAATTTATTCAAATTAAAGGTTTAGCCGACTACTTGGGAGGTGCTCAAAGCCTGTCTGACCGCTCGGTTTTTTATTGTCTAACGCAACTAAAAATTGAGGGACAAAAAAATTAATAAAACAACAAAAAGGACTCCGAAAAGACGAGTGCTTTAAACGAAAAGAGGATGACTCCCATTCGTAACTGTTCCCGAATTTCGCTTTTGTCGTTTTTATTGCTCTTTTCTGCATTTAGAAGCGTTGCGGGGTAATATTTTATTTTCCGACCAGGCGGTTGAAAGGTTCGAGTTTGAGTGAACGCTTCTCAGATCCAGAGCCTCAGAGTCCGGAAAGTTTCATGTCGGAGGGAGAAAAGTAGTACCCGCGGGAGCAACGGGCCGTTAGCGAAGACTTGGGCAGGGAGGCGAGTCGAGGATTTTGAGAGAGATGAGGAGGACTTTGAGGGAAATGAGAAGGATCCGAGGAGGGCGAGGCGGCCGGCCTTTCGAAAGGTATTATTTATGACGTCGAACGGAGATGCTTGCACCTGCCCCGGGGAAAAAACGAGCTGAAGGCAACTCGACGAACGGCAACAACGCGTTTCAAAAGCGAGATCCAGAAATGGAGAGATTCGCGGCGCAGGGCGCCATTCTACAGAATCTAATTCAGATACTGTATCTTTATGATTCTGATTTTGTCGTAAAAACGTACGATTTTAAGTTAAGATTGTTGAAATCTCTAAAATAGGGCTCCCAGATGCGGAAGATTTTTATCGGGAAATTGTATCTATTAATAAATAAGCTGGAATTTTGTCATAAAACATAGAATTTTGTCGTGAAAACATAGAAATATTTGGGTTATTATTATGGTAGCCCATCGTACTCTCATATTCTATATTACTCCCAGCGCTTTCGCCCCGCTGGGCCTCTTCAGGAAGCGACATTTTTACTTCCATATTTACAGAGTAAATGGAAGTATTGTGATCGTCCTAAAATCGAGAATCGGAACGGAGCTTCAGAAAAAACTTTTTCTTATACACATTTACTCAGAATCACTTCCTGAACAAGTGTCTGTGTGTCCGTCTGTCCGTCTGTCCGTCTGTCCGTGTGTCCGTCTGTCCGTCTGTGGTCTTTTACAAAAATGGCCATAACTCCCTCATTTCTCAACCTTTTTTCAAATTTCTTGAACTGAAATGCTTGTCTCGGCAAGACCTAACACCCTGTTTAATCGGAATTTGGATAACGCACAGTACTTCCGATAGATTTGCATTTTTAATGTTTTCTATTTTATTTTTTTCCGGCCACAAAAATGAACCGATTTGAGCGTTCTTGGTCTTAAAATCTTTGTTTTACCTTGCAGAATATGTGGATATTTTTTACATTCCGAAAATGTGGCATTTTTCATTTTGGGCGAATTTTAAAATTATAATAGTGAATTTTTTGATATTTTTGGCCTAAACACCCTTAAAAGCAGTCAAAATATGATCAAATTGTGTCACAATTCTACGTTTCAAAATATGGAAGTATTGTGTGTTATCTACGCACCACTGGTTTATATAGGGTTTTTCCCACACTGGGGGCCACCTTTTCCCTTAGAGTGTCACCCTGAGGGGGATCGTCAGTTTTTTAGAGACTAGTAAAGTAAAAAAATATATATGAAAGGCAACAAGATGAAAACAACTAGGAGTTTCCTAGATTGCTCATCTTTGTCGCAGGAAGTTAGAAGTTACGACGTTTTTTCAGTCTCCTGAAACGTTTTTTATCAATGTTCTTCGACATTGCGCGCTTAATGCATTATGTTGTATGACGTATGTACCTACATCATTGTTTCGATAATTCCCAATTTCTTATACGGCATGGCTAAGTTTCAATTACGTCGACGTTTCTGTTAAATCGCGTGCAACTCCGTCGCGCTATGCGAAAAATCATTATACCGCTGAAAGGCTAATATAAATATTATTGCCTGCCCGCATTTAATACGCCATTATCCTCCGTGGTTTATGTGGTTTTCGTCACGATACACCTATTTTTAACGTTGACTGTTTCTCTCAATCTGCTCTCGGAAATGCGTACGAAAAGTGGGGGGTTGTAGAGCCGGCCGAATCACTCCGCTCTTTTATAAGTCTTACTCGACTTTTCCCCCCTCGATCTGAAATCTGAATTCAGATTTCTAGGGAAAGATTCAGATTTTCTACATTCGATCTGAAATTCGGATCGTTTCCGAAAATCTCTCGTTAAAAAATCCTCAAGAGAGGTAGGTACTTATTTGATGCAGGAAAATTGAAAAGAAACGTTCAAGGGAACAGAAGAGAGAAAATTGGCCGAACAAAGTTTTGACGTCTCAGGGGAAAATAACTTCAACGAGCCAACGACTTGCGATTAGCGTCAAACCCAGGCACTCGAAGAAATGGAATAACGTATTTTCCTCTTTTTTCTCAAAAGAGACCTGTCCCTCCGCTCGTTTTTCTTTTTGCGTATCCTCCCCGGCTTATCAAAACTACTGAACCTGGGGGTATATCTTTTGAAAAGCATACATACCAGGTATTTATAAGTATGTGCGCTCTCCACGATTTTCCTGGTAGGTAGAAAATACCTCGTGTTCAACGGGCTGAAAGAGATACCTCGTGAATTAAAATGAATTTTCTTCATAGGGTTTGGATTTTTGGTTTTTCAGTTCAGCATAGGTAGTTCCTTTTAGGAACCCCCTCTTCCGTGAACCGTCTTTTGTGTGAAATTTTTGGAAATAGGGAGGGATTTGAAACGTTTTTCTTGAGCTTTTGCGATTGTTGTTTGTTGAGCAATAGCCCACAATTGTCAACAGTCGATCGCAAGCTGCAAAATCGATCGTTGGCCGTATACTCGACGATCGACCATACCCCACAGCCCACAGCTTGCCTACGTTGTGACGTATTTATCTTACCCCATAGGGTTTCCTCCTCTTCCAGCTGCCCCCAAATGATGAACACCCCCGGAGCCTCCCACGTTGCTCCCTAAATTTCCACAACCTCGTCCGTCATCCTCTCGGCCGCAGATGCAGCTGCAGTTGTCAGCGTCCGGTCAGCCGCTCGGCGACTTTACGGAGATGCTTCGTCGACCGTGCGCTGTTCCTCTTGACTCCAACACGTGCACCCCTTTTGACTCATTTCTCTTCGGCGGCCGACGGACGTGTACACGTGAGGGGACACGTGGAGTGGAGGGACACGTGGGCGAATCCAATTAGTCCTCCTTCCTACAGAGCAGCTTCGCTCCTAAAATATCTACAGCACTCGGCCCGAATCGACATCTGCGGGGAAAATTCATTGCTCTCGTTACGTTGATTGGAATTTTCGAGTGTTTCTCCCCCAGTTGACAACAATATATATCTGTAATGGTTTTGTTCCCGGATACTTGCCATCGCTTTCCTTATTGCAGGCAATCTACTAAGAGAAGTGTACCTAACAGAGATAATGCGTACACGTCTCCTGCTGGCGATTTCGATGTTCGAAACAGAAATAAAGGTTTATTATTCAATAGGGAGTTAAAAACCACTCCAAATTTTCACTCGCGGCAACAATCTATGGCCATAATCCAAAATTAGGCTGTAACTCAATCACAGATGTACATGCTTTAATCGAGAATGGCGTTAAAATATGCTTGATATCAAAAAGATGCTTTTGGCATTCAATGTTGGTGTTGGTTTTCAAGCACCGGCTGTGCGAAAGGATCCTCTTGATTTATGCTCAAACTCATACTCATAATCAATCTCAAACTGAAACCGAAACTAAAACGAATACTCATAATCCAACTCGACGTCATACTCATGATCAAACACGAACTCATAACTAGACTAATCCCTGAAGTCAAACCCTAGCTGAAACTAAAATCGATAATAGAACTCAAACTCATACAGAAAATTGGACTGGAACATTGCTCATAATCATGCTCAAACTGATAATCAAATTCCAACCCATAGTCACACTCTTACTCGAATTCAAACTCATCCTCATACTTCAAATAGAACTCATACCCAAGTTGAAACCGAACTCAAACTCATACTCATAACCGAACCAAAACTTCAACTCATACTCATAATCGGCCTGAACTGAAAGTCGTTATCAACTGAAAAATTAACTCTGAGTCATACTCATAATCATGTTCAAACTGAACCCCAAATTGAAATTCAAACTCATACTCATACTCGAACTCATTCTCATATTCGAACTCTAAATCATATTCATAATCTAAAGCTCACACTCTTATACAAACCGAAACTAAAACGGAAACCTAAACTGAAAGTCAAACTCATGATCAAACCTAAACTTAACCCCAAACTCATACTCATAATCAAACTCAAACTAAAACTTAATGTGAAACTGGAACTCACTCTCAAACACATTCTCCTGATCAAACAAAAAGTCAAACCCAACTTGAGCTCAAACTCGTACTCATTAAACGAACTCAAACTCCTAGTCAAACCAAAACTGAAAGTGAAACTCGAACTCATTCTCATAATCAAACTCGAAGTCGAACTGAAACCCGAAGTCATGATCAACCTCAAACTCAAACTGAAATTGAACTGAAACTCAAACTCAATCTCATAATCAAACTCGAAGTCAAACACAATGTCGAACTTGAACTGAAACTCATTCTCATAATCAAACTCAAAGTCGAACTGAAACTCGAAGTCATGATCAACCTCAAACTCAAACTCAATCTCATAATCAAACTCGAAGTCAAACACAATGTCGAACTTGAACTGAAACTCATTCTCATAATCAAACTCAAAGTCGAACTGAAACTCGAAGTCATGACCAACCTCAAACTCAAACTGAAAATGAACTGAAACTCAAACTCAATCTCATAATCAAACTCGAAGTCAAACACAATGTCGAACTTGAACTGAAACTCATTCTCATAATCAAACTCAAAGTCGAACTGAAACTCGAAGTCATGACCAACCTCAAACTCAAACTGAAAATGAACTGAAACTCAAACTCAATCTCATAATCAAACTCGAAGTCAAACACAATGTCGAACTTGAACTGAGACTCATTCTCATAATCAAACTCAAAGTCGAACTGAAACTCGAAGTCATGATCAACCTCAAACTCAAACTGAAAATGAACTGAAACTCAAACTCAATCTCATAATCAAACTCGAAGTCAAACACAATGTCGAACTTGAACTGAGACTCATTCTCATAATCAAACTCAAAGTCGAACTGAAACTCGAAGTCATGATCAACCTCAAACTCAAACTGAAAATGAACTGAAACTCAAACTCAATCTCATAATCAAACTCGAAGTCAAACACAATGTCGAACTTGAACTGAGACTCATTCTCATAATCAAACTCAAAGTCGAACTGAAACTCGAAGTCATGATCAACCTCAAACTCAAACTGAAAATGAACTGAAACTCAAACTCAATCTCATAATCAAACTCGAAGTCAAACACAATGTCGAACTTGAACTGAGACTCATTCTCATAATCAAACTCAAAGTCGAACTGAAACTCGAAGTCATGATCAACCTCAAACTCAAACTGAAAATGAACTGAAACTCAAACTCAATCTCATAATCAAACTCGAAGTCAAACACAATGTCGAACTTGAACTGAAACTCATTCTCATAATCAAACTCAAAGTCGAACTGAAACTCGAAGTCATGATCAACCTCAAACTCAAACTGAAAATGAACTGAAACTCAAACTCAATCTCATAATCAAACTCGAAGTCAAACACAATGTCGAACTTGAACTGAAACTCATTCTCATAATCAAACTCAAAGTCGAACTGAAACTCGAAGTCATGATCAACCTCAAACTCAAACTGAAATTGAACTGAAACTCAAACTCAATCTCATAATCAAACTCGAAGTCAAACACAATGTCGAACTTGAACTGAAACTCATTCTCATAATCAAACTCAAAGTCGAACTGAAACTCGAAGTCATGATCAACCTCAAACTCAAACTGAAAATGAACTGAAACTCAAACTCAATCTCATAATCAAACTCGAAGTCAAACACAATGTCGAACTTGAACTGAAACTCATTCTCATAATCAAACTCGAAGTCGAACTGAAACTCGAAGTCATCATTATCTTTCTCAAACTCAAACTGAAATTGAACTGAAATTCAAACTCATTCTCATAATGAAACTCGAAGTCGAACTGAAACTCGAAGTCATGATCAACCTCAAACTCAAACTGAAAATGAACTGAAACTCAAACTCAATCTCATAATCAAACTCGAAGTCAAACACAATGTCGAACTTGAACTGAAACTCATTCTCATAATCAAACTCAAAGTCGAACTGAAACTCGAAGTCATGATCAACCTCAAACTCAAACTGAAAATGAACTGAAACTCAAACTCAATCTCATAATCAAACTCGAAGTCAAACACAATGTCGAACTTGAACTGAAACTCATTCTCATAATCAAACTCGAAGTCGAACTGAAACCCAAACTCATAATCGATCTCAAACTCAAACTGAAATTGAACTGAAGCTCAAACTCATTCTCATGATCGAACTCGAAGTCAACTCGATGTCAAACTTGAACTGAAACTCATTCTCATAATCAAACTCAAAGTCAAATAAAATTTCAAACTATAACTAAACTCAAGATCAGTTTCAGTTAGAGTGCAAGTTCAAGTTTGAGAATTAGCTCGAGTTTGAGTTTGATTATGAGTTGGGGTTTCAGTTTATGTTTGAGTATGAGTTTTAGTTTGAGTTAGGGGATGGGTACAAGTTTTAGTTTTTGTTTGATTATGTGTAGGAGTTTAAGTTGATTTCATCTTTTAGATTGTGATTGATAGTGAGTTTTGGTTTCATTATTATGAGTTTTGGTTTACTCAGTTCGTTATGGGTATGAGCTCAGTTTGAGTATGATTGAGAGTTTGGGTGTCAGTTTCGGTTCGAGTTCGACAACGAGTTTGATTATGAGTATGAGTTAATGTTTGCGTTTCAGTTTGTATTTGACTTCTAGTTCGTGATTGATAATGAGTTTGGGTTTCAGTTAGAGTTTGAGTCTGACTAAGAGTATGAGTTTGAGTTTATATTTGATCATAAGTTTTATTATGAACTTGGTATGAGTATGAGGTTTGAATACAAGTTTTAGTTTTTGAATGTCTACTAGTTTGAGTATGATTATTAGTATGAGCTTCAGTTTGAGTTAGCGTTTCAGTTTCGGTTTGAGTTTGGCTTGGAGTTCTATTGAGAGTGTGAGTTCTAGTATGAGTTTATATTTGATTAAAGGCTTGATTATGAGTTTGAGTTTGAGAATGCGTTCGAGTTTGAGTTTCAGAATGCGTTCGACTTTGAGTTTGGGTATGAATACAAGTTTTAGGTTTTGTTTGAGTATGAATTATGGTTGATTTTGATTATAAGCTTGATGATTGAGATTGATTATGAGCTTTAGTTTGACTCTGGCTATGAGTTTAAATTTGAGTTTCACTTTCAATTTTAGTTTGAGTATGAGTTTGAGTTCCACTTTCAGATTTAGTTTTTCTTGGATTTTGAGTTCGATTTATGAGCATGAGCTTGTGAATTGTAGTTTGAGTTTGATTGTGGGCATGAGTTCGACTTTGAGTTTGAGTATGAGTTTTAGTTTGAGTTTGTTTATGAGTATGATTTTGAGCTTGGGTTCGATTTTGGGCAGGGGAATGAGCTTCAGTTGACAATAATAAATTGTATACTATATGGAAACGTCCTCCTACTCGCTTCCTGGGCTGGAGGAATAAATTTATGAGAAGTCGAAATTGTTAGAGAAAAAACAGTAGGTTTTTCGAAAATATTTTCATGAACGATGCAACCTTTCAGCATGTCGTTATTATATACGTAGCAGCATGAACTGGCAAACTCGCAACTCTCAGTAAGGGGAAGTAATTTCGAATCGTTCCCCCAGTACTTCCGAATGCACTTCGTAGCAGGGAAAGTTCATATTTTTTACTGTCCCCGGAAAGTAATTTGGTAAGATACTGCGGGGACGCAACCGTCCCGTACCATCAGGGGGAAAAGTGTTATCTCTTTTTCCTACTGTTTAAGAAAAATTGGGAGTGGGGTGAGAAGATTAAGCGAGGCAGGGTAGATTCAACCCCTGTTTTCAACCCCTCATATTCACTCTGGTCCCCACCTACCGACAAACAATAGGCGAGTGCGTAGTGATCATGAGCCTCTCTTCAGCCCTCGGAGACCCGGCGTCGTTTCTATTCTTATAAACAAATGAGTATATGTCTCTCTTGCCATGTACCCTGTTTTCATCCCTGCTCCGCTTTCAAGAGACGGAAGAAAGACATTAGATAATGGCTTTTGCAATTCGAGTGAGCGAGGAGAATCCCAGTGTTGCTAATCGTCTCGAGATTTCCCTAACGGGATTCAAATTGTCCCAATTTCCCCGGCCGTGGATGCCTCGTTTCTCTGCCTGGGAGAAAAATGTCTGCTCATTTTCAGGGTACGAGCAAAATGTTAGCTTGATAAAGGACACACCATGATGTTTACTTCTCGTACAATTCAGCGTATCGTTCGTCCCTTATCGTTAGCCACTTATCCATCAGTAAAGCTACCAACAGCAGCTCCGGGCTGCTTTCATCGGTAGTTGGTTGCTGTTGGTCACGTGACTCATTTGACCCACAATAACTTTTGGCCGATTTCACCAACCTCTTATTAGAGTTGATTCGGACATTGTTACATTATGTTTGAACGACGGGCGGCCATGTTAATTCCCTCCATTTCAATTGTTACTTCAGCATTAATATTATCAACCACCTACTGATCAAATAATCAAGTTTTTTTGGCAATTTGGATTTTAGAAACGTCCAAACAAGGGAATAAAACAATGAACGTTCATACCTGGGAAATAGAAAAATCTGGAAAAGTCCCGAATCACGACATTTTCCCTACGATTGCCAACACTGATGGAAACGCCACCGAGATTCTCGTCCCCTCATCTCTCATGGTCGGTTAGGAAAGGGTAAGCTCGATTAGGGGTGGGCCTCTTTTGTAAATCAGGACTAATGAGTCAGGGGGCGAAATGGAAGAGCACTTCAGCACCACTGTTAAGGGGTGGGGGGTGTTTTAAGGGGGCTCAAGGGGGACTAGACCCGGAGAAGATCCGTTAGGGGATGTGAAACTTGCGGAAGAGGTTGACTAATACTCTACATCATTTCTCTTTCCAAAAATCCCCTTTTGCTCGGTATCTTCGTTATTGTCTGTTATCTCCCCTTTCTTCTATTATATCAATCTGTACTGAAAAACTGTTGTTTTCAACCCCTCGTGGAACGTCTCCTATCAGGGACCAAGTGCTCTAGTGTGTGTGCGTTTTCGGAATGTGCGGGGGTGCGTAAATTATCGATAATGGAGGGTTGATGTGCCGTGTCGAACAGTCGACTTGGGAAGGGCGTCCGATCGAATTTGAAAAGGGGAAACGTTGAAAAGGAGGGAGATGAGCTAAACGACGGTCGATTCGGGGGGTATTCGACAATGAACGTTAGTTACAGATTCGATTGGTAACGAATGGGTGGGCCGGCTGTTCTAATGAGAAGTCAAGTGGGTAAAAAACAGACGATTAAATTTTGGACTTCAGCAATGCCGGCCTGAGGACTTCAGTCTAGAAACAGCGCCAGCAATTTAAGGACTGATGCAAACACTAGGTTAGGGAATATCGAATGTACTGGGTGTTATTCAAATTCCGATTAAAAACAGGGTCTTACTGAGGCAAACTCCAGTTCAAGAAATTTGAAAAAGATTTCAGAATTTAGAAAGCTATGGCCATTTTGGTACATTATTTCCAGAAATAATGTACCTATGTAATTGTTCAAGAAAATTTTTTTTACAACACCCCCTGAAAATTTGTTCGTTCACGTTTCAGAGGTTCTAGAACAAGAATCTGCAATAAAAATTTTTTGTCCGTCCGCCGTACGCCGTACGCCGTACGCCGTACGCCGTACGCCGTACGCCGTCAGCAGCAAAACGCATAGAAGGAGTGGTCCGATTTCAAAAAAAAAAAAACGAGCGTTTAGCAAATTTTCCTGTGACGTGCACCTCCTATAAGGGAATCCTCTGAATCAACTCTAGACTACTCAAAAACGATCAAATGTAAAAAAAGTCATGATCTCAAAAACAGTTTTTTTGGGTTTTCGACCCCTTAAAATTTTTTGATCGGATTCCCCTGACAATATGCCTCAAGTTGGAGCAAAACACAACTTTTAGGACCAACCGCACCAAAATCGGATCAGGGGTTCGATACGAAGTGGACGGACGAAATTTTGGCCAAAAATTTCGTCCAGCCACTTCGTATTGAAATACTGATCCGATTTTGACTAAATTAGTCTTGAAAGTTGTGGTTTGCTCCAACTTGAGGCATATTGTCCGGGCAATCCGATCGGAGAAGGTTAACGGGTCCAATTCGGCATAATTAGGGTATATTTTTGAAAAAACACAAAATCTCAATTTTGAAGGAGATGCCGTGGGTTTAGAATTTTTTGAGTATTTTTCCCGGGTTTCTCGCTTGATTTACCATAAGATAGGGTGGTTTTTCCGAAAAAATTCGAAAATTTGGTTTTTGAATCGGTTTGGCTTGAATTTCTTAATGCGATTTCTGCGTTTTCGCGTTTTTGGCAATTTGAGGGAGTCCTACTGAACCGATTTTGAATTTTTTGAGCTCGTTGGATTCCTTGAAGGTTTTTACACATTTTTCACTCCCTATAAGTCAAAATCGATTGGGGTTTAGTAATCAAAAACTGGTTTAAAGACTAATTTTTGACCTAAACAAAAAATATTTTTTTGACCCTTTAAAAAAAATGTTAAAATTCCAAAAAAAATATTTTTGAGTAGGTTTTGGGCAGGTACATGACACATAAAATTCGCAATTTTCTACAACTCTCCAGGACTAAGAAAAATGAAAAAAACCGATTTCAGCTGGAAAATCCAAGGTCCTAGCCTAGGAAAAATTTCAAAAAAATGATGGATTTGACTTCGGGGTTTTTTGGCGGGAATCTTTAGATATTGACTATGAAACATGAAATTTGGCATTTTTTCGAGATTTTGGTCAACAGGGTCAATTTTGGGGGCAGTGACACTGCTGAAATTGCGGTTTTGCAGTTTTCATGGGTTCACGGCACATGTTCCAATCGGTTCAAGGCGTGAGGAATACGAAATGGCGGCTGTAACATTCCCACCCTTGATCTTGGTAGGGTGGGGAAGTAGGGGACTTCCCCTACCCCTACCGGCTCTTTCGTCGTCTATTGGCTCAGATTTATTAGAAACTGAAAGTGTGAAGCTGGGATTGGACAGCTTATGTTAATTGGGCGGATCTTGATAACAGTTGTCACCTGTTAACGCGGTTAACAAAATGGCTGCCTTCTTGCCGCCAGGCCTCAGGAAATATTTCTTTGAAAGCAGCCGCCAGGTATTTTCTTTTTATACCTACCTATTTATTATCATTGTGAAAACGTACCTTTTCGGCATAATTGAATTCACGATTGACCATTACTCCACAAATGATATGATGATAAACCGACCTACTCCAACTATTTGAACTTTATTTTCTGAGGTACCCAGACAAATAATGTACCCATGTCACTAATCTACTTAGCAGCGTTTTTGTAAATGACCACAGACGGACACACGGAAGCACAGACACTTGTTCAGAAAGTGATTTTGGGTAAAAGTGTATAAGTTTACTACTATACGTTTACAAACTTTTTTGGTTCATTTTTCTTAAGAAATGAACTTTTTTTTGAAACTCCGATTCTTGATTTTTGGACGATGACAAAACTTCCATTTTCTCTGTAAATATGGAAGTAAAAAGTGAAAATAACTAAATATTTAAAGGATTTCATTACGGAGAGGTCAAACTTGGTAAAAAATAAATATTGTAGCTACGCAAGCCATAATAAATAATGTTAAACCCCAGCGAAAGGATCGGCTGCATTTTTAATCCGGTGAGGTATTTAAAATCACTCCTAACTTTTCGGCATCAGCTCATCAGGTATGATATTCTAGGAAATCTCAACTTATGACAGAGCCAGGGGCAATCGGATCGTTTGCGACTGCTCGAAATGGCAAACATTTTTCAACGGATTTTCGCAGACTTCAACCTTTATACGTATATCCAGGAGGAGGGACAGTTAATCGATCGCAGCAATTCTGACACGTATGTACGAACTTCAACCTTGCGCATCTTTTCCAGGCTAAATTGCTGCCTGAACAATATGGGGCATTAGTGGTTTCCTGACAAGTTCATCCTCGGCGAAAGCTTTTCAAAAAGTTGTCAGGCTGACGATCAAAGTTTTCCAATCCTCGGGCGCTTCGAGCCGCACGAATCCGCAGGGGCGTCATGTAGGCGTCTCTTTGATACTCGCTCACTATGTGCACATGTTCCGCAATTTTGTCACGTGCAGGCCTCAGCCCACGAGGAAACTTATGTCAGCTGACAAATATCGAGTAATTGTTCACCTGAAGAATGCTATTATTAGATGCCTCGCAAGGAAACATACGTTTTTGACTGCATTCTGGTAGAAACCCGTAGCAAAATGAGATTAGTTAGATTTTTTAAAACAATGACATAAAATTGCAATAACGCGAATTTCTATTTCAAAAAATACGTTTAACATTAGGAAAATCGAAAAAATATTCACAACAACAGAATTGTGAAATACCATCTGAATCTATGTTGCACTAAAATTTCAATTTCATGTTTAAATTTCAAAATCTGGGCTGATATAGTCGGCAAGGCATTTTGATTTGATCCCGGAATATGGCGCAATATTGAAATGTCAAACTATATTGGTAAACCAACGACTTGGAAAATTTCCATCAGCTGAAAACGTTGTTTGGGGCACAAACCTCATTCCACGACCGCTAGAGTATTCTTATTGCGTGATGAAATTTGCCAGTCGGCCCGTCACGAGCTGTAGTGCGTAAAAGTGTTTTCAAAATAATTGCGATCACTCCGTCAAGGAGCAAAAAGCACGAATTGTATAGGAAACGTATAAGTGATTTTACTTGATTCACTGGCCATTTACGGGTCGGAATTCGGTTCACTCTTCTTTTCCAGCCGCCGGTCGTATTTCAGTTATAGTTGGGGCCTTTTCAGATCTTGGACCGTGGACCTGCTGTAGTAACAGGTTATCCTTTCATATCCATTGGGCTCCCTGGAGATCAGCCTAGTTCTCGCTCACGTTCCACTGAAATCGTGATCTGGCCTTTTCCCCGCGTATTTTTCCCCCTTCGATTTTCTGCAGTTTACTGCCGGTTGAAGCTAATGCGCTAGTTGAGAAGACACTTGTTATGCACGGAATGATGTAGGTATGTATTGAATTATATATTATACCTACATTACTGCCGCTTTTAGGAAAAGTGCGGTACCTATCTCCAAAAAATATAAAAAGCGAGAAAAAGCGTTTTTTAGGTTTTATTCGTTTTTTGACCATGCCACCTGTTTCTAAGCAACTGGGTTTTCACAATGTAGCATGCAGGAGTAATTGCAATTAAGCTTAGCAGCCTAATATTGCCAATATTCAAGCTTCTAGTTATTGACGGCGTTCACGGCAAAATGCCTTAGCAATTTTGGAGGTAAAACGGCTGTTCTGGTGAACTTTGACCCTGCAGATGATTTATTACCGCAAAAAAGGTGGAGTTACTGGACTCTTGATAAGCACGGCAGATTAGGGGTCCTATTTTGAGATTTTCAATTATATCATGAGCCCTATAATCTTCGCGTCGTAACAAATGGTGATCTCATTCCAGCGGAGGCAAGGAAAGTGGTGCCTTGCCCACCCCCGATATGTTGATTCGGTTCACCCACTAGAAGGTTCTCTTCAAACTTTTCTCTTGCCTCCAGCTCATCTCTTGCAGGGCACACCTGTTCCCAATCATTTCATGGCACGCATCGGCGACTCCACAGTTCGGCCACATCTGCTACACCCCCTCCTGCAATGTGTCTAGTTTCAACCTCATCAGCCTCACCCATCTACTGCGAGACTTCTCCAACTCTTTTATTGATATTCAAATCGTGAGAGCGGAAATCAGCAGCTTTTTCCCGAGCTGATCACAACCTTCGAAAGTTAAGAGCTTGTCCTTCGATGGGATAAAGTTTGCCTTAAAGGCGACCCCCAAAGTGAAGATGGATGGCGGTGAGCTCAGAAGAAGGTGAAAAGTTCGGGAAGAAATATAGTCAGCCTTTCTTTAGTTGATCCCTGGAGACAGAGAGTTCTTCGAGTTATGTACTCGGATCTTGCCCTAAGATTGATTTGGGCCACTTACCAGGATATTGCCGTAGTTGGACCATTGGGATTGAATTGGTAAATTGGCAGCTGTCAATATTGGCCCACTAGGATACTTCAGAAGTGTTCAACCTCATGGGGTTTATGGATAGTGAACCGTTAGTTTGCCGGTCACTTCATTGCAACAAACATTTCTCGCTGGCATCGAGCAAAACTCGCGATTAGCAGACACTTGTACATTATTTTATCGCATGTTTGGAACGTACACCATTCAGGTGTTCACTTCATCCATATTGCAAAATTCCCCTCTTGAAGCTTTCAACGCTCCAACCCTCATCAAGAGGGTCGACTCAACTCACAATCGTTGATTCGTGTTTAACATCTAAGTTTACGCACAGCATTTCATATTTGATGTTACACCGTTGGGAATTTAATTTGGTCTTGATGAAACGTTGTTGAAAACCCCCGGTTTTGAGTGCAGAGTGAACTTGACGTCTGGCGCAAACAAATGTCGAGACTACATTATTCATTACTCCCGCCTACTCGAATTACACATTCACATACCTACCTATTGTATCGAGGGTTTTGAAACCGCATTTTGCACCAAATATTCACATATTTGATAATAGCACTACCGAAAACTTCTTCAACGCAAAACTCCTATTTTTAACTCATGGACGTCTGAAACGATAAGATATGACAATGATTCAAACTCATATTTCTGACTAGATTGCTCTATTTAGGTTCTGTTCGATCAGGCCCTTTGGTTTTCTACCTTTATATACAAGGTGTCCCGAACTGCGAAACAAAATTGACTGAAACTAGACCAAAAATGGAACGAAACGCCGTACTGCATGGGGTTTCCTCAATTCTCAAGGCAAGTTAAAGGTCGCATGGTACTGCCCATGCTGGCATTGTTAGCCCTTACTAGGGGCCCGAGCGCTTTCGCCCGCACAGCCTTCCTCAGGAGCCATTCCGTACACAGTGTCGGCTCGAGGATTCAAGATTCTTCCACCTATTTGGGCGGCTATTTCGAAATGTTCGCAATATTACCGGCGCGGTATTTCATCAAAAACAACCAACTCCGGCACGGCGGATGACGGGTTATTTCACGGCGGATCCTCCGAGTGTGCCAAGTGTCAACTGTTCGAGGAACCCGTTTTGACAGTGTCAGTCGAGACCGGTTGGTACAGTTCTGCCAACGAGACGTCTCTCCTTTCCTGAGGAGGAAAACTTTCTCACAATTTTCCGGCGCTACCGTTTTGAGCGAGAAAAAGTCGGATTTCTCAGAACACGTACGAATTCCCCCGCGATCGGGCCGGGCGGATCACGTCTGGTTTAACCCGAGAGCAGGAGATTGATTGCATTACACAGTCAACCCAGATGAGTAACGACCGTAGGGAGTTAGGATAGTGGTCCTAGAATAGATTTGGTGGTTTTTCCTCGGGTTCGTTCAAAATCCGAAATTTTAGAAAAGTTCTTTGACCAAATTGAGGAGGTTCGTGTTGCCTACTAGGAAAGATATAATTTGATTGGGGTTTACTCATCCAAATCCCAATTTTCTAAATTTTCATGAGTGTTTTAAGTAGATAAGTACCCATAACAGTTCTGTATCAAGTCCGGTCCTAAGCTAGGCCTTGGCCCTTTTTCAATTTTCCAATCATACCTAGTCAACTTCAGCATTCAACCATTCAATTAATTCCGAGCTTCATTGTCCAACGAGATTTACTGAGACTCACTCGGTGATATTTCAATAACAATCGTTTGCGAAAATATCAGTTGCACTCTCTTATCTAAGTAATCCTGGCCTTCCGCTCCGCCGAACTACACATCCTCTTTTGTGTTTTTTTTTCTCGTTTCAAATTGATGAGAGAAAATTTTCCCGTTCCGCCTCGGAGTTTCCTGACCGCAAACACAGAGCTCGTTAGCGATTCATGCTAAACTTTTCATCCTCTCGCCTGGCCGTCCTGCTGGGCTCAGCCCGAACCGTCTGCTCTTATGCGAAATGATGTTCTGACGTCTCTCAGACTTACGGCTACCCAGGGCTTTGCAAGCATTTCAATTTTTTCCTCTCTCGCCTGTTTCCAGGCTGGGATGTTACCTATATTTATTTTCCCCTGACGGCGCACTGTAAATGATAGCGGTTGAACGGGTAGAATTCGATAAACCGCTGTTAATGAATTTTTGTAAATGAACAATCGCGGAAAGTTGGGCGTCGCGTCGCTCGAGCCGTACGTTTAGTCCTGGGCAAGTTACACAGGGTGTCTCGAACTTGGTACGAAAAAAAATTGCGTGAAACCAGACCGGAAATGGAGCGAAACGCCGCCAATTTTCTATCTCAACTTGTTTCCAAGATACATTTTTTTTTTTCAGAAAACAACCCCCAATTTGCATAATAAAAATGCTCATTTCTCCGGTTCAATACAACGTTTTTGGATTCAGCGTTAAATTTCCTATACAACAAGTGTATAATCGTAATCAAAGCTAGTTCCTATGTACCGCAATCGGTTCGAACGCCAAAAATAGGAAACAAAATCTGAAAATACTTGTACTGTAACTGCATTTTAAGAAAACGTGCTAGAAGCTGGTTTAAAATAAAAGTTTTTCTGAAGCTCCGTTCTAATTTTCGATTTTAGGACGATTACAGTACTTCCATTTACTCTGTAAATAAGGAGGTAGAAATTGAAATCCAGACGAAAATGTTTCACTCGCATGTTGATACGGTCTTAAGCAACTCAACCAGTGGCCCCATGGTTGCGGTCAAAATTACGTCTGACGGTAGATTGCCGGGGGTCGAAACTTGAACTTGGCTAACTAATAGTGACTATGTCATGCTTTTGTACCGCTTCTGTCCAGATATTTGCATTTGCACATCACTCGGAATCCCAGATAATTGAATTTATTATTAATCATATTATGATTCTCCAGCTGAAATATGTCCACTGATGGCTTGAAATTCCCGTTAATCCACACCAGCATTGACAATTCTATAGAAATTGCATTTGCATGCAATTTGCATCGGGATTCCGGGGGAAATTTTCATGAGCTTGTCGATGGAGGAATGGAGTGGTGAAAAACTTGGGCTCGGCAAAGCTGGATTTACGCGTTTCTGATCTGCTCGGACCCGTTCGCGGCGGTAATTACTAAGCTCGGCATCTCCGGTAAGGAAGGAAGGGCTGAGTGAGCTTTATTGGCTACCCCCGGCGCTTATTCTACATTGCGTCTCGCCGTTTGCCTCGGCCGCGAGAACCTTCCATTTGCATTTGCCCGTCTCCCTTCAATTGGCTCCCCCGAGGGCAGAGCACGGCAAGATTTTCCTCGGATCGACTCAGGTCTCATCGGTGGCTGCGGGAAGGGCTTCATCAACACTTGGAAGCCCGAGCCGGCGGTGGGGGGTGGAATTTTGAATTAAACCCTTCTCCATTGAACAGTTCCAATCGCTTCTGCCCTTCAGAGCCAGCGGTGCTCATTGTCCACTTCCATAAACTGGGTTCTTTTTTCTCTTCACTGTTTACCTACCTTGTATATTTCTGTACCTCAATATACCTACAAAATTTTGAAATTTTGAATTGATTGCTTCTTCTTGAATTGAGTGCTTGGGCTCATTTTCAAAGATGAACTCATTAATCGGGCGGTAAAAATCTGCGAATACCGTACAAATCTGTCGAGACGTTTACATTTAAATTCATCTATATACCTACCTTCAATCTGATTTTTTTCTGCCCATTTTACGAGTATAAATACTATAATAATACACTATACAATAAATGCCCATCGTATAAATACTAATATGTATATTAATTTTTTACAGGTCGGGGAACGAAGAGCGAAGAAGCGCGCGACACGAGAGAGGGTGAAAACATCACGTTAGAATGCCGATTCTCTCGTCAGCTAACCGCGATGAGACCGGCGTACTTCTGGGTGCGGACGAATCGGAGGGATCACGACAATGTCGCCATTCAAGGGACACCATTGGATGCCAACTATCGGTATGTAGTTTTTTCCCAATTCTTCAATTTGAACTTGGAACTTGTTTTCCTGAATAGTGAAATGTTGACCAATAACTCGAGGAAACCGTTGTCCCACAGAACATTTAGAAAGAAGGAAGTTGATGAGAATTAAATCAGCTTTTTTCAAGGGAAATTCTGCCAATTTTGCCGGTCTGTAGCTCCTAAACTATTGAGCCTACGAACAAAAGTCTGGGTATCAATTATGTTGGAAATTTATTGTTTACATGTTTTTTACTAGTTCTAAAATCCGTAAAACGCACTGGGAAGCAGCTTCAGGTAATAAACTGAAAAAAAGCGCAAAGATTGATTTTTCTCGATGATTGCGGAGGAAGCAAACCGGATCGGGATACGATAACTTGAATTATCAACCTTCTTATTGACCCAAAATGTTGGAGGCCTGTCTTAATCAATGAACTATTCTGTAAGAGATGCAAGAGTACCGAAACTTCCGGCGCATGCTCGGAGTTTGAACTCGCAACGCCTCAACTGTCACTTGGCCACCCTTGCTCCTCAATAATATAACTTTTGTAAAATTTAAATTGCTTTTCGGAACTCGACGCTGTTCATAATTTCGCGAGTTCGTAGGTAGTTTTTTTCTCGGAAATCGCAACGCAGGTAATAATAAGTAATTCAATAATCCGTCAGGGACCCCATCAAGCCAATCGAGCTCCCTTAGGTACATTCCCGGCACGTTTCTTCGAAATTCTTCCAGCTAACCTTTGGGCAAACTTGACCGCAGTTAGCTAATCCATTAATCTGCTATCCTGGTACTCCATGGTTCAAATATGACGCCATTAATTAATCTTTGGCCGAGCTTTAACGTAAGAGGGGTCATCCAGTTTTATCCTTGTACAACAAGGAATGGTTTCAGGATAAACTGCCGGCTTTAAGGATCGTTATCCGGCCCTCGAGCCAGCCTCATTTGCCAGCATGGCTCTCACGTCCCTTCCTACTAGTCCGCCAGTACTTGGGCAATACTTAATCGTACTTTGGCCCACTATATCGCTCTGCCGATCTACATTAACCCTCAGTCTACTGGCGAAGTTAGTAATTTGAATTTTCTCGTGTATCTATCGCGCTAAGCATGTTTACACTGAAGTTCTGAACGATTTTGACGGTAAACAAACCGCATGTTGGTCCGACGAATGAGTGTAATTCCCGCACAATAATCAACAGCCCTAACAAAGAGCTGCTTGGTAAATTCATTTTGCCTATACAACAGTTTTCATTCTGAATTGTGGAAGAAAGTCCAGTTTTAATTGCCGCGACCAATTTTCCAGTATTTGGATCGTGCCGTTTTATTTTTGCTGTTATTTCTGGAAGAGTGTAATATATCTGTGACGGTTAGTTTGAGATGATCAACTAACAATATTAATTATAAATTCTTGCGTTGAAAATTAGTTAACAGGAAATTTTTTTATGATTCAATTTACGTGTTTTGCTCATAAATTGAACGGTTGCCTCACACAAAAAAAATATCAGGTTTAGTACGTACTCGAAACCTTCGACCATCGAAGTGGTACACCATGGGCCGACTGGGCTGGATATCTGGAACGCCCCGGTCGATTCCCAGAAATTTAATCATTCGATTCTATCGTCGAATAATATATTGATTCATTAAAAAACCTCCTCGTACTCCTAGTTTATCTAATGTCAAATTTACTTATCAGCGTGAAAACCATTGAACATCCATCAATCTAAATTCGACAACGGAATATGGCAGTGCGCCTTCAAAGGCTGTTGGGGAAAATTGCACTGCGCTTCAGCGGTTCACGTCTCATAGACAATTTTATCCGTATCGATCCTCGTTTTATGAGAAGAAAAAGTGAAATGAATGTCAAGATTCATTCGAGAAATGTTGAGATTGCCGTCGAACACAAAAGAGGAGACACCCGGTGCTGAGAAAAACACTCGAAAATAATCAACCCTCGTGAAATGATCAACAGAGCTTTCCAAATGAGAATATCCTCGACTGAGGGTTGGTTCTCATCCTTTGTATTTCACTTCAGGTTTTTTATCAAGGTACCTACGTGAAAGAGATGCGACTTCGGAGAAAGAGGAAAACAGCGAAACGGAAGGTAGGGGAAGAATGAATGATGGGGTGGGCGGGGAAAAATAAAAAATAAATAAATCAGAGCAGAACGAGTTGGATGGATGGGGCAGTGGTGGGCGGACTCGAGCAATATTTCCACACAGCGATTCCGGATTCCTTGCAGAGTCTTCTGAAACGGAATGAGGGTTCGGTGAATGCCTACGAGTTTGTTTTTGCTTATTTCTCCTTTTTATGCGCCCCACCCCACCCCTACTCTTCTTCTTTGATCCTTCCTTAAAAGGAAGATGTTTCCCGGTTCGTGTAATGTGGATGTGATCTCATCCTCTGTTTTTGTGCCCGTTTTTCGTTATATTGGATGCGATTCCGTTTTTAGTGTCTGCGAACATATTATTCATGTTGGAGAAGGTAGCGCCTAGTCTAGTGATTCCTCCGGAGTAGCGGGCATTTTGAGTGGCTTCGTAATAGAAAAAAGTAGAATCGCTATTTTTGTTCATCTTTGGGTACTAAGGCGTGTTTGGTTTTTACTATGGTTCCTGGGGGAATCAAGCACCTGCTTTTAATTATCTACCTATAAAAATCTATACGATTTTATTTGCCACAAAAGAACGGAGAAATAATCTAACAAAACGATCGTTTTATCAGCATCTAGTATCTACTGAAGCGATGCGGCGGTTAAACGTCCACTTTTCCTATACTATGGGGTAATCTGGGTTTCAAAACTCATGCGGTACCTGTTGCACGCCGTTGAGCAAAATTACTGCCGATAAAAACTTTGGACATTTATTCAATGGATCGACGAAAATATGTCTAAAATGAGCATGCAGGGTAGGGAATGTAAAGTATAAATCATTTTTACGCCCTAAATATTCATATTGCCTATCCTTCGCCCACTTTCATTACGATTCCCGGTAATTTTTCTTCTCGGAAAACCTCCAAGGGCGAATTTCCTTCCGAATAGAGCGAGTGCAGCGTAGCAGCAGTGCTCGATGTCTTTGAAAAGCCGTGAATCATCGCCAGCCCGAGCTCGAGTTCCCTTATCGCGCCGATTTTTCCTTCCATAACCGATACCCGCTCTCGGCGAAATTGCATATTCATCACGCCCTCTCGCCTTTGCTTCGTTGTATACGCTCTGCCCTCCAGCCTGCGGGGTCGTAGGGGGAAAAAAGTCGAGAAAAGCGTCGATATACGTCACATCTCGTTGCTAGTGGTAGCACTTGGAAAACTGCAAAATATGAGACAAAGGATAAGGCAGATTGTTCGCGCTGGGATTTATCTATACGAACGAGAACAGAAGAGAACTATCTTCAAAATACTGATTTATGGCTTGTTGGGTTACCTGCGTTTGAGGAGAAAGCCTTGTGAAACACGGGGGTTTATCGTTGAAGTTAACCCCGAAAATCAATCGAGTTTGAAAATCGTCGAAGTATAATAAACTATCAATGCATGGCGTCGTACGAGAGAAATCAGTTCGCTCGAAATTGTAGCAAAGCAATATAGCAAGTTCGAGATTTATATTAAAACTACAAACGACGCATTCGGACTGGAAGTTTGCAGCTCGCACGATAGTAAATTGGTCTATGGAAAGGTTTCCTCGGTATTCGTATGTCCGAATATTGGTAACACCCTTCGTGCTAACTCGAAGATCGTTGAGAATCGGTCGACGGAAATTCTGCTGGCCACTTCACGGCGTTTGCACGTTCGATCACGAACTCGATCGTCAGTAAAGTTATCGGTCGAGTGCTTCAGCCTCACTATTAGAGGCGGGTGCCTTGTTTTCTTTTTCTCTTCTTCAAAACTTGGCTTTTCCTCGAACTGCCGCTGTTGGGGGAGCGACTTACTCAAGTCACGAGCCCCGAGGCTTCTTACAATCGGCTGGACCCCTTGTTAAGCCGAACGAGAGCAAAGTGGGGAGCGCCGATATGGCGCGCTGCGCCCACGTGTTTTGAACGCCGACTACGCCTTGCATTACGAGCCTTTTTTGAAGTTTCCTCTTTTGTGTGGGCCTCAAGAGTTCAACTACCTGATACGCCTTGCATACGAGCTGCACTGGAAGTCGTCGAGATCTTTTGTTCTTGAAGCGGAGAGGACGACTCGTTTTTGAGAAGACAATTCAGCAAGAACGAATTGTTCGCAGAACAGACGTTACTGTTGGATTATGGTATTCCGTAGTGACCATCTTGCTGATCGGAGACTGGGAACGAGGCGTAGGCTAGACTTCATCGTGCTGTCCCAAAAGGGCCGTACTCTTTGGAAATTCACCTATGGAAATTCACCTTTGGAAATTCAATTATTGGAATAAAATAAATAAAACGTAAAACGATAATATTAAATAAAATAATATTATTTAAAGTATAATCCTCCTTCTAGTTATTGTATAGAGAAATTTTCATAGTAACGGAACCCTTTTCTGCCTGGATAATTTCGCAATTTTTCGACGTGCTCCTGTTAATTTTTACATAATATATGATATTATGCATTACACGAAATATTATTTTGCATCGCCTACGACTGTTTTTGAAGGATCCCCTATAAAAGCAATTATCGACCAAGGATTTCTTAGGGCCTCAAAAAATAACCTTGCTGAAAAGAAGACTTACTCGGACGAAAAAACGGAAAAAGTGGTGGAACTTTACGAGTAAGTATGGCAGCGGCAGTCATTCCTATAAAGTATGGTGGTCCCAGGCCGTTGGCAATGGCAGCTATCTTCATCCGGAGGCTGGGTCAATTCGGATCATAGAGTCGGCTGTAATATGAGGTCCTACGCCAGGGAGCAGTTGGGCTCGAGTCCAGAACCAATCAAACCATAAGGGGTGGCCGAAGTCTCGTAGCGATAGACAGGGGCTGCCCATTGGAACGGGGTGGTACGAGCCGCCTCCATCCCTCAGACGGTACTGAGCTTGTCTTTGATATAGTGCACGCCCCCGAAACCTGTGCCCCTCAGTCCCTCGATATTCTCCAACTATGAACTCAGATGATCCTCTTAGGTCAAAGCTGTTCTACATTGATCCGGTTCCAGAGTCGGCTGAAATGTTTGGGGATAATTGCGGAGACCCATGACTCAAAGAAACACAATTATTGATAGACGCCAAGCTGATCTCTTCATAGTTTCTCTGCCGTCCCCAAGACTAGTTCGCCTTTTAGCGAAAAATCTAATTTCCTCGATAAAACTATAGGGCTGGTTTTCTGGGCCAATCAGCCTAATAAGAGGATGGTATTTTACCATTAAAACTGCTGTGCTGAAAAACAATACGGCTGAAAAACGGAGATATCACACAATTGCCAGAAATTCTCGACTTTGGCTTAATTTTTGCTCTTTTGATTTGATGTTAGAAAGCTGCAAGCAACTCGAGGTTCTGGGAAATTTAACGGGCTTTCCAACTGTACCCTTATTTCGGCGATTAATCAAAATTCGACGGACTTGAGGCCATTTTAATGAAACAAAGTTTAAAACAAAACACCAATCTGAAAAATGATGAAACTTTGAAGCTAAAAAACGTATTTTCTCTAGGGCTCGCAAAAAATGTTGTCGAGAAAAAATCGCCTCGAAAAAAGGTTGGAGACCCTTGCTATGGTCGAATACGACTGGACGTTTTATGAAGCAACCTGTACTTAAGAGTTGGTAGAGATAATATATAAGATATTATAGAGGTTCTCGAAATATGCGTGGCATTCCCTATAAATTCAACCCTTCGTTCGAATGCATCAGAAATGGCCTATTTACAAAACTAACCCTCAGAGTTTCTCTCTTCGCTTTATCGGATTGACCCGGAACAATGTGAAACCGGACCTCGGGAGTCCACCCTTCGCTGCCTCCCTTAGCACGGTACCCTGACCATATATATAATATATCTCCTAAGCCGGGGTCCCCCACGGATTTCACCACAAACCCCTTTCCAGTCCGGCCTCGAACTTCCTCTTTTCTTCCTATATTGACAGATATATATCGCCGCTTGGCTGGCTGACTTCTTTACTGCTGTCCTTTCCTCGAGTACACGTATGAAAGCTTTTTTCATAACACGAATCGCAAGGGCGAATTTCATATTCACGCGCGTCGTCGAGCTGCTTTCGCTTTTCTCATTCATCATTTCGAGTCTGCTGACTAAAGCAACGACCTAGCCCAATAAACACCTACGTTACCTCGTCGTAATAGGAGGTACACCTTCGTGCGAAATTTTCGCATAAAATTCGAAGAACCCGTAGGCGAAACTCAGTCGGTATATCATCCCGAGGTGACTGCCATATTTTCCCATATCAGGCCACGTCCCAACCTAACGCAGTACTGCTCGCGCCGGATGTTAGGAAGGGGTGTCAGGTGCATAATGAATTATTTTCAGCTCACCCCTTCGTTGTATTCAGCCGACGGTTATTCAGGACTCTCGCGTGGCGAAGGTCAAGATCCTCCATTCTGATGTTTTATGTTCCTTCCTTATACCCAGATAATTAACTCGATTCAATTTAATTAATAGTTCCTTTCGATCCTCGTTTGCACCTCAGCAGGAAAACTGCTTCCACAATCTGTGGACAGCTTCACTCTTCAATACTCAGCAAAGTAGTCTAGAGGTCCGCTAGCTCCTTAATTTCACTGAATCTCAGCACAGCAGTGGGAAGCTCAGAATAACTTTCTGCAAGAAATGTTTTTCTGTCTGTCCGTGAGTGGCAGAACATTCAATACTTTCGTGCTATAATGTAGCATGCATTATGCATATTATGCATTCCACGTTTTTTTTAAGTTCATTTCCTCCTTGGTCCTTCTTTCTCCAGAGGGTACCAAATTTTTTTTTGGGTTAATCAACAAATTTTTTTGGTTGTGGTCTTAAAAATTTGTTTTGATGAATCAATGGCTATGCGGATATCGTTTCCATTTTGATTAAAAACTGTACTCCCATTTTATAGAGGTTTTACCACGTATTGACATAGCCAAAGTTTCAGCGCTCCTTTGTGGTGCATTTTTCGCATCAATTTTTCCCTCGAATCGGTTCTTTCTCCACTGAAAACGTTGCTCAACATATTTTTGCTCGCAGTCAGGGGGAAAACATTCCTCGGCGGGACTGACGACCTTTTCGCGGAAATTGTTAATTTGTTACGGAGAACCTCGCTTGGTTAGGCTTCTGACAAGGCATTAATTTCTTCTGTAAATACGAGGGCACACCCGGAATTAATTTCGGGAATCTTTTCACTCTTGCCATCGCTGTTGAATTTCACATTTGTCGATTTCACGAGTTTATTATTTTCGAGTTGCTTACGCAGAAGCATACGGGAATGATCCATCGGTTTTCGGTTGTCAGGTGTATTTCTTCAATTATTCCTTCCTACAGAATGTCAAACACTCGGATTGTGTTGTAGGTATTGTCATAATTACGGTGTCATAATGCCCGAAAAACCTGTCATCTTTTCTTTTTGCTCATTTTTCCCTTGCATCCTTCAGAGCACAAGAGCGTGACGGCCTAGTTTCGGCGCTTGTTTTGATTAGGTAACTTCGTATTGGAGACGAATCATACTCGATATTTTCATAAAGCGCGCATAGCAATCTCACATTAGAGTAATGAAAACAAAAATGACTGCAAAAGCAATAATTGCTGGAATTATTCCTCCAGCTCAGTTCGAGTGTTTCACGTCATTGAAATTGTTCCATTCCAGCCTTACCTCCGGTCGGTAATTGACCAAAATTGCGAAGTGGTATGCACTAGATGTACATCTCGTTATGGATTTCATCCGCTCGAACAAGATCATATCGATTCGAACAGATAATATGGACCATGGGTCGCCTAGCTGACCCTTTCAGAGCTGATATCGGATGCAGGGCAGCCTCGTTGTTTCAAACTCCATCTGCTGCCGTGAAGGAACACGAGAACCCGGAGAGCTGAGAGGTGGACTTTAATTGAATTAGCGATCGCTGTGAATAGAGAGACTGGTGTTGAGTGGCACGCAGGTGTGAGTGTACTATACGTAGGGATTTCGAATCGTGAGGAAACGAATCCTATGTTTGGAATAGGTTTGCGGGGGCTATTGCGAGGTTGATGTCGAGATGGCGTGAGGAAACCCGATTACGAGTCGACATCGTTATTCGCTTCAGAAGAGACAGGTCCTAGAAAAGCCGGAAAAGTGAATACGCTTTGGAGAGAACGGTTTGAATTGAAAAATTGCAGGGCCATACGTGACCCTGCGTATCGGGACGAATACGTTTCAACATGGTACCCTGCAGGGTACATCCTATTTCACATTTCCTTCAATTTATCGATCCTGGCTTGTATTTTTCTTGGTGTGTTCTTCTTACAAGCTGTACTTATTGAATTCGTCCTGTACCGACAGGCCTGCATACATATTGATGGTCACTAGAAAGAACCAGTGCTTAATTTTACGTATGCATGACCTCAATTCTTAGTTCTTTGCTGATTTGCTTAGTTAGCTTGCCTATTCAAATGAAAAATCAAGGGCCCAATTTTACCGAGCCATCGACATTTAGGATCAGCCGATCGTGGTAACTTTGTCGAGTGTGTGACCACCTACAGCTAACTAGGCGCCTCAATACATCAAACCAACCGTCAATTTGCAATGCAAACGATGATAAATTTTTCAATTCAGTATGGAAACTGCCAATCATAACCTAATTGATCCCAAGTGATGAACTTATAACTCGATCCTGCCCTAGGAAAATCATGAATTCTTGTATGCTATGGGGATTGAAATTTCACTAATGTGGACATAATTATATTTTCGTTTTCTCGCTTCGATTTTCTACAACTGGGAATTGGATCAATAGAGACTTCGACCTGGTACTTATCGGTCCGGCTGCTCGGGTACGTTGATTTTGGTTCCCAGTCGTCCAGCAGGTCCCCGTGTCAGTGGAGCGGAACCCCCAGCCGAGAGATGAGCGGTACACAATTAGTGCAGCCTCGTTGAAGCAACTTATCGAAGAAGGACGGACAAAACGCGGAGAAAGGACGTCGAGAGAGATGAAATCGTCGGAAAACTCATTGTTGACCAAGAAGAAAAAGAGAGTAGGAGTGGTGGAGCTGCGGTAGCAATAAACCGTGAAATCGTCAGAATTGGGTCTGGGAAGCTGGAAAGTATCAGCCGAATCTAATGGTCGTCGGGTGGTCAGGATGAGACCGCTTTTTGACTTGGCTAGCCTCTTTTTAGCTTGTCAATGAAAGAGTATCGGTGTCGCACAGTTGCAGGCGATTATGACGTCCCTGTCTGAGGGAAAGAGGATAGCAACCTAGCCCACCTTGGAAAATAGGGCAAGTTTGGATTTCACGGGTCCTCCATGAGTAGGTATCCCTAAATTGTGCAGCAACATCAATTGATTTTAATTTTCATTCATTGCTTTTGAATTTCAAGCATTTTTTATGGAAGCTTTGATTTTTTCCGATGAAAATACGTTTGGCACGTTCTCACTTTCGTGCAGCTGAGTCATTTTAAATTGGGTAAATCCAATATATCATATTGAGAATACTACACATTTTTTACCGATCTGCTCGTACTATCTATTCACCGAATAATATTGATGCAGCGGCGAACATCCCCTCCCTTCAAATGATAGTTCCTTTGTACCTATTCGGGAAACGTGGGTGTAGCCGATGGCTACAAATGATCCGACTGGCTATTCTCGGATTTTTCCAATCGCCACAACATCATAATACTGGGATTTTTCTGTCCAAGGACATCAATGTCATGGATGTCTGCGGTTGGCAGCTCTAATGATGAAAAAGTGACTGTAATCCATTTCCTCATGGAAAACATCGGCCTGCTGCGGTCAAATCCAATCTTCTCGGCCGTACAAAGGGAATGAAAACTCGCCCGTTTTATTTTGACTAGGAAAATATCCAGGGCTCTCACAAAGCGCGGAGTATTGCGGGCTTTGAAAATTTGGGGAAGCAAAAATTTCAAATAATTTTTAGGTACAATTCTGAGGGCGAAGCCGCTATTGGGTAAAAGCCATTATTTCTCTTCTTCGTTTATTAGGGCAATCGAATTGAGGTACAACGCACGTATTCGAGTGGCATCCTGGCTGTCAAATCGGATGACTTATTATACGTCATGTCACCCATGCCGATTAACCTAGCGACACAGCAACAACGGATTCCTCGGATTGTTTCGCAGTCAACAATACAAAGCTGTCAACGTTGGAAACTAGAACGATTTGTCCAATTCGAAACAGCTGCCATCCGTGGACATCCTGCGTCCATGTTGCCATTCATGCCGTGCGTGGGGTTCGAGTAAATTTGAGATCGAATAATAGCCGTCAGAAAACATTTTTTTCATCGGTTAATTGAATGAATAAACAAAAACTCTGGAAGTTCTGAGAAGAACTAAATAATTTTGTTTGCCTGCTATACAAACATTAATCCTGGCGGATAGATAACTCACAATACATCCATATTTTGAGGCGTAAATTTTTTGGCATAAATTGATCATATTTGGACTATTTTGGAGACTGTGTGGATGAAAAATTTCAAAAAACGAAGCAAATTTTAAAACCCAATTCGGATTCTTCAACTTTTGACAATATCAACAATTTCTCGGGGCTTGAAGATAATTCCCGACCGATCGGTTTCGAGAAATGGACAAAAATAATCCCCTCGATGATACGCTCTTTGGGATCGATGAAGCGGTATTTGAGCGCTTGAACTTTTTTCGGTCATCGCTCAATTATACAGGTGAAAGTTGATACGAAGTTTTTCAATGTTTATTTGAACTTTTTATAAAACAATAAAGTGTATCCGATTCTGGCTTAAGTGATACAGTGCCGATACATGCCTGGTTCGAATATTGCTCAAAAATTCTTGGTCGGAAAGTCAATGTACCTGCATGTACATTTATGGATACTTTATTCATTACGTGAGGCCATGCTTGCCGACTACCTACCGCTGGAGTCAATATTTTTTCTTATTTTAAATTATTTAATAATAAACCGTTCCAATCGCCCTTGAAACAAATTCTGACCTACCCTGAAATTTTTATGGCCTACGCAATTTATTTTTATTTATTACACGAATTTCTTTATGAGACGGTTGTAATCTACTTCACGATGAGGAGTTTTCAATGGATCCTTGCTTTGGGCACTGATTTTATTCATACAACTGCGTACTGGGCTTTATTCTTGGTTTAACATTTATTTATCAAAATTTATTTTCGGCCTAGAGAATTGAGGCTGCCGTGCAAGAAGTCCTTTTTGCTTTCAACCCTAAAATTATCGACAGTCCAGCATTTAGATTGTTCTACCCAAGGAAACTAATTGATTGGATAACTCATTTTTCAGATTGGACTTCCGACCGGAGGACGGCTGTTACGATCTGCACATATCGAACGTCAGTTACGAAAGAGACGACGGCAAGTTCGAATGCCGATTGAAGGTGAGCGGGAGCGGCCAGGACATCCACTCGCAAGGATACACGTTGACGGTGCTGACACCCCCGGGTCATCCGAGGATCTCCCCATCGGCCAATCCGACTGCCACCGAGGGGCAGACACTGGAATTGACCTGCGCTTCCAAGGGTGGCAGCCCCGACCCGACAGTCAGGTAAACCTATATAATTTTCATTTTAAGGTATGATCCTAAGCGGGGTGAATGGTGAAAATGATGATGGTTTGATGATGGTGGTGGTTTTCAAAAATGATTTTTCGCAATTTTTGCATTGTACCTAGACATCTCCGAGATTGAGGGCCGGTTTATCAATTCGTTGAAAGCTTGATTTATCCAAGGAGGCTTGCACTACATTTCACCTAGGAAATATTTTCATTGACCGTCAGACAAAGTAGGAAATTACAATTTTGATCGAAATTTTGGTGTAGGATTCTCGACGGACCTCTAAATTGTCAGTTTTCAGTGATATTCGAGATCGACTCATCGTGCCGAATAGACTCTTGATTGTTTTGTACTGTTATCCGTATTGATTCTTCCCTCCATTCATCCAGGCACCTCAGGGGTTGACCAACACCAATAAGCATCACCATTATTTTTCATTATGGTTATCGGCATCGGGTAGTTGCATCGGTTTAACAATTATCTACAAATTCTATAGTAGGTATAGTAATTCACTCAATAATCCGCTAGGAAACGGGTTCTTTACGACCAGCTGGTACAAGCATCGCAATAAGTTAGAAGCAAGATGAATGTACCTCATTTTATCGGCAGTGAACTCGGTACAAGATTATATTAACGATAGGCTATTAATGAAATAATCTCTTCGTAGAGCTAGTAGGACGTCTTTCAGAAATACTGCCACAGCAGAAATGTCATAATCGGCTTTCCTAATAACCCAGAGAGCTTATTCCATACCGTTAGCGGAACGAGAAGCGCTTTCTGAAAGCGCTTTCCAACCTTGTAGGATCGTTCCTTTTCAATGAACGCGAAGCCCGCACTTGGGGAAAAGTCCTGCCCGGAAACGAAGTTATCGAGAAAAATTCTACCGTTCAATTTTCTTTCTCGAAGTGCTGACGGATTTTTCTTCATTTTCCTCCGCCCCCATTTTTTTTTCTTCTTGGCCCAACTTGAACTGCGGGCTCTGGTCAATCCGAATCAGCGTTTTCCAAGTTGTGAAAGTAAATAGAAAATTGAAGAAGGAAGCTGAGAAAAAGTGCCTGTTAAAGGGTCGAATGGAGAGGTTAACGCCGAAGTTTGTGCACCGCGTGAACACAGTTATTTCGGCAGGAGGTATTTTTTCAGCAATTCAGAAAACAATTACGACAAAAAATTAGTTCAAAATAAACTGTTGAAATCTATCGCCTCTCGGTCGCCATCAAGAGTACAAAGTCAAATTTTTGCCAGTTTTGGGTTTAGAGTGGAAAAATTAATAAATGTACTCGCGTAATTTTTCACTCTAGGTTTTGGTATAAATGTTTCAGTTCCGAGCAATTGGAAGCCCTATTTGCTGAGCCTTATAAGCGGAGCCATTCATATGATTTTCTTAGACCGAGTCCAGTTCATGCCCGTACCTTAATTAGAAAATTCCCTCACTTTCCATTTCAGAGGGGAAAGACTCTCTTGAAATATGGATAAAACTAAAAATACAAAGAAATGAGTGAATCACTGTTTAGCCCTCGTCTTAATTTATTAACGCGCTCTTTCTCTCATGTTTCGCCTTTGCCATAAACATTATCAAGGTACACCTCTCCGTTGCAGCTCTCGGCGTAACACGGTTTTCGTGTTTTCGTTTCAGTTCTCATCAATTATTTGTCAACAACCTCTCAAGCAGAAAGAATTCTTCACTTCCTTCAGGAATGAATTCATTTTGGACCATTGTTGCCTCTCTAATGGATTAAATATGTAACCTGGGGTCGGCTGGGGACTAACGTTGAATCTCCATCAACCATGTACAGCTTTCGAGCCTTTCATGAATTCGAAACAGGCGTCTAATTTATATTTTGGATGCTTTAGGTTTCATATTATGACCAATATTGTAACTAAAGCTCGTGAGAGCAATACGTAGCTGATACATTTCTTTCTGCTTGATGAAAAATACAATGGACTCCTCGACAGTGTCGGAATTTTAGGTTATGTTCCATTCTGACGTTACACAAACTCAAACACAAACGTAATCTCAAACTGCAACTCAAGCCCCTTTAAACGCAAACTTGAACTCAAACTGGAGTTCAAACTAAAAATCAAACTGAAACTGGGACTCTAACTCAAACTCAAACGTAGACTGAAACTCAAACTGGAGTTCAAACGTAAACTCTAACTGGGGTTCAAACTAAAAATCAAACTGAAACTGGAACTCAAGTTTAAACACAAACGTAACCTCAAACAGAAACTCAAACTTGAACTCTTACTCAAACTAAAACTCAAAATGAAATTCTAACTTGATCTCAATTATTTCCTTTATTCCATTTCCGATATTATGTAGAAGATTTTTGGAGCAATAAAAAATATCTATTGAGAGGGCACATTGCGCGAGCAGCAAGAGATTCGAAAATTTGTCTTTTTCAAGTTTTCCAGCAGAAGTATCCAAAATTTCAAAACTGAGGGAAGGGAAAAGGGGAATCATGTCCTATATTTTGTGCCCTCGGTTTTCCTCAGTGTCGACACGTGATACGAGGCTATAGAGGAAAGGCACTGTCGGACAACATTAGGAGAAATTGATACCCAGCTACGATATTCGCTTTGTATGCCGAAACGTGAACTCGAATGTGAATTGACGCAATAATAATTGCGACCGCTCCAGAATACCACCATTGGTGCAAGTGCCTTCGCTGCACGTATCTCTGCGGGTCGGTAGTTCGGCACGCACGGAACACGGCCCGACCTATTGACGCAAGGGGCACTCGATTGAAATAAACTGGCCCACTACCGAACCGCGAATTGGCCCGGTAATTGGGAATGGCTCGGCCGTATAATTCCCAATCCGATGGTCGGCCCGATTAGCCGAGCAAAATAGGATACCGTGAATTTCGCCTGTTGTACAAGGGTAGATCAAATACGAGATTAATCGACCGATTCGGTAGGAAATTTCCTGTTGGTATGTGCCCTAGAGATGAAAATTTCAAGTAATGCTCAAAAACTAAAAAAAAACATTTTTTTTTTCAACATTTCATGTAGGTAGGTAGTCTAGTAAATGCGTGCTCAAAAGAAGGCGATTTTTAGAAATAAGTACTGAAGTGGGTTTATCAACGGTTTTTCGGGCGCTGAATTCAAATTTTTGGTTTGCCACCTCAAAATCGCACGGTGTCACAACGAAAATTGCCAAAAACCTCAACATTTTAGGACTTATCTGCTCATATTTCTAAAACTGTTTACATTTGAGGAAAATGTATGATTAGCATTGTTAATCGTTCGATCATTTACTCAGAGAAGATGATCTAAGGATGCATATATGCAGATATAGATAGGTATAGATATATCTACTTACGCACACCATCTCTCTTCATAACTATCTATAAACTGAGCAAAGGTTACGTGTATTCTCCCATTTTCTTTGCAGATGGTTCAGACAAGGAGTGGCCGAGCCGATGGAAGCAACCATAAAAACAACCATGGACCAAGGCGTCGTGTCAACGCTGACCCTCAAACCTGACAAAACCGATGATGGGGCCGTGTTCAAGTGCATCGTGTGGAACAGGGCTATGCCTGCTGGTGACAAGCTTGAGACCACTGTCAACCTGAATGTTAACTGTGAGTATCCTCAGCCTTGAGGCACTTCCTTAAGTATTTGCACCGATTAGGTAATTCCAAGTATTGATTGATGGAATGCCCCAGGGCGAATGCATTAAGCCACGTCTAATCCATTGAGACGCCAAGGTGATGGATGCGTAATGATCCTGTAATTGTTTTCAGTTGACGGAACTACTGTCATTCGAACATGAAATAGATTACTACCTAATTAAATTGTAAATGAGACCCGCATACTGAAGTGGAAGGCTTGGCAGTTGAACAAAATCTCGAATCACATTTTCGGGCAAAGTTTTGAATTTGAGTGTCTTCAACCCTTTGACACGAAGAGAGAACCTGAGAATTATTACATTTTTTGGCTTACATTAGTTGGACGAAATTGAAATCTTGAGCGATTACAACGGTTTGTTCATGATGAATACCGAATGAAAAACGCAAAATTTGGTTTCCCATTATTTTTGAAAAAAGTTTGATATGGCTAAGAAACTCAATCAATCAATTTCAAAAAACATTTTCGATGTTTTAATTTTGTTAGGAAACATTCAATTTTATTTGTTGTTTTATTTTACCTATTTGTGCTACCCTTTTTATTCCAAGAAATATTTCCTCCCAATTCGCCCTTGTGTCGCATAAAAACTACGGCTTACCTATGCCAGAAAATTATCTATCTTCGTTAAGGATTAAATGGCTCAATTTCTCAATAGTTAATCTATTGAGCAAATTTACCGTGAATTTGAGCCTCTGGTTTGCTCACTTTTCACGTAAATTACGCCTTACAGAGATGCATAATGTTCTGCATAACCCTTTTGAATAATGGGGCACTGAGGATTACATTGTGTGACGTAATCACCATATTTTCCACTTTTCAAGATAAAAAACATAATGCGTTGTGGATGTTCAAAGCTTGCCAGGATTCCCTTGAAAAATGATCCTTTGTCAGACGGCTGGATAAAAAGGAACCCATTTATAAATGATTCAGTAACTTGTTGCTTTAGTTCTTTCCCTCTTCAGTACAATATCAATTCAAAAATCGTTCGTCCACTATTATTACTTAACTTGGCTGATTGCTACGTGGATTTACATTTCATAAGCGGTGACGCATCATTTTCCTCCTTCGCGAATGGTTTTTCCCTGATATGTACCTACTAACAAACGAGAGTGGCCCTATAAATATTAAATCCTTTTGCTGTTGCTATCAACATTCAGGACCACAATCCGCTGGCGGTATGCGATGAGGAATCTGCAAATCAAATTTCATGTAAATCGAATAAATAGGGCAACCACCGCGGGCTTCGTTCCGGACAAATGCTTGATGCCGCAAGTAGTTCGCATTTATTAACGCTCGCAAAACTCTTCGTGATGGAAAGCGTTGTCAGTGTAAAACCTTTTAGGCATACTTTTTCCCATACATTTCCAAGGTGGAGCGATGTTGCTGCATACGATGAACACATCGCTAAAACTGTTTCCATCGGTAGAGTTGAATAATAATCCAGAGATGAAAACATTTATACAGCTCTGTAAAATGTTCTACTCAGGGCAAAAGTCGACGTAAACATAATTTAAAAAATCGTTTTTTTTTCAGTAGGTAGGTATTTATTAAAAATCATTAAGATTTTTTCAATGCAGGAGATTGATTAGAGGAGCTGGAAATCATATAGGAGGAGGAGGAGGAGACGATAATGCAGCAACTGATCAGGGAAACTAACAAATCAGCACTTAACTTTCTGCTCACTTCCCGACCATAATCTTCATTCCTCAAGAATCATTAAAAAGGAATTAATCTCGCAAAAGGTGGTAAATCAGCGTGACTCTAATTTTGTAGAAACGCATTTAACGGCCAATACAGAAAGCGTTTTCAGCATGGAGCTCACGTCGGTTCTTGCGTCGCGTTTTTACTACTCGGTCGGCAAAGTCACATTGGCCTGAAAGGGAAGGGCTTAGCCTTTTATTGCGGCAAGTCGTAAAAAAGTGTTATCCAATTCAGGAACGGTCTCTGAGAGAAGGAAGTTCGAGAGGAGAAAAGTGCATAATCGTATTTTAGAGTTGTTATCACTTTTAATAGTATAAACGGGATTGCCCTGTTGGTGCGTATACATGTTGCAGTGTACGACTTGGTCGAAGAGGGAGCAATATCGAGCCATATCCACGACAATCCTCTCGTAATACTAAATTGAAGTAATTAGGTCCAGTTCAGGCCTTAGTAAATGTTTAAAACCTTGCGTTCAGGGGGGATCGAGTAGTTTTTTTCATAACTGAAAAGACGATTCGGAGCAATATCCGGAATAGGCCGGTGTTTCCAAGAATGGTCCGAAGTACCGATGTTGTTGAAGTAATGAAGTTGCGTACCTACCTAGAACTTGAATAAGAGGCGAATCAGTCACTCAAGCATACCATACCTTTTCCATTGTTCTTCGTGCTGTTCGCCTGCATAGCCATGCATCGTGTAGAATTAATTCTGGGCAATGAATTTTTCTAGACCTGTTTGCACTCAGCTTCGAGTGAATCGATCCCTTCAACGTCCTGAAGAGATTACTATAGCTTCGAGTTCATCCCGCCATAATTAAATTAAGGGTGGATTCGTCAATATATTTTGCTTATCGAATATCCATTATTCTTCGAATAAAAATATCCATGGACACGTGGGCAAGGGAATTCGTAGTCTGCATTTCCAAGAAACTAATTATCCGGAGAATAATGGATATTCGATGACTAAACTGAAATGATGAGCCCACCCTGAGCCCATAATGATTCTTGGATAGTTGGGCCGAGTACTTTCAGTAAAACAATTCCATTTCACCGTAACTGTTTGCTAAAGTAAAAGCAGCGTTCACAGAGAGAAGTTGTATTAAAGGTCTATTAAATGTCGTTCCTTGGCTGGTTAGTTCGCTCGATAAACTGAAACTCCTCGCACAATTGTCAGCAGTAGATTTCACTTAACAGGTTGAACTTTCCACCACAGTGCAGGTTGTAATTGGAATCCTAACCCGATCTGAGACGCACTGTGGGCAGCCTGTACAAAGCGACACATGATAGAGTCAAAATGATTCCAAGCACTTTGTCTCAGTTCCTAGGAAAAGAAAATGGGTTTTTACTCTCCCTTTGTGAGCCTTGGCTTTTCGGAAACGGAAAGTCTGCGAATCGGGCAATCATTCTTCAATATTGCTATACGATTAGTTGAGCTACGTTCAGGCACCTCAGCCGCGTTTGCCGCATTTGATGAGTAGATAGCTTTTTCAAGATCCTATTCCTCAAGAGACAATAGTTGCGTCGAGAAACGAAGAATCTACCCCCCTTCCCCCCGTCCTGCTTCCCCACTGCTTAAGCAGCCAATTCAATTTCTCGTTTTTACTAATATTCTGCAGATTATCCAAGAGTTGACGTCGGCCCGGACCCGACCATCCGCGTCGAGAGAGACGGAAATGCAGTACTCAACTGCAACGTTGACGCCAAACCTCGCGTCAGCAACGTGCGGTGGATTCGCGATGGCCGATTCATCTCGACGCAATTCAAGCACACTATCAAAAGTGTAACGACTCAAGAGGCTGGAAAATACAAGTGCACTGCCGACAACGGCCTAGGCCAATCTGGGGAAGCTGAAGTTTTTCTGGACGTCCAGTACCCGCCTCAGGTAAGCATTGCTGAAACAGCGGGAGCTAGAAAGAGAGTAAGTTTGAGAAGAATTGCGGACTATTTATCAATTATTCCTTCCAGGTGTCTGTCGAAACCGGGCCAGGAATAGCGAGGCAGAAGGAAGCTGAAGAGGGGGAAATGGTGACAATACGGTGCAACGTTTCAGCGAACCCACCGCCAATTTCGATTGAATGGTTGCGCGATGGTCGACCTGATTTCCGCCAGAATGGAGACGTTCTCAAATTGCACAGAGTCAGTGCTGATTCTGCAGGCACATACATGTGCAGAGCAACCAATGTTCTTAGTCCTACATCCGCAACAAGACAGAGGAGTACGAGAGTTGGCAACGCGACTGTAACGTTGCTGGTACGTCATCGGCCCGGAAAGGCGCAGATCACTCCAGATCGCCCTGTGGCTTCAGAAGGCAACGCTGTCACACTCACTTGCTCTGCGTCTCCACCAGGATGGCCTACACCTCAATACAGGTGAGAATTTCCAACCATTTTCAACCACTTCAACTGACTTCAAAGAACATTGAGGTGCCTCAATCATGAGATGTATTGAACTCTTTATAAACCGTAAAAAGTTGGTGACTGATTATTTGATCGTCGATTTCAGGTGGTGGAGAGAACTGGAAGATCCGACCCCCAACTCTCAAATCACTGTATTAGCGACTGGTCCCAAGTACAACATACCTTCGGCGCACTTGGGCAGCGAAGGAAAGTACCACTGCGAAGCCAACAACGAAATGGGTCACGGAGAGAAAGCGACCGTCGTCCTGACTGTCTACCAACCTCCCAGATTTTTGGTCAAACTTCAACCGCACTTGACGAAGAGGTAAGATCAGTCAAAAACTTGATCGTAAGGGTACATACTTGAGCGATAATGTTTGTACTCGATTTTCCAGTCGTGTAACTTCCATCTCTCTCATTCACTGACTCCATGGATGTCTTCCTGGTTTTTGGTACATCATTTTTTAACCCTCTATTTGCCTCCCTCAGGATTGGCGAAACAGAATTCAGTGTCACATGTGGCGCACAAGGCAAACCAAAACCCACTGTTACGTGGCTGAAAGATGGCAAGGAATTATTGCCAACGCTGTTCGATGTCTCTACTGACGAATCTGAAGGTGAGTCAAGGTTTGAATCTTGAGGAAATGCTGTTACCTATTTTATGATACATACTGAAGTAATGCGTACTTCGATTGGGAAATTCTTTAATTCATGATCGTGGTGACAGGTGACCGTTTGTCCATAGGTCGCAACTCAGTGTACACAGTCCAGAGCACCCTGCGATTTGTGGGACGTGAGCGACCCAGTGGTAGTCAGCTGATACCGTCTGACCGTGGAGAGTATACATGCATATTTGAAAACGAAGTCAAACCTGCCAAGACGACGATGCACCTCAGGATCGAACGTAAGTACAAAAATGGATTGAACCTGATTTCAACTATGTACTCTTCTAGAGGAGATGTTAGCTCATGGATTTCAACATCAGTTGCGCCAAAAATTAGTGTTTTTCTGAAATCATAATTCGCTTTTTCCAGATGAACCTATCACGCTCCACAAGTACAACAAAGTAGCCTACGACCTGAGAGAGACGGCCGAAGTTATCTGCAAAGTGAAGGCCTACCCTCGGCCTGAATTTCAATGGAGCTATTCGACCAACACCGCTCCGCTGCTTGCTGGAGCCGACGGCCATTACGAGATCAACACGACGGTCAACGAGAGCGGAGGCGACGTGTACACTTCGGTTCTGCAGATCTCCAACGTTCGCCAGGCGGATTATGGCGAGTACAACTGCCGCGTTGCAAATACGTTGGGATCGGTTAAAACGCAAATTCGCCTGCAGCCAAAAGGAGCTCCGGAAAGGCCAGAATCCCTCAGAGCCCTCGACGTTGGACACAGTTATATCACTTTGCAATGGACGCCAGGTTTCAACGGAGGTCTTCAGAGCACGAAATATTTTGTATCGTACAAGCGAGTACTGACCACGCCCAATGACGACTGTTACGCACCGAAGAAGAACGGCATTCCAGAAAGCTGGCACGAGTTCGATTGCCAGACGAAGAATCCGTGCAATGTCACTAACCTCGAGCAACACCAAAGCTATCTGTTTAAGGTGAGCTGGATTGATTTTCACTTTATTCAGCTGAAAGGATCAGCAATTCATGATCGTGGCATCTCCGAGTTGATATCCTGATCCAGAGTTTCCTAACTCAATTTTTGAGTAATCATCAATCGTTTTTTCTTCTTCTTTTCCAGGTCAAAGCTTACAACACGAAGGGGCAGAGCAATTATTCTGAAGAAGCAGCAGCGATGACTAAGGTAGACAAAATCCCGAGCCCACAACGAGTAACTTTTGATCCAGAGTCGCACGAATTGACCATCAACATTGCAGCAACTTGCTTGCAATTGGTAAGATTTTGAAATGTATTCTAATCTAGCATGCTTCAATGAATTAACATCATCGACCGGTTATATTCTGAAATCTACCTTGAACTTCTAGATCGCCATGGTGGAAGTCTCAACAAGTATGTACGGGCACAATTGGCGACTTGTCGAAACAATGTCTCTCTCGCCGTCTGGATCGTCGTCGCGCAAGGAGGCCACTGTACTGTCCCTGATGCCTCGAAGAGCTGCCAAGACGTCGGGGCGAGCTTTGGAAATAACCAGTGACGACGATGATATCATTGACGATCATTCGGTCGACAACGTTCGAGTTCGAGTCCGCTACTGTCTCCAGTCGAACAAGGAAACTTGTGGTGACTACACTGAAGCTGAAAGTAAGTAATAAGTTGCTTGTGCATCATATTGTTCAAAAAGGACTAAAGTTGTTTGCTCAATCGTGTTGCTGATCATGAGCATTTGAGTGACTGAAACATGATGGACGATACGTAGTTTTTCCCTTAAAAGTCTGTCATAATTTATATTGCATCTAATGCTTCTGAAATCAAAATCTTGACGGAAAATCCAATTGTTCCCATTTCCAGTTGGACCATCGTTTATCAAAGAAGCCTCAGCCATAGCCATGCCCACTTTAGTTGCTATTGTTGTATCCTGCGTCGTTTTCATCCTGCTCAGCGCTCTTGCCGTCGTGTTTTGCTGCTGTAGGAAGACTCCAGCCAAAAAAGCGACAAGTAAAGACTACGAGATGGACACCACATCGTGAGTGCAATAGCTTATTGTCTCCCACGTTTTCCATGATTGTCATTTTGGTGTACCAAAATATGCGTATACTATAAATAACACTGACTGATGTTCACAGGGTACACCCAAGCATAGTCCAGCAGGCGCCACCACCGTACTATCCAGCTTCAGGAATGGAAAACAAGGCACTCGAGCATTCCATGGATCTGGCTTTGGATGACCCAAACAAGGCTGCCATATACGCAGCCCAGAACGGCTACGGATACCACGTCAGCCAACCTCAGCACCCGAATGGCGGCGAATGTAAGCATATCCAGCAAGTCTTGGTTTGGGGCTCACAGGTAGCCTAGTGGTTAGAGTCTCTGACTCATACCGCAAGGCTGCTCTGGGTTGTGGGTTCAAATCCCACCCGTGGCATGAAAAGTATGGCCCTTAGCCTTATTGTTCATGCCATTCCTAGTCCGGGGGTTCAAAAAAAATTTGGTTCAAAGCCATACTCCTTGTGATACTCTCTGGGAGAACACAATTTAACTTATAACAACTAAAAATCTAAGAATTAACTATAATCAATCTTACTTTTTTCAATGCAGCCGGCCAAACGAAGGCGGAAGGTAAAACATTTCCTCGTGTAGTCTCATCTTGTACATTTCCATCAAACCAGAACGCCTCGTCTCAATCCTTGATCAGTTCTGCCCGATGTTTTTGCAGGGGTTAACATGGGTTACATGGAGAACAGCTATTCAAATTCGAACAATGGAGGTTCGGTCAACTCTCAGGATTCTCTATGGCAGATGAAGATGGCAGCTCAGGCAAACAATGCCGCAAATATGGCCGTCAGCCAAGAGCACCATCATCACCATTTGAATGATAGAAACAACCCTTACGGTACGTTGTTAACACATTTGCATACTTTTTATTATATCGGGGCACAAATCAATAAGAATGGGTGGAATCGCCTGTTCAGGCATCATAAAACAGTATCAGCTGTTGGTTATCACCAATTTTAATCTCTGCCTTCACCTGTGTTCATCTGTCTTTTCACGCTGAAATTCAATATCAAATTTTTGCAGGTGTGTACGACCCGCTGAACCATGGTGGCTACGGGACCGTGGACGACTACGCGCCTTACCCTCACCTGATGCCTTCAGCTACACCCGACTACTCACGCAGTAACAACCCTTCTCGACAGGAATACAGCCAGGACAAGACTCTCCGTCAGCATCATATGGGTACATATTGTTAAAAAGCCCAATACGTCTGGGCATAGACTCGAATATTTGTACTAGTTGTTATAAACGTAATTTGGAATTGCTCTGTGAAATATTCCGTGAAAGCTTTCTGTGATCGAACGTTTACTTCGTTGTTAAATTTATAAAGATAAGCTCAATCTAAGTTTCGTGTGTAACCGTCGGTGTTTGTTTCAATTTCAAACGCCAAACGAGTGAAGGACTCGTAACTTGTAAGTAAACCCCACATTACCTGCACGCTCATTACCTTAGTTTTTGTGTTAGTGAGCCTTGACTGCCCTAAAGTTAAAAAATGTAGGTACCCGGCAGTAAAATCGAAATCACCTATATCGAGGAGCACATTTTCAAAAGTTTTTTGGGACGGCTAATAGAATTTGTAGTTTGGCGTAGGTCTTGCACACTTATCTCCGAACCGGCTGTATTACCTTTGTTTCCTAAATAGGTGGCCTAGGTCTTGATGGTTTTTTGAACTTAAAAGTGAATTCTCTACAACATTTTCTGACGTGGTTCAACTCTTTTTTTTTTGCAGAATCCCCTTATCACGATGTAAGCGGCCTTCCCGACCCGTACATGGACCACCACATGATGATGGAAATGGACGAGTCCATGAAGCAGCAGCATCAATCCCAAAACATGCCGCCCATGTCTTTCGACGAAACGCTCGAGTCCGGCTATTCGACACCGAATTCGCGCTCAGGTCGCATGATACGCGAAATAATTGTTTAGCTTGGAAGACATCGAAATTTCCATCAAGTTCAATCCAGGAAACGTCATAAAACGTGTTGATTACGTTGCATGCGAGTTGCTCTAGGAAATTTTCAAAAGCCGAGACTGTCTCAGCAACTCGGAACCGGTTTCCGTTGTAGAAGTGGAACTCGTAAACAAAAAAGGCTGTATATATTTTATGAAAGAGAATATTTTTCTTCTCTAGACTTGAAAAAAAGTTATTGTTGTAAATAATTATTGATTTTTGTATGTACTTAGATACTTCGATGAAATAGTTCCAGATCTCTATGAATAATGACACAGCTCTGATGCGTGATCGAAAATCCCGATATGCAAAAGTGTCGGCTGTAAGCGAATTGATCATGGCCGACCTTAGCTGACTTACTAAGGCGCTCCTGAAGTCATCGCAGTTGTGAATGAGCTTATTCCAACTCTTTGACTGTCAAATTGTTGATCAATCTACGATCAGGATGTGGCAAAAACTAGGGAAATTTCTCGTTCCCGAATTGCAATATTCTTGTTGATTTTTATTATTGACAATGTTGATTTAGTTATTGTATCATTCTTTCGCCCTGTCATTTGTCGGACTTCCTTCGGTTATAGACAAGTCAAGGGGAGAAGGGACAAATAATTTGTTAGGCCAATAAGTCTATGGCTGAGGAAAATAAATTTGTTAAGCGGCAATGATAGGTGTGTCCCTCCCTATCAGAAAATCGGCCAAATAAAAATGGTTGAAATTAAGTGGGGACCTCTAGACCCACAAACAAAAAGAAAAAAGCCGTGGAAGTATGCACTCTATATATTGCAGATAACCGCCAATACCCCTTTTTTTAGATCCGTCTATGAAAAAGTGAAAACGTCTTGAGAAATCTGGGGTAGCTAATCTAGAGGTAGTACCTTGAATATTAGGTATCACACGTGAAATGAAGGTACGAATTCGAAGGCTGCCCAGGTTCCCCTGCCCTTGGGGTTGAGGAAACCCTTGAACGTGAATGACGGTTACTTACAATACATGCTGTGTTCTATGGGAGTCTTGACGTATTGGGACACCAACCGCATGCTGTCTTCAAACAATGCATCTTTTTGGTTTGGTTTTGGTTCAAACACTGTTGAACATTCACAAACATTTTTCGTTCGCACTGTTTACACTGGCTGGGCAAATCTGCAATACTGCTGGGAATCTGCAATGGTAATTCTCGAACGATCCTCACGGTTTCCGACAAGTTGGCGTCTAATATGTTCGCAGTGCTTGAACCCTGCTCGGCTCAAGTTGGAGTGTACATGGCCCAACCATGTCCAAAAACATTCAAGACCAGCGTTCTCGAAAAGCTCTTGATTGGTTTCCTCGCACCAATATATGAGAAGATCCTTGAAAGATGATGATCCTTGAATGATGAAAGAAGATGATCCTTGAAGATCCTCTTAAATCGTCCAATCTAGTGCGCGGAAATCTTTCTCAAATAAGAATCGCACTAACGGTTGAACCCACGGTCACATTGTGAGATCTTTTTGGGTACAAGTAGATGCCACCTTGCTACGGATGATTCTAAAAACAAACTTACTCTTGATACCTAGTTGCATAGGTACCTCATCAGCTGCCATGTTGGTGTACACGTTCCGAAATATCTTGTTGTTGCTCTGCAGCTGTTGGTCGTGGGGATGTCCACGTTCCGAAATATCTTCGAACATCCATCAGAACTCACGACAGCTGAGTTCTGCGGGTTAGCCTATAGATCAGGCTGGAATGACAAAATAATCCTTGTTTGCCTTGCCTTGTTTGATTGATTTTCATTTTAAAAGATTCTGTTGAACAATCGTGAAAATACCATTCTTGACCAGTATCCATTTCCGTTGGGATCACGATCAATGTGGAGCGATATGGCTTTTGGTCGATTTTGGTATTTTAGGTTCCAATTCACCGATGAAGACCAATATGGATTTAACATTATACCAAACTATGGGCCGTTAAACGCTTCCTTGTGCTGAGAATCTATCAAAGGGTTGCTCGAAACTTCTTTTCCTTTAGACTTTGAGGCACGGCTTTACAAAACTGACTTGACTCAATTCCCACCTATGGATAATCGAAGAATTTAAAATTCCAAGTGGCAAGTAAAATAAGATGGAATTGCCATTTGCGTTAAGGGTCGTTCATTATAATAGGTGTTGCTGCATGTTTCGAAACGGCAGCGGTTCAACAAATGTTTAAGCTCAGTGTTTGAATGTTTCGGTGTTTTTGTTTTTTCTATGTATAATGCTAGTGACATTTTTACGTGTAATATTAACAAAAAGTGATACTGGTAAACGAGGATTCGTGCCATTTTTCGCATTTCATCACTGGGCTATATCACGTATTCGCCTTGTTACAAATATTCCGATATTCTCTTAAAGCAAAGTGTAAATATGTACATAAACAATATCTCTCCTTAATGTTTGAATTCTTAACGATAAAAAAAATATTTTTTAAATTGAGTTGTCTCGGAAGAAAATACTGCAGCGAAATTTTCTTGAAATGAATGCTCAAATCGTGTACAGTTAGGTATAAATTGACTTTTGCTAGTCAGCAGGAGGATTAATCTGAGATTTAGTTATTTACGTGAATTCCCTGTTGAATTTCGCTTCCAAATAGTGAAAACCATTCGTCAAAATCGTCCAGGGAAGAGAGAGATCCTCTTTGGAGGGCCTGTCAAAAAGTATGATAATGAACAGAATAATGTCACATGTTTGGTGATCCCAGGTTCTTCCTGGCACAATCCAGGCTTTCACGATGAAGCATTGTTTGAAAAATTGTTTATAGATCAAGTGCAATGTTGTTCGATATTATTTTTGGTGCTCTGACTTATTTTATGTACTTAATGACGTTGTTTTGACCGAACAGAAATCTATAGACTGAAATTATTAAATGATCTTGCAGCACCTTAGATATGTTTGATACTCAGGTTTCTGAATCTCGAAAAATCGATAGTGATTGTTGAATAAGCTTGCAATATAAATCAACCCCCCCCCCCGCAGCACTTCAGCAGTGCTGATGAGATCAATTATAAGGGGTCTACTTGCTTGAAAGAAAAATACATGCGCATCGGGTCTGGTAATACCTGAAATTTGCTTCCTAATTCAATGCAAATATTGTTGGAAGTAAATTACAACTGTTACACTTTACCACCCCTATGCAGGTACCATCTATTTAGCAGAACTGATCTCGATAGATTTTTTTTTCAAAAATAGCGAGATGCTTGAAAACGAATTTTTTTTATAGAAATATACCTTTTTATGAAATTCGTTTTCGAGTTTGGAAAAATCTTCCCAAATGTTTTTTATATTTTTTTAATGCGAGCTTCAAACACGCCATATGGAAACCTTGACATCGTGAAATAGTTAACAAAGATTTCTCACCCATACCTACTGTTCTCCTGCAAAATCAATGTTTCAATATTTTGTGTATAATATGTGTATTTATGTGTTATTATTAATGTTAATACTTATTTCTAAGTTATACAATGCGTTTTTTTACTTGAACCTTTTTCGTCCGCTACCTACCGTGAAATTGATTAGTGATTTTTGAACCACCGATAGAGAACGCGCTACTGAATTTTGAATGTCTCAAATGCCATACAATTGATTTTCTATTGTTGCTACTTAAATAATGTAATTCACGCTGCCTACATCGTTCGTAGCTGTATTCGTCAGATTGCCTGCCATATTGATTTTTATCATTTTGTACAGTTTACTATAAGAAACATTTGACAAGCCCTAGCTCATTCCCAAACCTGTATGGCCATCCTTTTCATGGTACCTTTTCGAAAATTTTCGATCGTTTTCATATGGACAAAATTAGCCCCGAAAAGGTTAAATTTCGTCCAAGCCGGCTGCGGCTCTGGATAAGGTGGTTGGAGGAATTGGAGGATACGCAGCCGCAGCCGCCGCATGCGAAATATCGCCACTTGTAAATATAGCGATGTATGTGTCGATAAATTTTGTAATTCACGTTGTACATATTCAATTTATACGCAGGCCAATGTTCTATTTTCGTTTAAGTTTTTATTTCTAATGATAAAATAAGTCTGAAATCGCTGACACGGTTTTTAGTGCAATTTATCATGCCTGTGAAATGTGAACATTTTTAAGAACACGAGAGTTGAAAGGGAATTATTTGTAGTTGACCGAGTGTTACTAGCTTGCGCTAGAATGTGCCGTTACGTGTGAATGTCCTGGCTAAATGATCTTCATTCCTCTCTCTTTCTCTCTCAATCTCTTTTCAAGTATACAAAAGTTTTGATGTACAAAATATAGTCGTTCTTTTATAAAATTACTTCACCTTTCATTTTAATCCTCGCCGATCCTCAACTTCAATTTCAGAGTCAACTATTAAAGCATCGCGATCAATAATCGAGAAGTGAAATTGGAACAACTTCATGCAAAAAAATGCTGCACTTTTCGCACGCAGTTCAACGGATGACGAAACTCAAACTGCCCCTGAATCAACTAGAGAAACACCTATAGTTTGAGTTCCACTTTCAATTCAAGTTTCAAAATTTCGCGTAAAAAACAGCTTTGTACCAAAATAAGTACCTATAATATTATAAGACCTTAAATTCATAATATTAATGATCTCTATTTAAACGTAAAAGTAAAAACAACCAAGCAAACGTCAGAACTATCACTTCATCGGGCCAGTACGCTACGAAAACGTGAACAAACGCGTCGACGTCGTCCGTATAAACTAAAGATTAATGAATCGTTACGTTATCTCGTGACAGGTTTTTATCACGTGATGAAATTATATCAACAAGATACAAGGGGAATCCGGCGTTTATTGGGTTGGTTAGCTGCAGATACAACCGAATCTACCTCTTTATAATATTTATGTAGAATTTATCAGCAGTGGTGTCATTCTAAAATTAATGTTGAAAACTTACTCTATAGTGAATAATTCCCTTTGACATCTGTCTCCGAAATTTCCACACCTACATTGGAATCAACTCCTGGCTCCAAGTAAGTTTTAGTGATCAATTTTCACTTCCATATTAACGACGATTCCAGTAACTTGAAGCACCTTGATTTTATACGGGCTTGACTCATACTTAAATTTGAAATGAAACTCACAATTAAACTGACACTCAACCTCGAAGTCAAACTCACATTGCAACAGAAACTCAAACTCGTAATGGAACAGAAACTCAAACTCTTAATAAATCTTGGAGTCAACCTCACAATGAAACCGAAACTCAAACTCATAATCGAAATCGAAGTCAAACTCACAATGAAACCGAAACTCAAACTCATAATCGAACTCGAAGTCAAACTCACAATGAAACCGAAACTCAAACTCATAATCGAAATCGAAGTCAAACTCACAATGAAACTGAAACTCAAACTCATAATCGAAATCGAAGTCAAACTCACAATGAAACCGAAACTCAAACTCATAATCGAAATCGAAGTCAAACTCACAATGAAACTGAAACTTAAACTCATAATCGAAATCGAAGTCAAACTCATAATCAATCTCGAAGTCAAACTCACAATGAAACTCGAAGTCAAACTCACAATGAAACTGAAACTCAAACTCATAATCGAAATCGAAGTCAAACTCACAATGAAACCGAAACTCAAACTCATAATCGAAATCGAAGTCAAACTCACAATGAAACTGGAACTTAAACTCATAATTGAAATCGAAGTCAAACTCAAAATCAATATCGGAGTTGAGCTCACAATGAAACTCGAAGTCAAACTCACAATGAAACCGAAACTCAAACTCATAATCGAAATCGAAGTCAAACTCACAATGAAACTGGAACTTAAACTCATAATTGAAATCGAAGTCAAACTCAAAATCAATATCGGAGTTGAGCTCACAATGAAACTCGAAGTCAAACTCACAATGAAACTGAAACTCAAACTCATAATCGAAATCGAAGTCAAACTCACAATGAAACTGGAACTTAAACTCATAATTGAAATCGAAGTCAAACTCATAATCAATATCGGAGTTGAGCTCACAATGAAACTCGAAGTCAAACTCACAATGAAACTGAAACTCAAACTCATAATCGAAATCGAAGTCAAACTCACAATGAAACTGGAACTTAAACTCATAATTGAAATCGAAGTCAAACTCATAATCAATATCGGAGTCGAGCTCACAATGAAACTCGAAGTCAAACTCACAATGAAACTGAAACTCAAACTCATAATCGAAATCGAAGTCAAACTCACAATGAAACCGAAACTCAAACTCATAATCGAAATCGAAGTCAAACTCCCAATGAAACTGGAACTTAAACTCATAATTGAAATCGAAGTCAAACTCATAATCAATATCGGAGTTGAGCTCACAATGAAACTCGAAGTCAAACTCACAATGAAACTGAAACTCAAACTCATAATCGAAATCGAAGTAAAACTCACAATGAAACTGGAGCTTAAACTGATAATCAAACTTGAACTCAAACTCACAATGAAACCGAAACTCAAACTCATAATCAAATCTCGAAGTCAACCTCACAATGAAACCGAAACTCAAACTCATAATCGAACTCGAAGTCAATCTCAAAATGAAAAAGAAACTCAAACTGATGATCAAACTCGAAGTCGAACTCACAATGAAACCAAAACTCAAACAGATGATCAAATTCGAAGTCAAACTCACAATGAAAAAGAAATCCAAACTCATAATCAATCTCGAAGTCAAACTTACAATGAAACCGAATGTCGAACTCACAGTCAAACTCAAAGTCAAACTCACAATGAAACCGAAACTCTAACTGATAATCAAACTCGAAGTCGAACTCACAATGAAACCAAAACTCAAACAGATGATCAAATTCGAAGTCAAACTCACAATGAAAAAGAAATCCAAACTCATAATCAATCTCGAAGTCAAACTTACAATGAAACCGAATGTCGAACTCACAGTCAAACTCAAAGTCAAACTCACAATGAAACCGAAACTCTAACTGATAATCAAACTCGAAGTCGAACTCACTTCGAGTTTCTGTTGCATTGTGAGTTTGACTTCGAGATTGATTATGAGTTTGAGTTTCGGTTTCATTGTGAATTTGACTTCGAGTTTGATTATCAGTTTAAGTTTCTGTTTCATTGTGAGTTTGATTTCGAGTTTGATTATGAGTTCGACCTTCTGTTTCACTATTAGTTTGACTTCGAGTTCGATTATGAGTTCGACTTTCTGTTTCATTGTGAGTTTGACTTCGAGTTTGATTATGAGTTCGTCTTTCTGTTTCATTGTGAGTTTGACTTCGAGATTGATTATGAGTTTGAGTTTTGGTTTCATTGTGAGTTTGACTTCGAGTTTGATTATGAGTTTGAGTTTTTACTTGAGATTGATTATTGGTATGAGTTTGAGTTTTGGTTTTATTGTGAGTTTGACTTCGAGTTTGATAATGAGTTTGAGTTTTGGTTTCATTGTGAGTTTGACTTCGAGTTCGATTATGAGTTCGACTTTCTGTTTCATTGTGAGTTTGACTTCGAGTTTGATTATGAGTTTGAGTTTCGGTTTCATTGTGAATTTGACTTCGAGTTTGATTATCAGTTTGAGTTTCGGTTTCATTGTGAGTTTGACTTCGAGTTCGATTATGAGTTTGAGTTTCGGTTTCATTGTGAGTTTGACTTCGAGTTTGATTATGAGTTTGAGTTTCGGTTTCATTGTGAATTTGACTTCGAGTTTGATTATGAGTTCAACTTTCTGTTTCATTGTGAGTTTAACTTCGAGATTGATAAGAGTTTGAGTTTCGGTTTCATTGTGAATTTGACTTCGAGTTTGATTATGAGTTCAACTTTCTGTTTCATTGTGAGTTTAACTTCGAGATTGATAAGAGTTTGAGTTTCGGTTTCATTGTGAGTTTGACTTCGAGTTCGATTATGAGTTCGACTTTCTGTTTCATTGTGAGTTTGACTTCGAGTTTGATTATGAGTTCGTCTTTCTGTTTCATTGTGAGTTTGACTTCGAGATTGATTATGAGTTTGAGTTTTGGTTTCATTGTGAGTTTGACTTCGAATTTGAGTTTCGGTTTCATTGTGAATTTGACTTCGAGTTTGATTATCAGTTTGAGTTTCGGTTTCACTGTGAGTTTGACTTCGAGTTCGATTATGAGTTTGAGTTTCGGTTTCATTGTGAGTTTGACATCGAGATTGATTATGAGTTTCGGTTTCATAGAGAGTTTGACTTCGAGTTTGATTATGAGTTTGAGTTTCGGTTTCATTGTGAGTTTGATTATGAGTTTGAGTTTCGGTTTCATTGTGAGTTTGACTTCTAGTTTGATTATGAGTTTGAGTTTCGGTTTCAATGTGAGTTTGACTTCGAGATTGATTATTAGTTTGAGTTTCGGTTTCATTGTGAGATTGAGTTTCGGTTTCATTGTGAGTTTGAGTTTCGGTTTCATTGAGAGTTTGACTTCGCGTTTGACTGTGAGTTCGACTTTCTGTTTCATTGTAAGTTTGACTTCGAGTTCGATTATGAGTTTGAGTTTCGGTTTCATTGAGAGTTTGATTGTGAGTTCGACTTTCTGTGTCATTGTGAGTTTGTCTTCGAGTTTGATTATGAGTTTGAGTTTCGGTTTCATTGTGAGTTTGACTTCAAGATTGATTATGAGTTCGACTTTCTGTTTCATTGTGAGTTTGACTTCGAGTTTGATTATGAGTTTGAGTTTCGGTTTCATTGTGAGTTTGACTTCGAGTTCGATTATGAGTTTGAGTTTTGGTTTCATTGAGATTTTGACTTCGAGTTCGATTATGAGTTTGTGTTTCTGTCCCATTAGATCTTGTCCATCTGTTCCATAAGAGTTTGACTTCGAGATTGATTATCAGTATTAGAGTTTCGGTTTCAGTTTCCGTTGAAAAAGACCGCCAGGTTGAGAACTGATAATATTCAGTATTGATTCGTCGTTCCCGCCCCTGGCGGCGGATTTACAGGTTCGAGATGAGCACGAATTGCGCATGCCCGGAGCCCAACCTCGACGCCCTGGCGTCTGGTCTATCGTCAATTGCAAACGACGACGAAGTGTCGACGACGGTCGACGGCAATTTCGAGAATCTCAACAGAATCGACGACACCGGACTGTGGGATACGTACAATGACTGGGTATTCTGGAGAGTCGAGCCGGCACAGATCGATTTACAAGCAAGTAATATGAGTCGGGAGTTGTTTTGTGTCTGTGTCGTGTCATCTGTGATTAACTAATGTCGAGCTTCAAACTAACACGGTGAACTTTTATAAAATATAAGTTAATTAATCTATAAGTTGATTAGTCTTTATAAACTTGAGTAATCATTATAAAGAATTGGACAGAGACGAATCGGAAGAATTTGCATATTATTTATTTGGGCGAATGAGAATACGTATCCAGGTAACAACTGGCTAACTTTCGTATCAACTGGGTTACCTATCAGTTTTCCAGAAGAGAAGTTTTTCCGCAAAAAAATGCCTACCTTTAGTAATGGTAACTACCAAGAAATTGACGATTTGTACCATAATAAGATAAGGCACCAACAAATTTTAAATCATAATTAATTGGAGAGTTCGTCATTCATGTCTCCTAAACGCCCAAAACTTTTTTTTATGCAAAGTCGTAAAAAATCAGAAGATGAAAATTTAGAGCAAACACAGTAAATTTTCGTAGGCAATTGGACAAGGTTTTTTCAAAAGTTCTACCTTGTTAAACCATGATGTGAAACTGAAAAGATCAATTCATTCCATGACAATATATAACCGTTATTAAATAAAATTATTGTTGAAAAAATAACAAATGAGCGTGATATCGTTATTATTCATATAATATATGAACAGCATATTATGCTGAATATTGAATTAACTAGTTTAACGAAGTTTATACTCTGTTCCAACTGTATGGAAGATAAAACTCTATTTTTGGCTGTAGAAAAATTCGAATACTGGTCATAACGCTGTTTTGTAAATTTGGCCAGATTAACCGTTCGTGTTGCTGACTACAAAGAGTTTCCAATCCATTGCCTCGTGAAAAAGTGTGGAAAATTTCGTTAAAGCCCCGATAAGCTGACTACCATTGTTAAAAGTTGAGCTTTATAAGCTCCTTTGCCGCATTGGAAGTGTCCTGAAAAGCTCTTGTTGCAAAATTAAGCCTAATGTGATACTCGTGGTGAATAATTATATTTTTTCTTGTTGCGCGGAACTTATTCCTATTTAATTATAATTAGGTTGATTGTGAAATATTTATAAGGTTGATGTTTATAAGGTGGTGAAGATTATTTCTTTCTTTATTTAAAGAGAAATATACGCGGTTTTGTTGGATGCAGTCGTTAAAACGGCAGTTTAAAAAACAATTTTGTTAGTCCTGTTAAGTAAAAATTGGGTGTTTTCTGAACTTCGGATAATCGATAATTATTATTGTAAATTAATATTCTCGGAGCAATAACAACTGTCGACAAACATGGGTAATTTACAAGGAAGTGAAAACTCCGGTAAAGGGAAAGGTCTGTTGAAGTTGAAGAAAAGTCCACGCAAAGCTCCCACGGTCAATGTAACAAAGCCCAAAACGGCCGGGGCCCCCGCTCGGCTCGAGGGCCCCAGAGGCCCGGAGGAGGGGCCCCGGAGTGGGAGCGCCCCGAACTCCTCAAACGGGACCGGGACTTCGGCCGGCGCGGCCGCCACCGTCACGACCGACTCGTGGCGTCAAGTGGCCAAACTGACGTCGGGCATCGTCGTGCGGACGCCGAGCAAGGAGAGCAGTTCGGGCGAGAGCGTTTTCGCGGATCCGGTGCCGACCGTCGACGAGGGCGCGATGGAGAGTCAGGTGGAAGTGACGTCCGTCAAGTCGACGCCGCCGCCGTCGCCCGAGGAATGTCGTCAAGTGACGAAGGAGATCGGCACGACGAAGTTCACGATCGTGCGGCATCGCAAGGCCGAATTGGCACCGAGTCGTATTGGGGGCGATTTGAGCCTTACCGATTTATTGACAGGTGAAAATCTAATTATTTTTTTGGTAGTGGACTCTACACATTTATTTTCTTGCACAGAAATTTTTCCATCCAGTTGCTATTCAGCCACTTGCATGTTAATAAATTTTTGACTCTTTCAAAAATCCATTTTGCCAAAAATAGATTTTGAATTTTGATTCGCCCGAAAAGTTATTCAATTTATTAGTATCTTTTTTCTAAGCATTCGGTGATGATTTGCGATACCCACCATATTTCTAATAATTGATCGGAAGGGTATCTCGAACCAACTACCTGTTGCTAGACAAAGGGATAATGCAATCCATGGGATACAGCTGATTAGTCAGCCTGAAATATTATACAGGACTCATCCTGAAGAAAAATCAACCAAATTCCTGCGTGCCAAGTACCAGAGTGAAGTTAGCAACGGTTCAGCAACGGCCAACTGCGGGTTTCTTTTCTAAATTTTCGGACTCTAGGGACGTCTAGGAACACATTTATGGCAATTTTAAAATTGTGCCACCAGTCATACAGTCCGTACAGCTCGTTGCTAACTGTTCCTTCACACATTCTTTATACAGATCAGGTGACCTGGATGCTCGCTGCGCTCGCATCTCCAAGACAGAAAAACATCCCTCATCAGTCCAATTCGACATACTCTTCAGTCAAACGCTAATCAAGCAAGATATTTTATAGCCTACCTACTTATCCGAGAAGGTGTTGGATACACCAAGGTGTTTAATCCTAAGGCGTACAATGTGACTGGTGGCACAATTCTTGTACAGCCAGAAATGTGTTCCAAGACGTCCCTAGAGACCAATTAGTTAGAAAAGAAACACGCAGTTGACCGTTGCTGAACCGTTGCTAACTTCACTAAGCTGTGCCAAGTAGGTAAATACATTTTTTAGTCCTGACCATCATTTACCTCAACCCAGGTAACCTAATCTCCCGAAACGTTAGGCAGCCATTTTGCCGGAAACATTGGCGTTGGTGCGAATCCAATTTTTGTTATTTGGCAGTTTGTTCGTAAATTGGTTCGTAAATTGCTAACATTTGTTCTTGAGAAACTGTCATGTCAAACCGTCCCGTTTGTTTGTAAACAAATTTTTCATTTAGAAGAGCCAGCTGCTGTCATTGGTCCAGTGTTGCCAACGGGATTTGTTATCGTACAATACGATAATCTCTGACAGCTGTGTACAGGACCTGCCAGAATTTTTGTAATTTTTCTCCGCCTTCGTTGCCAATTTTAACCCTTCCCGCTATTTTTTGCTCAATTTTGTTACCCAAATCCAAACCTTGGTTTATAATATGGCCTTATCAAAATTTTCCCTTGTATAAGGATATTCCATTGTGTTGTATTGTTTTTAGTTTTTTAAACAAAAATTCGTCTGTGCCTAAAATTATTATTAAAAAATCTTGAAAAAGATTTTCATCAAAAAATGGTTTTCTAAAGGTAAGTAATTAGAAAAATTCGAATAGATTTTTCAAAGATGGCTGTAACATCATATCAACATCATAATATTTTATAAAGAGATTTTGTTACAATTTTGAATGCGCGATCTGCGTCTACTTCTCAGCTTTTCACTCGTCAATTTTTACCATTATGTTGGTCTTCTACGTATTTTTCCTCATCCAAAAACGGTCACCAAAATGTCTATAGAATAATTTTTACCTTTTTCACGTTTTAACCCATTTTTGGGGCCATGGACTCGCTACGCCTATTCTAATAGTGAAACAAGTAGTCACCTACATTGGTGTAATGTTGGTGTAAAGATGGAGCCAGGTGATTAAACATTCGCAGTTTCCGCTTAGCCGGTTAACTAGAGCGCGTGACGATGATACCGTGAGAGGAGTTCCGCTTTTCCGACCGGAACAGCCGTAGGCCCCGTCAACACTTTCGTATTCTGAAATACCTTTTTTCTTTGTGAGGTCGTGTACATTTTATTTTCATTGCTTATTCGAACAGTTCGGTTAATAATTTGAGCCAAAAATTAATGTAAATTAGCTATTGCCCAATAACCGGAGTTGTCCCGGGCGTACCCAGCCGATCTCAATGAGACCATACAGGTCTTCCGTGAAAGTTGCTAGGTACAATTTTGTTCTATAAACTTTTTTGTGAGCCCCAGAAAAAAAAACATATTTTTTCGTTTCGAAGTTTTTTCCCGTATTTTTGACTTGGTATTAGTAAAATACCTGTATATAGGTATGTTGCGATTACTCCAATATTTAACTAATATATTAGTTAAATATTGGAGTAATTACAAAAATGAGGATACCTTTGGGAAGAGCGTTAAATTTTCAATAGCCTCCAGGCCTTCACAGCTTTTTAGCATTACATAAAGCTGGTGATAAATAATGCCTATGGCAAGTGGTGCTCAGTTATAAAAAATACGCCTTTTTCAGCGTTTTTTTAGGGTTTGACAAAAATATACTCGCGTGCACGTTCCATGAAAAACTGGCCCAAAATGTCAGCTTTCCAACGGTGTAACCATTTTTTTGTATATACCGATTTTTGGAAGAAGAATTGGCTTTTGAATGTAGAAACACTTTTTCGTTTAGTTTTTCCCCTATAACACCTAAAACGAGACCTCCCCTCCACTCACTGTAAAAAAATTTTACCGACATCGAAAAACGTGAAATTTTTTTCGGGAACACAAAAACTCCAACCTGTAAATAAAATTTGTCCATGGGAATGGCCGTTGTGTTTTTTAAAAAAGTGCTTTTTTCCTACAAGTTCTAACGAGTTTTGAATTTTTTCGTATATTTGCAGGCTTGGACAAAGAGGCCGATACAAGACGCCACTCGTCCGTCAGCGATCAAGCCTTGGAAAGTAACGTTTTGCGAAAAGTTGCCAGTCTGACTCTAGATAGAGCGACGCTCGACCAGAAAATCACCCGGCCTAAATTCGTACCTGAAAAACTCGACTTTCAGCTTTATGAGAAATTCGAAGGTAAGTTTTTTTTTGTACCTTCGATAACATTTTTTGATGGGATTCTTCTTACACACAAGTTGGACTGGACCAAAACGTTTTTGCCTTATTTACTGAAAATCGGGTCAGCGGTTTGGTGCGAAGAGCGTTTTGAAGTTGTACTACGTAGAATTTTTTCTGCTTTCTCGCTTGATTTTTCATTTCATGGAGGTTCTGCTGTAAAGTGTTTTAGGGGTCCTAAATCACTGAAAGTTTTTGCTCATTATTACTCATTAAACCTCGAAATTAGCCGGATTTTGAGCAGTAAGAACTGGTTTGAAGACCGAATTTTTTCATTTCAGAAAATATTCGTTAACCACTCAAAAAAGTCTATATTCTCAACAAAAAAAATTTTTTTATGTTAGCCTTCAGTGGGCACCTTACAGGAAAAACTGATAATTTCCGGCTACCTGTCATGTTTTTCATTAATTAGTGAGGAAACCCAAGAGAATTTGAGGCGTTGATAGCCAGAGTGGACCATTCCACAAACTGGCCGAAAATGAGTTATACAGTGCAATGGGTCTGTGGTTGCTCTATCTATCGAATTATTATTAAAATTTGACTCGTTCTCGAATGTGCTAAGAGAGAGCGCAACTTTTCAAATGGTCCGTCTGCAAATTGGCCGCCGATTTTGATGGCCAGAGTGGACCTTGTGGCTTGTAGAAATGTCCCTATGGTTCATGAGTCATCTGTTCACCCAAGAATGCTTGTATTTTTTTCTTCAAAACACCATAACAAGGCCCTTAATCAATCACATGAAATTAGTCGAAATTTTCAAATGCGATTTTCTCAGTTCAACACCTGTGTGGAATGGTCCACTCTGGCTATCAACGCCTCATTTAATTTGAGTATATTACAGCGAGGAACACTTTTAACTGGCCAAGAACTGGTGTTACCTTTTCCCATACTTTTAGGCCAACACTCAACAGAAAACGTTGCACCTTCTTACACGGGAGTTTATTATTCATCAATTCAAAAATTTTTACTGCAGATTCTGATTTTACACATTTTGAAACGTAAACCATCGAATTTCGAGGGGGTGTTACAATTTTTTCCTGACCGATTACATAGGTTCATTTTTTAAGATAGGTAAATGGACCAAAAATTCATGACCGAAGCTATCAAATGAAACGTTTTACTTGCAAGTCGGAAAAGATTTTGGAAAAACACAATTTTTTTAAGATTTCAACAATTTCTCAGAGGGCTTAAAACGGACCGATCTGCATCTAAGTTGACCCTAAAGATTAAATTTCCGATAAGCAGCCCCATGTTAACGCAATGTCAAAATATCCTGCTTATTTCTTGGTAGCAATACCAATAATTCTGTACACGCCAATGGCGTAACCCTCCATGGATTCTTAATTTTCAAATTCTTTTAGGCCAACACTCAGCAGAAAACATTGCACCTTCTTACATGATTTATTATTCACCAATCTTAGGAAGGTCCTGGGAGCATGCAGGATTTTTTTCAAGATTTTTCAAAGAGGTGAAACTTTACTTTTTTCCAAATTGAAAATTGACAGTTATTTGGGAATCAACCATAAATGAACCAAAAATTCATGACCAAAGCTATCAAATAAAACGTTTTACTTGCAAGTCGGAAAAGATTTTGGAAAAACATAATTTTTTGAAGATTTCCACAATTTCTCAGACGGCTTAAAACAGACCGATCTGCATCTAAGTTGACCTTGATGATTAAATTTCCGATAAGCAGCCCCATGTTAACGCAAATAAAAATATCCTCCAGCATAGGTCGCATAAATTTCTCGATACATGACCCTGTACCCCCCCAACTCCCAGTATTGTAATAAGACTAATGTGACCTTCGGGTCCGGCTCTTCATTGATACGCCCAATACGGTGCCGTCGTATCGGGTTACATAATTTTGCATAAAGTTCCCCACCTCCCACGCCAAGTCGGATGTCCTTTCCTCGACATCTTGAACGGGTAGGTCGAAACAGATGAGGTTCCTCGAGGTTGGCGACTGTCTCCGGAACATATACCTACTCGATAACTAGAGAGGGGTAGGATCGACTTAGATTCTGAACTTCTGAGTCGGCGACAGTTTGCCGTTCGCCTTTGCTATGGCGCGGCTGTACGTGTGCGAACATGACGCCGCCGCAAATCGGATTTCAAGGTAAAAACAAATCGTTGCCAACTGTTGCAGTTCAAACCCTCGAATCGTCCGAGCGGCGACTGAAAATGGTTACAAACTATAGAGAATTTTTTCATATTTTTGAACTTTCCGTCTGATACCACTTGAATACTTGGGTGATTCTCCGAAAGCAGGGAAATTTGACTTCCATTTTCTCAAGTTTCAAATTTTTTATTTTTAACCAATTTTTTTGTCTCATTATATTGAGTACATCCTCTAGCATGATAATTCTTGAAAATCTCATTTAAAATCGCCTCAACAAGCTCGGGGCACAAATTTCCCTGCTTTCGGAGAATCACCCACTTGAATATTTAACTTGGCATGTGCCTTAAATGCTCATAAACTCCAACTTTCCTATTTTGACATTAATTTTTCAACCAACAAAAATTAGTTGGGAGCTCGGTGTCTTCTCAAGCTAGCTCTAGGGGATGGGTGATCGTTAACCCCTGTGTGGGTAACGCACAAAGCCCATGTGCGTATGGATGCAACCCAAGGAACCGGTCCAAAATGCCCCAGCGGTATGGGGAGGCTCCTGGTTCCTGATCCCACCGCAAATAACGGACGCTAACGACCTCTATCCTCCAAATTAGGAATATATTCCGCTCCGTAGAGTAGCGGTGATCGAAAGACCTGAATTCGAACTCTACAGTAAAGTAACAATAATTAGGATCAAATTTGAAACAAAACTTCATTGAAAAAACTTTAAATGCGCCTATCTAGAAACTCATAAAAAACGTGCTGGACCGTTGCTAACATCACTCCGGTAAAAAATGAACAATTTAAAAAACAAACTCTGAATCAGCGTATCCCGCTCGTTCGTTACAGGCCAAATGCTCGTCAACTGGTTCCTGTCAGCGTTCCAAAATGAAAGCTACTTGAAGAACGTCCTTCAAATGACGGACTGGAAGATCATAATCGTCCAATTCTGCACTCACCTTTTAGCTGCCGGCGTCTTGAGGCAACTCCCAGACAAGGATGCCCCTCCTGAGTTGCTTTTTAGGGTAAATTAACCTGTTTTATTATATTTTTCATACATATTGAAAAAAAAAATTGCTCGACCGATTACATATGGTACATTATATCTGGAAATAATGTACCGAAGTGATTTTTTTCAGCTCAGGTTGAAAAACATAGTTTTATTTAAACCAGCATGCTGTAATGATCATTATTTTGGCAGTTGAAGGCTCTAAGTCCTTCTCTCCCTGCAGCAAAAAAATTATATACAAAGTGTTGTAAAAATGTTTTCCCGACCGATTACATAGGTACACTATTTCTAGAAATAATGTACCAAAATCTGCAGGAGGAAAATAAACCGTCCTATAAAAAAAAGTTTCTCCATGCAACACAGGAAAAACCTGAATTTCGATTCAATTTTCTTTAATAATTGAGTGAACACTTGTGTAAACAATAGCTTTCCAACAAATCTCGTATTTTTTTATGCTTCTCTAGTAAGCTATTCAAAAATTGTCGGATTGTCAAGAAACTGAGGTGTGTCAACTATAATCGGCTTTGAGCTGCAAACTAGCAGATTGCTGGTGGAGGGAGTAAGAAAATGCATTGCTGCGATTGGTCAAGGTGCCGTCGGCGTAGAACCCTATAAATTTTATTGGCGTTTCCAAGCCACGTTCATCCCCACTCTAACAGCCAGCAATCGGATAGTGTGTGGCCGATTTTAGCGCGATTGCTAGTCCGACACAAAATTACCGAGTACTTTTTCAAGGGTTTTGAAGAATCGAAATTTTCGCTAGTTGATGATAAATTGGAAAATTTGTGGTAATACTTTTCTCGAGGTCCTTCTATCCATTTATTTGAACATCATTAAGACCTTTAAAAATCCATTAATTTCGTTACAGCCGGATTTGATGTATTTTTGGAGCCACACAGAAACTGTGAGCGTAGCACCTCCAACGCCTGGGAAACTGTCGACTGTTCAGTGGCCACCTCCGGCTCCTACAACTCTGGCGAATGAGGCGGTCCGGAGCAATGGGAAAACCGCCCAAGGTCGGTATCGGTTTTATCTGTCCGTTAACTTTTCGTTTACGATTTTATATCAGCTGAATATCAGAGGTTGACTTCCAGAAGAGAAAGCCCCCACTGAGGAAGAGAGCGACGTCACAGAACTTGCGAGAAAGGTGAATGAACAGGCGCGGATCATCGAGGAAAACAATTCGGAAATCGATCGGCTTCGTCAGGAAATCGAGCGCTCGAAGACGTTGGTCGATATTCAGGTAGATGCTCTTCAAAGACGTGGTTCAGCGTTTCATGGTTCATAAAGTACAGCATGATTGGCAACATCCACCAAACCAATCGTAAAATAACCTATCAAAAATGACACATAACCTAACAAAATGACCCTCGAATACCGGTAATAATATTGAAGATTGACGGATCCCTAGCCAGAGGGGTCCTGAACCGATTGCCAAAGTGTAACTACAGACGACATATTTTATGCTGCCGTTTTCTCTTTTCCAGGCGTTGACGAGTAAAGTTCGAGCCGATTTTGACTCGCCGAAAAAGACACCGTCGAGAGTCGACATCGGCACATCGCCCTGCCCTACCGCTGTCAATAAATTCATCAGCCAAGCTGTTCAGTGTGACCTGCTGTTGAAGCCTGTGCTGACAGATAGCTCTACCAGTCCAGATGCCAAAGAAGAAATTAGCTTTAAACTTAGAATAGACACGCGATGCGACGGTATTGAGTCCGAAGCGCCAAAAAAGGAAGACCTACCTGACGACGCGTCGGGCGATTTTTACTCGTTGCCAGCAGCTGCAGGAGACGGTGTCCCTGTGCAGAAGAATCCCGACCAATCGAAGACTGAAGAAAATTTGATCAATTCTACCAAAGAAGACAAAACGGCCGTCGATCCTCCAGGTGAGACACCAAGAGGTCAATAAATCAGGTTTATTCTAAAAACTTTGATAAAATGTATTGAAATGATTGATTGATTTGAAATGTTTAAGCATTGAATTATCAAAATCTGTTCAGTACATATTTTGAAAGTTGTTCAAAAAAAAACTTTTCAAACATTGAACCTATTTCAATTTTTGAAGCCTCATACCCAAAAAATTTAGGATGTAGATTATGAAAAACAGAAATAGTAAATTTATTATATTTTTCAAATAGGTAGTCAAAAAGTCCACGCAAGTGATAACTTTGAATTTATTTTGTTTGTTCGTGATTCCATTTTGATATTTGGTGCCTTTTTTTCATTTCACAGTTCGAGAAAATGATGGTCAAAATTCTGCAGATGCTGCATCGAAGATGGCGAGTCCTGTGGATATTTCGGAACCCTTATCGCTAATTCAGGGGACAAAACCTCCTCCTCCTCCACCGCCGCCTCCTCCAGACATGAATTCGTCCAGCATGGGCCCCCCTCCGCCACCTCCTTTTCCAGATGTTCAATCTGATTCTTCTGTATGCCCTCCTCCACCGCCGACCGTACCAGTTAGCGGACCGCCTCCTCCTCCTCCACCACCTCCTCCATGCCTTGCTCCTCCTCCCCCTCCACCGCCGCCAGGCATGTGTCCTCCTCCACCTCCACCGCCTCCAGGTAGTGGTCCGCCGCCTCCACCACCACCTCCGGGCATGGGCCCTCCTCCACCGCCGCCACCTGGGATGGGTCCTCCTCCACCTCCTCCTCCCGGCATGGGGCCTACTCCTCCTCCACCGCCCGGTTCTCCAGCGCCATTGCCAGCTCCACCAGTCGGCGGATGGAGTGCTCAACGCTCTTGTAAGTTTGTCTTTTTTGCCAATTATTATGAGCATAATAATAAAGGTAAATAATAAATACATATTTTGGCAGTAATCAGCCAATTTTGCCGTTTGGTGATGCGTAGGGCTAAAAAGAGCTCATAACGCTTTTTTGGAAAATGTCTCAATTTTTCCCTACTTCTGTCCTATTGTGCTTTTTTCTCATATTTTCAGAGTGAGTGGAAAAATATCTATCGTAATTGTCCCAAAACTGAAAATTGGTCGGAAGTCCAGAAAAAAATAAGTGTTTTTTATTGGATACACCTTTTTTTTAGAATTACGTTCTGGATACATTGGCATAACGTGTACAAATAATAGTTCTAATTAAAAAAAAGGCGTATCTAGTCTTTTCCTGGACTTCCAATCAAAAGGAAGGAGATTAATTTTACATATTTGTTAAAACAACTTTTTCTAATTTCAAGTGTTTCGGAAAGAGCCGCTTGTTCCTCCGGTCCCAATGAAGCCGCTCTATTGGACGCGAGTTGTTATACCAGTGAAGGAAGGTGAAGTTGAAAAGAGGTGAGCTACCTTTATGTCCTTTAAGGCTCGAAAATCAGTGTCAAAACTATGTGAGTAGTGTGAAACTAGAGCGACATGACCTGACTAGTTCCGGCCCTCTCCTTGAGGGCGGCAGGGCACGCCCGGGGCTACTTCGGTTATCGGGGGAAAAGCCAACGCCTGGAATGGCGGTTCACTTTACTCTATTATTCATAGGTATTTAATCTTTCGATTTACTTATAAATTGTTCTCAGAGAGGCGGTTTGGGAAGAAATCGAAGAGCCTTCGGTTATGGAATTTGCGGACGAATTTACCCAGCTGTTCTCGCGGCAAGTCGTCGATAAGAAGTGCGCCAAGAAGAAAGTCGTCAGACCCACCAAAGCTGAGGTTCGAATACGCCCGAATGATCCGGCGAAAATTCAAAAATAATGGCTCGGGTCGCCGTGTGGATGGGGAAAATTACATTTATATTGTTGCATTTTTATGTTCTTAATGTTATGGTTTATGATTTTTTTCTAGGTTATCAAAGTGTTGGAAGGCAAGCGGTCGCAGAACGTGGGCATTCTGTCGTCGAGTCTACACCTTGATTTTGCCGAAATCGAAAACGGTAGCAAGACTCACTATTGAAATATTTTCTTTCCATACGTTTTTTCATCATCTTTTTCAAACGTCCTTTCCTGTTGCAGCCATTTATAATTTTGACACGACCGTGGTCAACTTGGAATCTCTACAACAAATTTACGACGTGGTAAGCAAAGCATTGCGTCAGCATTTTAATACGTAGAGTTCCCAAGTTAATTTTTTTTTCTTGGGGCGACCCCGTTTTCAATTTTTTGTGGGAATGAGAAACACCTGTTCACGTTTTGCGGGGTTGTGATGCAAAATGGTTCAGTACAAAATTGTAATAAGTAAAAAAAAGTAAAGCAAACCGCCGTTCTAGGGGTTGGCTTTTGGCCGGATAACCAAACAGTCCAAAATAATATGTTTCCACCCGTATTTCTGGTTATTTCAGCCAGCCCCTCAAATTTAACTCCCAAATTAATCCGTATCTCCTATTGTTCCAGCGTGCGACCGATCAAGAGCTGGAGGCCATCAAAGCTGCCCAACAAGCCCGTCCGGACCTCGCCCTCGACAAGCCTGAGCAATTTTTGATGGAGCTAGCCGAGATTCCGCACTTTGCCGAACGAATTGCCTGTTTCATGTTTCAGGCCGAATTCAGCGACAGCATCAACAGCATCGCCAATAAGCTGAACAACCTAAAATCCATTTGCCAAGTGAGTATTTCAAGGCTTTCCATCATGCTATCTCTGACAGTTACTCCAGATCCAGTAATTTCAAGCAAGCCATCAACACTTTGCTGGAGTGACGTTGAAACATAACCTTAAAAAACTCACTTCCCTCAAGAAATGCCATGAAAATCGTTGTGAACGTTTGCTTTTTCCGTTTGTGAGGAAGTTGATTTCAATGGAATAGGCCATAAATGATCAAAATCGGTTCAGCATTTCAAAAATTATTCAAGAAAAACAGTTTGTATTAAGTTTTTTCTTGAATAACGTTAGATATATTGATTCGATTCCGATCGTTCAACTTTTCATCGCTTGTTCTCTTCAAATCAATCCTGACAAGAGCATAGGCGAACAAAAACCCAATTTTTTCAACGATTGCCACGAAATATCTTGAAAGAAATTTGATCATGCATCTAGCACGACCTCAACAATGACAATACGATGCGATTTTCCCAGACTTTAGTCAGTTCGAATTCGCTGAAGAGCGTCCTCGCCATCATCCTTGCCCTGGGCAACTTCATGAACGGCGGCAACCGACAGCGTGGCCAAGCTGACGGTTTCGGTTTGGAAATCCTCCCCCGCCTGAAGGACGTCAAGAGCACAGGTTAGTTTTGGGTTCCAAACCGATAGCATGCGAAATTTGTCCGAAATTCTTGATGATTCTATTTGATTCAATTCAACAGATAACAGCATCACCCTGCTGCACTACATAGTTCGTCGCTACATCAAACAGTGCGGCGACATTCTGATCTCTGAAATCGCGTCCCCCGTACCGGAACCGAGCGACATCGAGCGCGCAAGTGCTGTCCAATTCGACGATATTGCATCACAAATCGGCAAATTAAAAAGTGAACTGGAAGGTAGGTAATTTCTTGGTTATTCCAAACCATTTTCCTAACCTCCGATTTTCGGTGCGCAATCGCGTTTTGTTATTCCCTGAATAGCAAACAGAATTTTCCGGAGACATCTGCATCCTTTCTGCTGAGTGGAAATGAGAGGGAATGACCTTAAAAAGGCTTAAATCCAAAAGTCCGCTTATTTTTTTGAAAATTTTCTAAACAGTTTGAAAAATTGTTTCAGAAAATTGTCGGAAATATTTCTTTTCATTTTCAAATTTCCAGATTTTTTCTAATCTGAAGAAACTTTCAGCAAAATGTTGGCATTTTTTCAGAAATTGTTTTTTTCAAATTCGGCTCTTGTTTTGCAGGTTGCAAATCTAAAATGGTAAAAGTGACTACTTCTTCGGAAGAAAACGTACAACCCTTCAAAGATAAGATGGAAACCTTCCTCCAATCAGGTAAAGAAGAGCCATCGATCGCTCTTTACCAACAATTTGTAGGACAATGAACATCGGTACAGAGCCGTACTGAAACGCATTTACCAATTGTGTTTTCAAACTGATTTTTCAGCCGAAAAACAAATTCAAGAAGAGGAGGAAAATCTTGAAGACTGCAAACAAAGGTAAGATCAAGCGCTAAAAATTGTAATACCCCGTCGAAGAGGTTACATCATTTAATTGGATTGAGTTGAATTTTCGGAATTTCGGCTTTTTATTTGGAAAGTACGGTATTGAAGTATCATTTTAGGAAGTTTTCTATTACCCAAGTGGGTACTACTGTCGGATAGGGTAAATTTCAATTATTTTACTCCAGGCCTATTTCCAGGTTTATTTCCGTTCTCAAAGCGTACAAGTTCCAGCCCAAAGGGAATTCAAAACTCGAAGAAGTGACGCCTCAAGATTTCTTTCCTTGCTGGACCCCGTTCTGCTCGGATTTCAAAGATTACTGGAAGAAGGAACAGCTGCGGATCATCAAAGAAAAGTAACGAAGTTCGAATTTTATCTACTGCGTTTTGGTATTCGGTCAAGTTCCAATTTATAATTTGAATGTTTTCAGAATGCAAGAAACGAAGAAGAAGCAAGAGAAAATGAAGCTGCAGGTCAAGAAGAGCAAGAAGGGTGAAGGCGGATTGGTGAGTTGTCGTACCTAATTGTTGGTCAATAAAATAAATTATTCTTATTAGGTCCATAACTCAAACTGAAACTCAATGTCAAACTCAAACTGAGACTGTCTGAAACTCAACCTCAAAGTCAACCTGGAATTCAATCGCTAACTGAAACTCGATATGAAATTCAAAGTCCAACTGAAACTAGTCTCTGACTGAAACTCAAACTGGAATTCTAACTCAATGTCAAACTTGAGCTGAAACTCAAAGCCTGACTCAGGCTGAAACTCGATCCGAAATTCAAACTGAAACTCAAACTTGGAGGAAAGTTCAGTTAAAAATCGATAACGACAAAACTCGAAAGTGGATGAATGCAGTTTTGGAGGAAAACTCTTCAAATATTAAAGTAGATGGGTTTTCAATGGTTTTTACTCTAATAATTTTATGATAATCAATGCAATTGGTTCCAACGAGTTGCATAAAAATGTAATTTCAAAAACCAATGCGGATTTTTTTTTTTTTTTTGCAGAAATCACAGATGTCCAAAATGGGGGAGAAAATCAATCGTTCGCCACGATAGTGTTATTGTTGAGAATAGCAGAATTACGCTTTATTGAAAATCGCATCGTTTTCTAAGGCCCGGAGGTTGAATTCGATTCAGAGTTGGAAGGCAGTTTTAATTATATTATTCGTTATTCATTTTCCAAATGAATATATTATTTCGACGCAATGTTTATTCAGCGAAACACGAAAAGGCGAAAATTTTAAATTAATTATGGCGCCCGAAGTACCGAACATCAAAAATCGTCGGCTGTGTGTTTGTAAGGTATCGGCATAAAATGGTTAACGGTCGACTCGGTCTGCTTTGTCTGAAAGGCTTTCAGAATATTTCCGAGTTGGAAGGTGCCAAAAATTTCTCCTGCGATTTTTATCAAATTTTTTGCTCTCCAATGAATTTTCCGTCAATATCTAGCAGCTAATGGAAAATTCTGATGCATCGAAATGTGTACAAGCCTAATCTCGACTGAAGAACACCATTTTTACGGCTCAAAAATAGTTGAAAGATGCAAATTTTGAATTAGGGGCATTATCTGTGAGGTGATGTTTTGACGACTTTCTCTCGACATTTTTGGTTTCTGCAGCCCGAGCGCTTTCGACCACGATGCCATCTTAAGGAGCAGTTTCTGTCCCAACGTCCCGGTTGAAGGGGGGCCAGTGGCACTCCACCTTCCGTTTATAAAGCTTGCCGAAGGTGGCCTGCTGACGTTTTCCGATAGGGGCAAAACAACAAAAAGTCATTTGATTTAATTATTGTTCAAATGACGATGAGGCGGTTGCATCCCTATCGGGGCCACGGGTGGCCTGCTGTAGGTGGCAGCAGGTCCTGCGGCACGCCAGGACGGCCACAGGTCCTGCACCACGCTCACAGATGGCAGCAGGTCCTGCGGCACTCCAAAACGGCCACATGTAGCAGCAGGTCCTGCGGCACGCCAGGACGGCCGCAGGTCCTGCCGCATGCACTATAACCGGAAGGTGGAGTGCCGCTGGCCTTTTTCGACTCCATTGTTTTCTTTGACATTCCTAGAGATGTTGAGACAATTTCCAGAAAATGGCATCGTTGCCGAAAGCGACCGAGCTGGAGAAATTAACATTGTCTAGAAAAAATCGCCAATTATACTCTTGCCCTCGCATAAAAAATAACAACTACAAAACAAAGAATACCCAAATAAGTTGTTATCTCATCCGCAATCTCTTGGTAGCGATATTGAGCCTAATTATGGATCTAGTGGTCGCTAAATCGATTTTACTCATTTCCCGATAAATTGTAGGGTGCAAGTCTATTGCACCGGGGTAATAAGATTTTGACTATGAAGAGTACAAGAGGCTCTACTGGGCCAACTTTTTAAAATTAATATTCGTTTTGATATGCTTCGATGAAAAACTAAATTACCGGTTAACCAACAAAATGATAGCCATTTTCGAATATCGTCGCGTCAACTGACGTGCCTTAATGGCAAACGAGGTTTAGAAAGGTGCCGATCAGTAGCATAATTTAATGGTTGTAAAATCAATAATGATCTAGTTGACCTGTATTTTATAGAGCTGTACCAATCAATCAATAGGAAGAGTGATAAGTATTATAAATAATCACAACACCGAATATTTATAGTTTTATACATCACGTTGAAAGTTCAAATTCTCATTATTGTTAACGCGGTTGTAAATTTTTTATGGACTGGGCCTGGATCTTCAAATCAACCCGGTTTTGGGCATGTACCAACAAAATCCGGAGATACTAGATGATTCATGAGGAATTTCTCGGAAGGGCCAACATTTTCTGTTATATCACAAAGTCACTCTCGCAACACGTTAACGAAGATTTTTACGAAGATTATTGATCGAAAATAATAAGATCCGGTAGCCGCCGACAATTGAAAATAATTGAGTCCTACGGTGCTTAAAATTGAGGGAATTCCTTTATTCTATTGTTTGACAAGCAATGTTGTGGAATTTGCTGCTGCAGAAGCCAATCAGCAAAAAATTCACAGCTCCAGTCTATCAGCTGCATTAAAATTCTCTCATATGATTGGCTGGTAGAACTTTTGCAAATCGCTCGTTATGGCCAGTCGTCAGTTTAGATCTTCACTTCTAATTTGTAATGGCCGATTTTATTGTGATATGAGCTGTTGTATTTGTACGATTTTTCTAGCGCTATCTCCATACGTTGAGAAAAGTTGGCAGAGGTAGGTACCTGCTATTCGATATTATTTACAAAATGTTGATTTTAATTTATTTTCTGTCGAATTAAACGTCACAAAAATTAGATATTAAATATTTTTTTCACCGAGTTTCACTTCTTGTGGATCCTCATCTCTCATGTTTTGACAATTGTGTGCACCTGGATAAATGGACATTTTTTTTTTTGTTGTTGTTGATACAAGACTTTGATTGGCTGCGGAAACGCCGAAAGCACTCAAACTTTCAGAATCATAAGTAAAAGAGAGACAAAGAAAGTCGAGAGTTACCCCTTTCACTCAGCCTACTAGAACATTGATACCGATACAATATGTATGGGATGAAAGCCATAGTTAATATCGGTCTACCGATTTTGAAATATTTTTCTAAATACCTCATGCAAACATCCGATGAAGAAATAATTGGAAGAAACGTGGCAACAAAACCATTTATTGCACAACATAACTGCAAAGTTTACAATCTTAATGGTAAATTGCTTTGATGGTGATATTGACTTTTTACTCGATTAGATTTTCCTTGATTTACACCGATTCTATGAATGGTTTTCGCAATTTAAAAAAAGAAATTCCATCGTCGGCAGTCGAAATTTTTTGACCAGTCTCGCTCAACACAGAATGGCGCGGAGAAACTAAAACTTAAATGGGAAAAAAATTCACATCTCATTTTGTCCTTCTCGATCCAAAAAAATACCCTAACGTCAAGTGGGTTTTGTTACACACAATATTAGGTTACAACTGGACATATTTACAGAAGAGTCGAAATATTACAAAGTGCCACGATCCGGCGCAATTATAAAACAAACGTACGAATTGAAATAAAATTATGTACAATTTCACGAGGTCGGTTGGCCGTGGACCGGTTTTATTTCATGGGAAAAGAACAAGAACTCGATTATGGAAATAATTTCTAACCATAGGGAGGTTTTGGTCGTTTTCAGAGCTAAGGGGTTAGTGGGGTGGTCGATAGACATGCAATCAACGGAAAATGGGAATGAAAATATAGAAATAATTGAATTTTTGTAAAAAAATACGGGAGAAGGAAAATCGATTGTTTTTACCCCGTTACAATGCAGCAAAAATAAAATAACTAGGTATTGTATCGATTATTAGCTATTGCAAAGTTGTTTTCCAGTGTTGTCTTATCTGGCAGACCGGCACCACACGACAGAAACGACAGTTTGACACGTCCTGAACGACAGTCGTTTGACCCGTCAAAAACGACAGCCGTTTGACTCGACACGTCAAAAACGACCGTTATTTGACATGACACATCAAAAACCACAGTTGTTTGACATGACACGTAAAAAACCGCAGTTGTTTGACACGACATGTCAAAAACGACAATTGTTTGATAAAACATGTCAAAAACGACAATTGTTTGATACATGTCAAAAACTCGTCCTGTCAAACTGTCTTTTATGCCGTCGATGACGACTACTGCCAAAAACGACAGCTGTTCAAACAACAGTAATTTGACAAAAGCGTCAAATCAACAGTTATTTGACATGACATATAAGAAACGATAGACGTTTGTCACGGCCTAAACGATCAGCAGACACTCGCAGTGCAGGATAGAATAAAAATAACAAAAACAGTACTCACATGGCCTACATAACCAGAGGTGGTATCCAGAGATCGAGTCGCTACATATTTGCTACCGACATATCCCCCAATCGTGGCAAACGGGTAGCAACCGATCTCAAAACTCCACGTAGATATCTCTGATTAGGTTAATCTATAATTTAGAGTTTTTAATACACGCTGTTCCAAGTTTACAAATCAGCAGTTCGCAGTTTACTACTTTTTGCGACAATTCCCCAAGAGACCAGCGTGAACTCGAATTTCGCTGGGCTGGGATTAAAAACCCGAATTTCAAGTTGCTTAGCCTCATTGCGAAGATAAATCATCCAAATAAACGATAAAAAAATTACTCTAGTTCAACATTTTTATGATGGATATAATTTGTGTTTTTATTTACAGTTTTCATCAAAAAGAAATGCGTACCTACAGCTAAAATCCACCGATCGGTTGTAACGACGCCTGCAGCCGGTTCATAATTGAGCGATTTAATAAATTACTAGGGAAGTTGAAACATATTTATACCTAGGTCGTATGGTTGATCGGAAATTCTCATCCTGTAACATTTTTTTCTCACCCTCGCGGCAGTGAAGCTGTAATCGTAAACCGCCGCCGCCAGAGGTCGCAACTCGATGGCGACTGTCGGAACGCAAGTGAGGAAGATGCTGGACGTGGACTGAGCTCAAATCAATCTTTTCTGATGAAGGTTCTCCCCCTGCACAGATCGGAGTGGGATAGTTGTAATAATATGGTACGACAAGTCACCAACGACACCGAAAACGTCAAAAACGGTTCAGTAGAACCCCCTCAAATTGGCAAAAATCAAATCAACAGAATCCGCTATTAAACACTCTAAGGTAAACTGGAGAAATATTTTCTAAAGAAATCCAAATAAAGGTAAAATGAAGGGTAATCAAAATAAAGGGTAATAATCAAAAATAATAAAGAGTGAAAAAATGTAGGGTAAATCAAGCAAGCAAACTGGGAATAATAATATTGAAAAATTTCAAAACCCACAGCATCAAAATCACTTTTTTCACTTTTTCAAAAAACCAATGCCCATTTCAAATTCAACTTTTTCTGACGATCGCCACTCCTCCAATTGCTTTTTAGGTAACAATGGATGAAAATTTAAAGCAGACAACATTAGACTTACGTGATCGTTTTCTTTTCCGTGTTCTTGGGCTCAGGTCTCGCTCTGTTCAACACTTTGAGAAAATCTGACGTCTTGGCGCGCATGCGCGAATGGATGTACGCTTTGGAACACTTAATGTGATAGTGCAGATAATCCCTAAACATGTGGATCAGATTGATCGTATTGTCCCGCTTTTCCCGGCATGTGTGTCGTGGGAAAAGCACTGCAACGAAACGGGAAAATAATATAATAATAATAATCAATAAGTGGGGCGCACATGAAAATATTGACAGCTGGGGCGAGCGTAGGAAACGAAGGTACACATTTTGGAACATAAAAGTTCGGATGTTTGCGCAGATTTTTGTAAAAAGGCTGGTGGACTCGAAAATGTTCGGGAACATAATTGGCAAAAAAATTTGTAACATCTATAAGATAAAAGTGTGATGAGTAGAATGGAAAAAATGCCCACGAATTGTGAACGGCCCAAAGAAAAAGAAAAACCACTGATACTCAACGCAAGTCAAAAACGATACTCGTTTGAGAAGACTTGACAAAAAAATACAGATCTCGGACATGACAGTTCAAAAACATCAGTTTTTTTTTTAGACGACGCGTCAAAAACGAGTTATTTGACATTGCGCTTCCAAAACAATAGAGCCCCATGTCCCCAACGGACATCCAGACCTTCGATAAGAAAAGAAAGATTGCACGAATTTTACACTTACCGAAAGTAATGTAGCCGATGTTGTCGCCAACGCAGGCATCAGTGTTGTGCAGTTCGAGGGGGGGTTCTTTATGACTGAACAGCACCTGAGGGGCCGTATGACTCGCCCGTCGTCCTTCTTTGAACTCTTGCATGAAGACTTTGCCTATGACGACGTCGTCCTCGTCCTTGAATATTGTGCTGAAAACGACCGTTACACGGTCCGCTTTCGCTTCTACGTACCTGCAACAAGATATTCAACAAATTTGATGGTGAGTTGGGGTCTTTGACATTGACCAAGTGAAATAAGAGAAAGATGAGGTATGAGATGCTGTTGATCATCTTGGAACATGGGAAGCCGAGAAGTCATAAAAAGGCCCGTAAGGATCGAAAACCACTGCTACCCGAAAATTGTCTCAAGGCAGTCTTTAATACTTAAAATTCGACTGTTTGCTGTATTGACCAAATAAGCAAGGATATAACCGCTTTATATCACAAATAGGTACGCACCTAAGTCCCCCCTAAGGGCGTGGCATCTGCTCCCCAAAGTCCCCCGCACTACCGATTCATAAGTCCGTTACTTATATTCTGCTGATGAGCATATGGCAATATGCAATGTACTTAAATGTATAATTGCATAAAAACAAACCTCTCTCTCTCACTCTAAAAACAGCTTAAAGGCCGAAAGCGCTAAAAAATCATGAAACAACGGCAAAAGAAAAACTTACATAGTTTCTTCATTCCTGTAATTGATCACAGCTCTTTTGTGACCTTCCTCGCCGTTCTCTTGGAAGTCGAAATACTTTTCAAATACTGAAGCGAAACAGTTCCTTTTGAGGAGACCCACTTTCTTAACCACATCTTCCCAGTCGCTGGGTATGTTGTCCAAATCGATTAGCACGCTCACGTTATAGCCTGCAACACATGAACGTACACGACTTTGAGAAATCGTCAGTTTGCAACACCAGCTATTTTAGTTATCCCGATTTTACAGAAGAGCCCAACAAACTAAAAATTCCATAGTTTTTGGGAAAAAAATCAATTTTTTTGCCAGTTTTCCTACCTAACGTTCCAGGCTGTTACAAAACCACAAAATTTTATGCAAACAATCAATTTGCAAACTCGCAAGACCAGAAAATTGTGAAAAACTTGAGATAGCTGGTGTTGCCACTCAAGCGACGTTTTGAAAACTAGGTTTGATAGTGTTTTAGCATGGCTAAAGGCTAATTGCCCGAAAAGAAGTACACGTTTTGAAAAAATTGTGTAAGCATTTAAGTGAATATCTATCGGAATTGGGCACTTACCGTTTTCAGGCTGAGACAGATACGGCCCGTAGACCCTTTTCAAGAGTTCGTCGGCCCCATGCTCTTGCAGCTGCTTGTAGAACTTTAACGATATGCTAATCTGGAATCATGGAGGAGGGAAATTGGTGAATATTTCGATCCCAGAAGTCCGGAAGCGCATGAAAATTGACCAAACAAAAATGGAAATCATGCCGATTTCGAGATTATTGACAAACCGGCCTTATTTCGAAAACAACAATCAAATTCGCAGCTTGGCTTTTGTCTGGCGTCGAGGATGACTAATAATTCAGCATACAGGATACAACTCATGACTAAAATGAGAAATGAGTTCATGAGGTGTGGTTGATAAGCGGCCCGCACCTCAAGTGGTGAGGGGCGATCGAGTCCTTGTAAAGATACAAGTGCCCGGTACTTACTCGAACTTTAGTTTTGTCCCCGTTCACATTCGAAATGTGAAATAAAACTCCGTCGAAATCAGCTACTGTTATGTCAATCGACTCCGGTTTATGCCTGCAACAGAGCGACTGAAGGTTAGAAATCCAAACAAGGAAACCTACATCTTGCGCAGTCATACGAGTGGGCCAGCATGGGAAACTACTTCGATCATAGTTAATTTACGCTTTCCACTGTTGGGATAAAACACGTCCCGAATTCACCCGCGATTCTTCATGGGTTTTGCCATTTATTTACCGGCGTTTTCACTTACCCTGCTAGAGCGTTTTTAAATTTAACAGTCAGTGTATCTTCCACGATCCTGTTGTTGATCTCTAGTATGATCATCGTGCGGCACTGCGATTGATGGATTTCACGAGAACATCAACCGAACAAGCGGACCGAAAAACTCACGAAATTAGGCACTTCATATAAAAAAATTTAAACCCGAGCAAATAAAACACAGGAAAAGGGGTTATGATGACTAATGTGAGATGTGACCGACTCTGCTGCCGTGCCGATCCACACCCGGTCAATGTTGCCACGCAGCAAGCTCGTGATAAATACCTGAGCAGGTGTGCCAACCTCAAATCTGAAATCGCCGGAGTACAAATTCGAGGAGCCAAAAATTTTGCGTTTTCTAACATTTCAAAAAAGTAAATAGAACCGTTTGGATCTGAGCGAATAAAAAATGAAAAACACAAGGCTAGACCAATAATCGGCATAAAAATTGATTTTTAAGTTCTTCACTTACCAATTGAAGGTTCTCACGACCGCTTTCAGCCATTTTCCACCCGCCCGGGTACACATATCCGTACATACTCATACTTGGTAGTACCAAGTTGGTACCTACTTAACACTTAAAAGTTAGAGCTGGACCAACGCCCAAAAATGCAATTAACATTATCCCCGTTCTAGTTACACAGGTATTCTGCTCTGTGAAGACCTATTTTCAAAAATACAATACTGAGTTTGTTTTGCATTAACTGCAACTGTTGCATTTCCATGCAGGCAATTACCCAGTACCCGACTTTCATTGGTGGGGGGGGGGGGGGGCAAGGCCCAAAAATTCAATCACTTTCAGCAATCAATGTTAACCCCGTTCTATTTATACAGCCGGTATTATGCTCTGTGAAGATAAATAAATTTATATATCCTCATTTCAAAGAGACACTAATGTTTTCTTGCTGTTGCATTTCAATGTACCGTAACTTAGCAAAAACCAATGGTGCGCAGATTATGCACAATACTTCCATATTTTGACACAAATTCATTACATTTTAGCTAATTTTGAGGGGATCAAGGTAAAAAATATCAAAAAACTCACGCTCAAATCGATTCATTTCTGTGGCCAGGGACACATGAAGTAGAAAACGCCGAATGTGCAAATAAGTCGGTGGTTAAATAGGGTGATCGTCTTACTGCCGCCTTACAGCTACATTTTCTCAAGTCTCGCCCCAGTCTCATGACCGAGCCTCGCCCGGTCTTGCGGCCGATTCTCCACTCGGTCCTCTACCGAAGTCTCGCCCGGTCCCGGCCCGGTCTTACCAGGAGTCTGCAAAGCTTCTGTCAAGTTCTAATCCCCTAATATAGCTCGTTTCAAGCCGCTTTTCAGCCACATTTCAGCGCATCTGTCCTCCCCAAAATCATATTATGATCAATTTTATTTATAATTTATCATATTAAATACTGTTTTCAAATTAAAACGAGTGGTGCGCAGATAACACTCAATACTTCCATATTTTGATACGTAAATTGTTGAATCAATTTGAACCTTTCAAGGCTGTTTAGGTCAGAAATATGAAACACTTGCTATGCAAATTTTAAAACTCGCCTAAAATCAAGTCAAGTTATCGGGACTATTGACGGGAATATTGACGTATTCTGCAGGGTAAAACTTAAATTGTTGGTCTCAAGACCCTTGCCCCCATTGGATCCAGCCCAATCGGATGGCGAATCCATCGTCTTCGAATTTTCATCACCAAAGAAATGCAGGAAGGGTTCAAAACGAAGTAAAACGACTCGTAATAAATTCACTTTTATTTTACACCTAGAACTCAGGTATCAATTCATCTGGAACACTTTTCCTTACAACAGATTTTGCTTAAGTATGATTATACTGCGTAGGTACTAAATTTGATTCGAAGACTTAACACATAAGGCACAATGTTTAAAGTGCCTCAGGCGCACAATTCCATTTTCGTGAACCCATTCGGCTTAGTTACATGCCTCGCCATGATTAGGTAAGCCATGATTATTATTACACTAGAGAACAAAGTCTTGAGGAGTTAGTCGTACGTCAACAACACGAGGCGGAGTTCGCGCATGAGTTTTATCCAAAGTGACATGTTCAAAATACGAGTGCAAGATAATCGACATTAGTATTTTTAATTGCCTATATACAAAAAATATTCGACGACAAAATCAGCCGCTATTGGTCGATTCCAGTTACCGCCAGATTCTGCTAGCGAAAGCGGGCGAAACGATTTGATCCGCGGTCTTAGAATTTTTTTGACTTTAGTAAAAAGTGAAGATGGAGACAAAAAAATGAAATTCATGGAAAGATGAAATTATTTCTTTTTAAGAGTAAGAAGGGCTGGAAGAACTCTCGTCTCCATTACCTGATGAAGAAAATGGACCGGAAGAGCGGCCTTACCCTATGAAGAAGGGAAACATGATTCATGGCTTGCAAGCCAATTCTGGGATTGTTGGCGACCGAAAGACATCTTTATTGCCAAAAAGTGTCCAGTCTTAGGTGTGCAAGAGCGATGTCGCAAGAATGCTCACAATCCAGTGAGCGGACTTCAAGATTGTTCAAAACAAGTTAGCAACGAAGGACATCGACACAGAGAATCCAATGACAGTTCTTGAATTGTTGTCAAAATTCCACAAAAAACAGCGATTTTAAAATTTCCAAGAGCATATCGTCCCACTCCATGCAGAAGGGCGAATGTGGAAGCTTATTGATAGACACATTCGCCCTTCTGCATGGAGTGGGACGATATTAAGGTAAACATGCTTCAACAGAAGGGAAATGCGCCCACGCCCTTTGTACGCAACGCCCATCGTTTGTGGGCCGCAAGACGATCGCAAACAACCACAAAATCCGCCTGCAAGATGCATTATGTCATTCGAGCGGCAACACCGGCTATCTCAATGATTATGAGATGGCAGGTGTTGCCGCTTGAGCGATGATTTGTCGGCCCAATTTAGCGATCCCCAGACAAAAGGATCGAACCGTTTCGAGCGCGATCGCAATGCAAAATCCTGGTAACCATCGGCCCAAATTAAAATTTACAGGAAGGATCATTTTCCACGGCAGACATTCCCTGGACTAAATTAAGATAGTGTTGATACACGAATAGTTGCACTTGGAAACTAAGTACGATCAAGACGGAACGCGTTACCAAAAAGCCTTTAGAATTTAACTTTATTAACATCAACAGTAAACGATTTTTAGAATACAATAAATATTCTTCTTCATTATGGCGTTTAAAAGAATATTCTTTTCCCCCGAAACAATAAATAATAGCAAATGGAAAAATTACATAGGGAAATTCTCGTTCAGCTTGGGTTTAGCACTACTATCGATTAACCAGGCAGTGGTATCCAACTATAAAATGGATAAAAGTTGGGGTCGAGTCCCAGAAAACAAATAGCAGTATCGAAAAGCGAGCCGAAAGAAACGAACAAATTGGCAAAGCTGTATGTTGTAGCGTTGAGAATAATAACAATTTCAAAGGTATCAACGGAAATGCTGCCAATTATTATTCGATCGAGACTCCGATCGGGATGGAAGTCGTGAACGTCGGGGTTTCCAGTTCTTCGTGTTTTTTCAACTTCATACCCTGAAATGAATGCAGATTTTTATGGTGGAGGCTTCATTATCTTGAAATCAACATTCTCAACAACATAGATCGACAAAAATTGAATATTCTAAGGACCGTTTTATCAATTCACTTAATCAACTGATTATCCAAGGACGCACTGACTACCTATTTTCCAGGTGACTTCATGCTGAAAAATCATGCGTCACGTTTCCACGGGATCAGTTAGTCGGTGCGTCCTTGGATAATCAGTTGATTAGGTATATTGATAAAGCGGCCCTAAGTGTTTTTGAGAAATTTTTTGGAAATGCGATACCCACGTCAATGATGTCAAAACTCGAAAATTACTAACAGCACACCCACCTGTTGGTGCTTATAATGGTTGATGATATCCTGATCAGCAGGGCAGCTCTGGGTGAACGCATCCAATTGATACATGTTCAGCATGTAGCGCCATAAATGGTTCAACTCGATAGGGATTTCAAAGTCCAAGAAGTATTTGCCTGGGGAAAATACATTTTATGGGTTAGAAAGGAAATTTTCAACACCGAGTGAATTGTAGAGCATTAAAATTGATATTTTGGCAAAAAGTCCGATTTTTTAATCGCTTCCGCCATTATCGTCTATTATTTACAATTTGAAATAAAAATTCATGTTTGTTACCCGCAACCCTGATATGCTGTAGCCGAGGCATGAGCTCGCAGTCAAAGCAACACATCGTATCTCCAGTAAGGAATCTGGTATCTTTCTTTCCCAGGTGGTCGTTGATTTTTCTCAGATGGCTAAGAAGGTTATTGGTCGTCCCGTCGTTTTTATTCAACAACATCAGCTTCAATTTCTGAAAATAGTACACGAGGTAACTGCTGAATTCAGAGTTCTAAGCGAGAGAAATAAATTGTCAAGAATTTGAGCAAAATTATTTTTATAAAATAATTATCGCAAAAAAATTGATACTGACGCTATACAAGTTTTCAATGAGTGTAGCGACTTCCTTATCTTGAACGAAGAGGTTATGTCCACCAGGAACGTTCTTCATGATGTGTCTTTCGATTTTCTCGTTTTCAAGGACTGCAAGACCGTTGTCAATAAGGATTGGTGGGGGTGTCGCTTCAAAATTGGTCCTGAAAAAAAAAATGGATGATTACATTTAGTTCCGAAATTCCGCTAAGCGCATTATTTTTAACGCATTTTCAAACAGGATGTTGGATGTTGAGGGAATAAAACAAATCTCGGCGTCATATGTTAACTAATTCTTTTAGATTAACTAGGAAATTGCCTTTAACTACCTGAAATCTGGGGGAGGTTTCTGCATGTCGACGGTCGTGACTTTCAACGAGATCGTTTTCAGCTCAGCGAGCAGGTAGAGGTCCATGAAATATTCCTGGCAAAAGAGGCATGCCCCTTTTCTTCTTCCATCTATGGTGGATGCCTGCGCAAAACGAGAAAATGACGAGATTAACGAAAAATTAGAGATCAAAGTGTAAGAGGGATGAGTTTTTCAGCATTCAGGATAGCCCAATGAAATCAAAATCTACCATTGCCAGCTCTACTACGAGTCGCCTTCAGTTTCCCCTACAGAATCCAAAATAATAGGTAAATGGCTTCTTAGATTAAACATTCAAAAACAGCTTGAACCTGCAATCCGATTTTCAATGATATCCAAGTAAAAATTCCAATATCAGCTCCATGATTCCACAATCCGAAACTCTTTCCACAGCAATTTATCGCCATTCACCAATTTTATCAACTTTCCATAAAATTGCTATTTTTTCAAACGCTGCTGCGTGTGCGCGTAATATTTATTTATCGGAAACTTTGCGGTTCATCAAAGAAAAGACAAATCTCAGAGAGAATACCTGAGAGAACGTCTCACTATCGACCCATCCCCAAATAAATCTCGGATTACCTTTTCAGGCCAACCCAGAGTTAAGGACAAGTTGACATAATTTTCTATTCGTGTCAAAGTAACGGCTGAGTACCCAATTGAAATGAGCGCGATTATTTTTATCACTCATACTGCGACATTATCGCACGTTCTGGTTATACAACAGTAAAGGTTGGTAAAACGCGATCAACGACTGGAATGAAAAACTAGCCGTGTTTGCCGAGCACACGTGACAATCTGAACATTTTCGTGGGCTCGATTTGGTCGTTCGAAACACAATTACCTGCGCCTGAATAATTTTTTTATACCGAGCAATGATTCACGAATTGCACTAATATCACGAATTCTCTTTCAAAAGCATCCAAAGGACCACACCCAACCTGTCAGACGACCGTCGTTCCCAGCAGGGGCAACCTGCGGAAGACTGAGTTATGGGCGGCACAACTGCCACCCTGCCAGGCGATCGTCTTTCGCAGTGACAACTGCCACCTGACGGAGAGGTACCCAAGTGCCACCCCACTTGGAACGAAAAAAAGGGGTTACCAAATGCACATTGAACCTTTCTGACTGGATCACTGATTTCTAAGTTGGTATACGAAAAGCCGTCTCTTCCGGCGCTTCAAATACACAAAAACACATCAAACCTCGGTTGTGTGACAACATGGAAAGTTGAGTCGACAGAAAAACCAACACTGAGCCTACAATTCAAACCTTCGGGAAAACAATAATTCGACAGACGGTCGCCTAGTCGTCCAGTGGTTAAGACATCCGCTTGCGGAGCAAGGGGTCCCAGGATCGCAACTACTTAATCATAATTTTCGGCTGAAAAGAAGATTTTCGGTCAAAAAAGACTTTCTTTCTTTCTTTCTTTCGGTACAGTTGAATTCCAACTCAATTCAACCTCAACGTAAAATACGATATCTCTATTTGTAAGTGGAGTTGCCAACCAAACCTGACTACCATTTGACTATTTTCACGCTCCTGGAACAAACCCTTTGAAATTCGAGCAGTAAATAACAACGTAAACCAGGCACCGTCAAATAAAGGGGGAACTACCTACGATCGAGTTCGAATCACAAAATTATTTTGAACCTATCTATGGCAGATGCCGAATAATTTCGAAAATAGGAAGATACCTATATAATAGAAAAATAGCTTTCGATCCAAATCGCAAAATTTTTATTACCGGAAATAAGAGTGTTTTTTGTAGGTATGGAATTATGATGAAATTCAGTGCTTTTAGAACTAGGATCATCCAGTGGAATAGGATGATATTCACATGAATCGAGGGGGAGAAGAGGTGAATGAGAGGTATTGTTTACCTTGAAATAACTATCGCCCCTTTCTTGACGCTTGTCATACTTGAAAAGCGATTGCGTTGTTTTCAGATAAGTCAAGCGGAAATGTGATAACACACAACGCGTTAGAAACGTTCAACTGCGCCTTGGAAAATGTTAAACCAAACTTTGGTTATGCTTATGAAAATTTCCACTTTCCAAAGACGCGGAGAAAAAATGACTGTCAGTTAATCAACGCCCTGGGTTAATTTACATGCTAGTAAAATATCTATTATCATGAACAAAGAACAAAAGGATTGCACAGCCTTGGCTTGAAGTTGTGGTGAACCCAAAATGCGGTGGGTTACGTTTATTTCACTCCAAAAGCACGGCTTGAATTTTTTGGCATCATTTTGATCAGTCCGGGACTGTCCAGAACTGAATAGCTCCAACATTTTAATTGGAGGATAATGAATGATCAAAATGTGAATACCACCTCTGAAAAATATTTATATGGTTTTATAAAACCACCTCCAAAGTTCATTCTGTACTTTGTAATTATTAAATAAGTAATGAATATGAAATTCATATTTCATAGCATTCATGCATAAATAAAGAATAGTGATGATATACGTGATATTTATATTAGTTAACTACCTAATTAGATTACCTTAATATTAAAAAAAAAATAATGTAATAATGTACCAAAAAATGTAGTTTCCCTAAAGTCGGTTCTAGTTCTGGTAAAATCGATTCTTTATTCCTTGAAGCGAAGTATTTAGAGACAATTCGAGGCAGAACTGTTTATTGCAATACATTGTACACTCAAACTATACAGTTCAGAGATTTCGGAAAGTCATCAAAGCGAACCTCGTTTTTATTACCAGAATTTAGAACCTCTAAAAACTGACACTATACCACTACCCATCATATGAATGGTATTAGCGAATATGTATAAATTTCAGGCACCCTGGCATGGATTATCATTGTGTAAACGTAGGAAGGAGGAAGTAGTGAACATTTTCTGAAAATATAAATTATATTACGGCAGAGGTACCAAATAGGTTATAGGCCTAATAAACTTGAGGGCTCTCACTTCAATGCCAGTAACAAATGGCACATTTTTCCTCCAGGTTTTTGACAATTTCGCACATTTGATACAATCCTCAAACGATCGATAAATATTTTTTGACTGCCATGCACTAGCGTATTCAAGGGGGCCAAGGGACCAAGGCCCCCCCTCAGGCTCCGAGTTTTACAACACTATGTAAAATTTTTTATATATTTTCCAAAAATTAAGAATAAGTTCTTCAGTCCAGTAAATGAACGCTCAAAAGGGGGTCTAGGCTACAAATCTGGACCAATGCAGTTTCTTCAGGAATGGGAGTGAGGCACGTAGGACGTCAACATACTGGAAGTCCCCGACCTTAAACCGAGAGTCAATTTCTATTGTTCAAAGTTATCAAATAACTTTTATTTCATTGAGAATTTAACGAAGAACTACACTATTTGTTCATATTCGCATCCATCATTGGTGTTGATGAACGCAGTCAAGGCTGGACGCCCATCGGCGGCTATAAATCACACGAAATATGACGAACGAGGGATGGGCTTAGAAAAACACGCACGTAGCGTTCCTATCACTAAGCACACTACTATTCTATCCGGAAATACCGGCGGAAAAGAAAACGCTCGTCGAAGATCATTCTTCCTGATGGAATTGAGGTTCGAGTGGAATGCTATAATAAAGCCCAGTGTTGCGTGGTTAACGTACAGAATTTCTTAATATGGTACCAACATATAAATTTTTCCATTCCGAATGTGGGGATTAGGGCAAGGCCACGAGATTAGAAAATGAAACTTGAGGAAACTCTCCTTCACACTCCCACCTGATTTTAATAAAATATCACTCTTAATTATTAACACTTTTTCACGTTGTAAATTATGTATCTATCATTTGAATAGATAGGAAAAGAGAGAATATATAACTAAAAAGAACCGAGTTCGGCGTTCGCACGCATTTTGATTTTTTTATTATCTGTTTTGAATTAAGTTAAGTTGTTTTTATTTTTTTGTGAAAAACCGTGAAGTTGGGTGTCGGCCCAGAAGCATTTTGAAATTGCTTCATGGCGATGATTACTACAGATAGATATTTCGTACAAGAATTTTTTTGAGGTTTTTCATAAAAAGGAATCTAGGTAAGTATAATGAGTAACCAGGCCACCGTACCTACATTCCGCGGTGCTCAGGACGGTGTAGTTGAGTAGTTTTTACGAGCCAGACATCAAAATTTGACGGTATTCAACCTCAACTTTGAGATAATGGAGTTGGTAAACACGTTATAGCTCAGAGCACTGAGAACTAGGTCATCCGTTCCGACGGAACAGATATGTGTCCATTTATAGATCAAGATCGGCTCCATGCATGCGGGAATAAGTGAGCAATGAAATAAGAAATATTGCAGAATGTAGGCGTATTGAGCTTCAACGTGTGATATAAGAAATACATTAAGCAGCGATCGACTTTGGGAACGATCGGAGGGTGGATAAGCTGCGGCCTATTCGACTTCCATCTTAACCGACCTCACATGAAGCTCACAGTCACGTAAAACCATTCAATTCGTTTTTTGAAAGTGTTGAAGCCTGAGGTTGAACGTGGTAACCGCCAACTATTATAGCAACAAAACAATCAAATTTCTGCGCATTAATCCGATGTGTATAGGTCCAACAGAAAGGAGCTGGCCAGTAAACGAAGAAATAATATCCAGATACATAATTTCAAAATCGACTACCGTATCTCTATTAGTTTTGCATTCAATTGCAATTTTAGTTCCCAATATTCCGGCGAAGTATGCCAATAAAAAAGACAACACCCTCCATCAAACTTCCCTGAAAATTTTCCGGCAATTGCCAAAAATTAGCTCAAAAGAATCCCCAGTACCTAGGGCATGAATGCTGCTATTAAAAAAATAGGTATATAATAATCAATTAAAAAATATATATCTAGTTAACCAACTAGTACCTCTACCTACTCAATACAAACCACAAAATTAGGCCAGCACATCAACTTCAATTATCCTTACAAGGGAACTAAGCTCGTTATAATTTTTCCTAAGGACAAATCCGAGTTGTATTTAAAGGTGAGCGCTCGGTCAGTTTTTTCGTAACACCTGCGGTAGAGCGGCTGATCTAATGCAATTATAATGAACAAATTCTCCAGGGTGAAATAGTATGGCGTATAGTTTACGAAATCTACTAGTTGAGAACATTTTTGCAGACGAGATTCCCACACACCTGGAAAACAGCTGCCAAGTGCGCTGGACGTTGGCTTCCTTGTAACTAGCAAGGTTGGTACTTCGATATTACGAAACCACCATGCCATCTAAGGAATTAGCTATTGCGATACTGCTTCTGAAGAGCTAGGGCAGTAAACTAGGGCGAAAAGTCTGCTCAAATAAAATATGGATGATGATGTAAAATAAATAAAATACTGTAACAGCAGGATACAATATTCCAATCTGTTTAACGCAACCGGCAGTTGGACAATTTCCAATTTGTGGGCATAAAAGTGCCAATCCCAAAATTGTAATGATTTTGAGCATATTCTCATCCAATGATAGCAGGAGGGTTTTGAGGAGGTCCGGATTTCAGCCCCATAGGACCAACGCGTTAGATCCTGTCCCTCTGTAACTCAAGGGGGTGAGGCAATGAGTAGGGCCATGTATTTCAGTGCGTAAGAACCATGAGAGTACAGCGACATGTCCAGACTATTTCTGACTCTCTCCGAGAGGGCGGCAGGGCACGTCCAGGACAACTTCGGTTATCGGGCGAAAAGTCAACACCTTGAACGGAGATTTACTTTACTTTTTCTCACTTTAACTGATTTCATTGCCCTAAAATTTGACGTGTTGGCTATCGCAGAGAAAAAGTTTAAATTGAACGATGAAATAATTCGTCCCGTAGATATTCTCGCCAATCCCAAGAACCAACTTGCAGGAAGACGGCGGTGCTTAGTCTAAATCGAGCGCGCACGTAAACGGTCTCGGCTACTAAACTCGACGAGGTTAAGTGGACGGGAAAGTAAACAAGAAAGAGATGTAACGGGAGCATTTTGATTATCGATAGAAAGTGAGGTGAAGGAAAGGTTGTTTCCCTAGCGGACCGGTGTAACTATCACATCACAAACAACGCTGCTCAACGCAGTGGAGAGAGTGAAATTCTGTGAGGACCGAAGCGAGGGAACGAAGCTTTCAATGGAGTTCAAGACCCGATGGAGAGGACAATCAACTCGAACTGTAGCGTACAACGTAGCATGGTCTGCCCATTTTCTATACCAGTACCATACCTTTTTACTTCCATATTTACAGAGTCGTCAATCGGAAAGGAGCTGCAGAAAAACACTTTTACTCACACAGAATCGCTTCCCGAACAAGCGTCTGTGTTCCCGTCCGTGGTCATTAACAAAAATGGCCATAACTCCCTCAATTCTCAACCTTTTTACTTCCATATTTACAGAGTAAATGGAAGCATGTAATCGTCCTAAAATCGACAATCGGAAAAGAGCTTCAGAAAAACACTTTTACTCAGAATCACTTCCCGAACAAGTGTCTGTGTTTCGGTCTGTGGTTATTAACATAAATGGCCATAGTTCCCTCAATTCTAAACTTTTTTCGAATTTCTTAAACTAACATTGAAAACCGCACATGTGAGGGTTCACATTAATATGCAGTACACACTATCCGATGCTAGTGTATATTATACACTATCCGATTGCTGGCTCTTAGAGTGGGGATGAACATGGGAACGTGGCTTGTAAACAATCAAATTGATTGGATTCAATGCCGACGCCACCTCGACCAATCACAGCTATGCATTTAAGACAAACACCTCCCGGATGAATTGACTGATCATGGGATGCTGTTGAGCCATTATATACATTTCTCCCGCAAACTTAGGTCCTCAGCCGAAGCATGAATCTGATCGAATAACAAGAAGGTACTTGTACCTGAATCAAGTAACTGCTGAAGGGAAATAAATTTGTAACGTAAACTTCCCCAAACAGGGTGTTGAAATATTTCCAATGGGGATTACCAATGATTCTCAACAAAAAAGTAATAATCATCGCACCCTCGGAATAATGGCGTCAGGGTACACGCCGACGCTAATCCAGTAATGCAATTTCCCCACCTGGGGAAACCCACCCGTGACTGGGTATTTGAATGGCGAATGAACGAAACGGCAGATTTACTTCGCTTCTCTGGCGCGGTCGAGCAGTTCGAGCAGCGCAAGTGTTTCGGGTGGTCGGGTGGGAAGGGAGTTCTCGTTTGACCTTGTCCTCATCTGTCGGCAGAGCTGGTGAGGGCGATGAGTCAGCCGGTAGGTACCCCTGCGGAGGCTCCGGGACGGTACGACTAGCTGGAGACCATGTGGTTTGCGCCCAAAAAAAAAGGCAGTCTGCGCCCCCAAAATTTCACGAGCCCTTTTGCTTGGGCATTTTTGAGGATTTCAAAGTTCAGATCGGGCAGCTTTGGTCAATAAATGTAAACATTCTGCTTCTTTTTCGAAATTCGAGTCTGCGATAATAATTACATGCTCCTGGATAGCCAGGAAGATCAAGTCCATCGGCTAAAGCTTATTCTATGCGCTGGAACAATTCAGATCTCCAAATCCGTCAGCGATTAAGAAGACTGTGATATTGAAAGTAAAGTGCCTCTTTATCTTCATATGACACGTTCATCACTCATCTTGATCACGATTGAGAGGCTCTTCATTGGGAATTATCTACGCCATAGGGGATAACATAATTTACCAACTACATTGAAGCAAGAGTATAAATGATCGATAATGTACCTACCCATTTTAGAGGGTGATGTTAAAGTCAAGTCGGTGTTTTCTATTTTTTTCTCCGGCCACAAAAATCGACCGATTTGAGCGTTCTTGGTATTAAAATCTTTGTTTTACCTCGCAGAATATGTGGATATTTTTCAAGTTACAATAACTTAACGTATTTTATTTTGGGCGAGTTTTAAATTTGCATAGTGAGTTTTTTTTTATATTTTTGATCTAAACACCCTCAAAAGCAATCAAAATATGATCAAATTGTGTCACACTTTGACGTTTCAAAATATGGAAGTATTGTGTGTTACTTTACAGAGGTTCGAAGCCATAACTTGGTACGAGAGGTATACCATAACCCACGTGCAATTACTGAATGATGGCGGTCTGAAATGGACGTGGTTTTTAAAACTCTCCATCTACGTTCAAGATGGTTATCACACGGTGATCATAGGGAGGAGTGAGATTGTGAGGACGCTGTTAGAATGAGAATGGAGGGTAAGTTGCGCAATTCGGTGTGACCCCTCCGACCCCGTATCAGCCGTTCCCTGCGGAGCTTGCAGAAACAAGCTCGGTTCTGGGGCACAGTCATACGATCCTGACTAGCACATTGGAGAACTCACTCTCTCCTCCGTTCTGTATACTGAGTTTGTGCTGTAATCAATTGAGAGAGAGAAAGAGAGAATACTAGGAACGCTTTTTAACAAATTTTATTCACATTTTTACCTCAATCTTTAATGGTAATTGTAAATTATCAGATGTAGATATTGGAGGAATTTGGACTGATTAATGGGTTTAGGGTGTGTCCGTCAATTCAGTTTCATCATCGAATATCCATTCTTCGAACAAGTAGTTCCTTGGGAATTTAGCCTAAGAATTTCCGCGTCAACAGATCGATGGAAAATTTTATTCGGGGAATAGAGGATATTCTATCATTCTATGAATAAACTGAATTGATGAACCCACCCTTAATGAATTGTTATTGCCCGATTGAATAATTTACTGCCATTATTCAATGATAACGAATGTGATGCGACAGGATTTTAATTATTGAATCACTTTTAAAAATTCAACATTAGGAAACAACCTATTTATAGGTATACCTATTGATATAACCACCGTATTGATAATGAAAAATAACTTATTTACCTATAGATATATAGGTAAATAAGTTATTCAATCATGATAATGTTAATGTTGATGATGATAACGTTCGAACATGATAATGTTCGTAGTACTTATGTGAACAAATTCCAGAAAATTAAGGGGGGCATTGACGAATCTAAGAATCACCTTCTGAACAAGTGTGTGGGGTCCGTCTTGGCGGTATTGCTGAAATGGTCATATCGCCTTGAACTCTCAACCTTTCTCAAATTGCTCACACTGGAATGTGGAATGTTCGTCAACCGAGCGAAACCTATCATTCTGTTCGAGTGGGAATTGGATTACTCACAGAACTTCCGAGATATGAACTCACAGGCCACCAACTTGGGGAACTTTTTATTTCGCGAATTGCGTAACCTGATAGCGAATCCTTTTAACTGAGCGAGAAGAATCATTCGATTTAATGAAATGGCTTCTCTTGTAAAGCATTTTTCCTATTCCGCGAATATCACGTGGATGCCAGTTTGAGTTCAGACACAGAAGTACCTTCAGCTTTAGCTCGTCCGCTGGCATTGAATATACCCATACCTACGTCAGTGAAAATTCTCGAGCAGGAGAATGAGCCAAGCATTAGTCATGAGCTGATGAGGATTTTTTCTGAAATTTTTTAAGGCTTCATTCGACTTCTCTGCTGGCATAGAATGATTACAAAAGAAAAGGAAAGTACTGCGGACGAGTATCCGAGTCTGAGTGATCAACAAATCTGGACGTTGCAGACGTCCTTGAGCCCGAAATAGGGTTTCCTCCATATTCCATTGATTTTGTCTAGGGCCCAAACTTACGGTCACTTCAGCACCGTATTCACCTCCGCCGACAATCAACTCTGAACATTCGGTAATTTGCGTCAGCTCCACCGGTAATCAACTCCGCCGACTCAGGTAAAGGAAGGTACAGGAGACGCCTTATCCGACTATTTTGGTAAAATGCGATTGAGCAAAGTTCCAAATTTTGCCATTAAACTCATTTTTACTTCCATATTTACAGAGTAAATGGAAGTATTGTGATCGTCCTAAAATCGAGAATCGGAACGGAGCTTCAGAAAAAACTTTTTCTTATACACATTTACTCAGAATCACTTCCTGAGCAAGTGTCTGTGTGTCCGTTACGTCCGTTACGTCCGTTACGTCCGTCTGTCCGTCTGTCCGTCTGTCCGTCTGTGGTCATTTACAAAAATGGCCATAACTCCCTCACTTCTCAACCTTTTTTCAAATTTCTTGAACTGAAATGTTTGTCTCAGCAAGACCTAACACCCTGTTTAATCGAAATTTGGATAACGAACAGTACTTCCGATATATTTGCATTTTTAGTGTTTTCTATTTTATTTTTTTCCGGCCACAAAAATTAACCGATTTGAGCGTTCTTGGTCTTAAAATCTTTGTTTTACCTTGCAGAATATGTGGATATTTTTTACATTCCGAAAATGTGGCGTTTTTTCATTTTGGGCGAATTTTAAAATTTTAAAACTGAATTTTTCGATATTTTTGGCCTAAACACCCTTAAAAGCAGTCAAAATATGATCAAATTGTGTCACAATTTTACGTTCAAAATATGGAAGTATTGTGTGTTATCTACGCACCACTGGTTTCAGTAGGTATTTCTCTGGAGAAAAAAAGTTCAATACGGCAGTTTTCTTATAAGAAAACGCACGAATTTTTCAACGGTGTTCTCAGATTTGATTTTCCTCCAGAATTGAAGGAACTACGGCTACTTGAGTGAATGAAGGTCGAAAACACAAAAATGCCAAAAACAGGGTTTTCTAGCGGACTACAAAAAAAAAATGTCAGAGAGGATCGTTAGAAATGTCTTATAGAACATTTTCATTAATTTTTGACAAGAAAATCCTGGGCGGAGATGACTATGCCCTTCGGCCCACTCTCCCAATCATCAAAATCTTTCCCTGAGGGACGAGGATGTTCATGTTTCGATGGATCCCGACGCCCGAGTTGGTACAAAAACATTCTGCGGCCTTCAATATTTCAATTTCATGTTCGACCATCATTTATCTCGTCAAAATATGGTACCTAGTAGTTCTTTCAGAAGCTAACATCGGAATGAATCCCAAATGATAAGAAACTGTTCTCATTATGGTTTCTCCGCCATCTCGAGAGTGCAGACGATGGCGTCCAGCTGCATCATCGCCGGCAACAGTTTTCCACGCCGTTCAGCCATGTAACAAGCGTCTGTCCGCTGCGTCTCGACATAAACTAATAGGCCCGCCCGAATCTGCCGACTGTGACGAGGGAGAAACCCTCTCACTCCTCACAGGCTCATGTAAGGACGCCGCTTCTGTTTTCAATGATGACTGCGCGTCTCCTCGGCCGCTTCACGCATCGCGGAGGACGACGTTGAAAGTGCAAAAAACACTTCGTGATTAAATGGACGCCCTCCGGTTTCATTTCTTCCGACTGGCGCGCGGCTGTCGCTCAGGCGGAACTCGGTCTTCGTTTCCTAGTTCGTCGTCCTCCGCTATTTGCATTAACTATTGGAATATTAGAATAAATAGGGTAGGTAATAATTCCATCGCCGGATTCACCGATACGGAACGAAGATGGTCAAATGGTTACGAAACGTAATCTTGGGAAATGATAAGAGCTCGAAATAACCGAATACCCGTAACCGGTTCGATTGCAATGAATTCAACCACTAACAGTACGATGTGCAAAGGTGTAACTTCTGGGGGTGCCCTGATACACTCAAGCGAGCATGATCACTTCCCTCATAACTGCCTGAGGAGAACCTAATATTTTGTTTTACAGTAATAGTAGAGGACGAATTCTGGTCTTTCGACCACCACTACCTTACGTAGTAGAGTGCCCTTGTGGGTAAGGCACAAAGCCCATGAGCATATGGATACGAACCGGTCCAAAATTCGGATGAGTGGTATGGGGAGTCTCCTGGTTCCTGATCCCACCGTAAATAACGGAGGCTAACAGCCTCTATCCTCCAAATTAGGAGTAACATTTTGTGTCAAGCCAATATCTAACCCATGATAAAAAGAAAAATAGAAGCTAAATTCCGGGTGAAATTTCGACGAAATGTTTCGTTCAGTTTATCTTGTGAACTGTAGCGTACCCAAGGGCAACACAAAAACGTTATACCAAACTACCTACCTGAAACTTCTTCCAAAATCATTCCATGGTGAATCGAGAACTGAAAATTACGTTCGGGCCTCCGATTCGAGTTCCATTTTTTTGGAAGATCACAACAACTCAATTTACTATTGAAGTAAACAGCCGAGGCTCATTTCAATATGCAGTAAGTTCATTTAGACAAAGATGCAGTTCATTATACCTGTTCAGCCCGAAATCAGATTTCCACAGAAACTTCGCTAATAGCCTCAAAGCCGGCAAAGAGCCACACAATCGAAAATTTATACTGGATGCTTTGAGCAACGGCCGCATGAGCGAAGGCGGGGGTTTGTTCAATTTGCAGAGAAAATCTCATGTTTATGCACGACTCAACGCCTTCGAATTCGGTGTCAATGGCGTAGGAAATTACAATTTGTAAGATGTCGAATGCTGATTGTCCTTTGTCACGCAGTCAAACAACTTTCAAGGCAGTATTGACAATCCACGAATTTGCAATCCATCATAAACTCGGCTGAGTGAATAGGCGTCAAAATAGCACGAGCGCCCTCGGAGCCTTTCAAATTGTTGGGCAACATGAACACCATTCAAATAGTACGTATTGAAATATCCGTAGGAGCCATTCAAGAGAGAAATTTCAACAACGTTATAGCAGTTTGGGAGGTGTTTTACCCTCAGACAAATGGGTGAACGTTTTTCGGGATCAGGGTAGGTGCGAAACGAAGATATGACAGTAGTTAACTCCATTTCTAATTTTCAACTTCTCGATGTTAAATATTAACATTCTCAGAAGACATCTGATATATTATATCAGAAGCTTTCAGTAAACACATAATTAGACGTCCTTGTTGTCGTTGATGAATAATTATGCTGGGGCAAACGTATGGGTAATACGTTTTTGAACGTGATAGGTGAGCCGAGGCAAATCAAAACGTCAAGATGAGGTGAGCACCGGTACGCAGTTTCGGTTATGATCCAGGCCTAACATCCGAGCGAAAGTAGTGTTATGTCAGCGATTTTGAATGTTTACGTCAGGGTGAGGAACTGCGCTGCTCCGATAGCAATCTCATCCTCAACGTCTCACGCTCAACAGGCCACACCTCACTCAACCTCAACCGGAATGTAGGAAACGAATTGAGGCCGATTCTCGAACCATCTAAATATTTTTGGGATCATCTATAAAAACATCTGAAAAACAGTTCACTTTCGCTCGTCCAAAATTTACGCTTTCAAATAATTGCCCAAGTATTGGTCACTGCCTCACCGATCATGTGAACGGTCGGCTATTTTTAATGGTTTGTAGAACCATCTGTGTGAATTACCTGGGCAGATTGCGAGTTCTGACCTGTCATCGTTCAATTCATGCCCGAAATTCCTTGCCCTAGTAAAATTCTGGGACGAATTCGTCAAGTCTGGACTTATAGAAAGCTAATGGGACGGTAATAAAAGATTCAGAAAAACACGTCACAAATGTTGAAACCCGCCCGAAATATAAGTGAATAAGATAGAAAAACTAACAATAAAGTGAAAGAAATGCACAAAATATTCTATTTCGGTTCTCCTATAAATCTGACCCGCAATCAACAGTGAATGCGAGATTAGGCAAGTGAAAGCAATGCCAAATGAGCTCATGACCTCGTTGGTGTCTTTGCACTTACCGATGCACAGTAACCCAATTCTTTCAACCTCTTATGTTTTTAACTAAACGGTACAAGTGCAACTGGAATGGAATTTTTCCAACAGGCGACAATGGGATACAAACAATGAGAAACTTTACGGGTTTATTTTCTCCTCCGCATTAAATGAAAAAAGTGAACTCAGGACCAGAAAGAAATGATTATCAGGTTAGTGGCTGATTTCACTGACTGGATTAGAGTCTATCCGGACGCTTGGTGAATTTGTTCGAACATACTTAAGCTTGTCTGGATTAAATATGAAGTTGGTGAAATCGGCAATTCAAGAAATAATTCCCAACCGCAACCCCCACAACCCCCAAAATATTTTTTGTTTTACGTTTCAAAGCGTCCGAATCTTCTCGATTTCGCAACATCCACTGCAATGTTCTGTTTCGGCAAAGATTTTTAAACCAAATTTCACTCGTTAGCTCATTTGTTAACGCCAAAAACACACCGGGTACCAGAAGAGTTACGTAAGGACTAGCTTGACAACTTCGATTTTGCCTCGCATACCTACCAACAATTTTATAAAATGGATATGAGGTGGGTATGAAGGATAATATTGTAAACCAGTTTTCATTGAAGTCTCTGAAGGTCATCGGAGGTTTCCATACAGAAACTCTTCAGATTACCATAGGTCCATATATCCAGGTAATGATTGATAGGCAATACATAGTAGATAGGAAATTATGAATAACCAACCGCGTCGGAAATAAATGGGAGAATAGGTACCAATCAATCGGGAAAGCATTATTCTAGAAATGTAAATATGAATAAAAGGCGCAACCTGTACCACCTGCTGCATACAAATAAATTTGATTGCCATCCAGCAGAAAACATCACGCCTGATGTTTTTCAAAGAGAATGGGAAACTAATTTATTAAGAATCCTTTACAGTTCGTAAAGTACGAAATTCTGGTTTACTGACAACCGCTACTCCATGGAGTCTAATCTTTTTCTGCTTAATTTGGAGGTGGATCATTTTTTATTGTTTACCCGCTACTTGAGAGTTGATGAGGCTGATTGACATCAAGGCATTCCCGAAATAGACTCGAATGACACAGCGCACCGATGAAAGCGGGTACACTTCACAATACTGGAAGGGTACCCAAGTACCAAGAATGTACCACTAACCGACCAAAATGCCGAGTAGTAAGGCATAAATATTGTACTTATTGTCGAAGAATGAACAAATTTCCGACAAAAATAGCAAACGAAAGTCGTCTGAGTCAATTCTAATTTGAAGCAGGGAAGGTGCGACTGTGGGAGAGTGAGAGATCACGCCCAGTGAGTGGTCTATGTATTCTCCAGCCAGAGGGGACTTACCTTGATGATGAGCTCTATCTCAGGAACAGCTCCATTCTCCGTCCCGTTGTGGTTGTTTTCTTCGGACATGTTCAATCGAACAATAACACACTCGAATTTGGAAACACTCGCACGGCAATTTCGAATTGAACAATTAACAACTCGCGAATGAACCGAACGAACACACGAAGGAACAGAGCGACCGAACGGCGGTAACTACTGCGACGGCCTTCACGAGAAACCTACAGGCAACAGCGCGACGGCAGAGGCAGAACGGACAATCGACTACGAGCACGGACACCGACACGGCGACACCCTACCACAACAAGCAACAGGGCAAGCGACACCCGCCGGTGGGTACAGTGTTACCAACAGCAGGGGCCGCGAAACAAGTTCATTGTAGCACACGGTACCGCGTTCTGTTCGAGTTTCGAAAACAGTTCGAAAAAACTAAAACTCAAATCCATCAGAAAGTACTAATACCTAAGTATACTCAGAGCTGATTTATCAATAGTCGATCATTTGAAAATCATTTACTGATATCTTACACTATAACTCAAACTAGAACTGAAACTCAAACTGGGACTCAAACTTGAACTGAAACTCAAACCCGAACTGAAACTCAAACACGTACTGAAAGCCAATCTCGAACCGAAATTAAAACTCAGACCGAGATTGAAATCATGACAGAAACTAAAATTGAAATTCGAACTGCAATCGAAACAGAAATTGACAAGTTTGACTTCGAGTTTGAGTTTCAGTTCGAGTTTAAGTTTGAGTCTCAGTTCGAGTTTGAGTTTCAGTTCAAGTTGGAGTTTAAGTTTCAGTTCGAGTTTGAGTCTTAGTTTGAGTTAGAGTTTCAGTTTGAGTTCAAGTTTGACTTCGAGCTTGACTTTCAGTTCGAGTTTGAGTTCAAGTTTGAGTTTCATTTCGAGTTTAAGTTCGAGTTTGAGTCTCAGTTTAGGTTCGAGTTTCAGTTTGAGTCTCAGTTCGACTTTCAGTTCAAGTTTGACTTTGAGTTTCATTTCGAGTTTGAGTTTCAGTTCAAGTTTGAGATGGAGTTTCAGTTTCATCATGAGTTTGAATTTCAGTTTGAGTTTGTGTACGAGCATGAAATTCAATCTCTGGGTTTCCATTTCAACTTGAATTTTAGTATGAGTGAGTATGAGCTTGAATTTCAATTTCCATTTGAGTTTGAGTATGTGTATGAGTTTTGATTTCAGTTTGGATTGTCGTATACGTTTGAGTTTCAATTTAGGTATGTATATGAAGTTAGGTTGAGTTTCAACTTGGCTATGAATATGAGTTCGACTCTGAGTTTAATCTCAGTTTCAGATTCAGCTTGAGTTATACTGTAGGTTTGAGTTCCATCATGAGTTTCAGTTTGTGTATGAGCTCAGTTTCCCCCTCTGAATTGCTGCTAATTTTTGACCAATCGGAAGTCAAACCGTACGACGTCACCCGGTCGGACCGTATTCTTGTGAACACAACTAACCTTTGTTGATAAGTACATTCAAATGACAAGAACTGTAAGGAAAGAATCGAAGAAAGTCCAATAATTTGAACCGGAAATTGAGGAAAAAATTGTATTTCAAAATAAACATCTCTCTTCATCACAATTCTAGGCAAACAGTACACAGCCGTACATGTTTGGTAAGCGAATTGCAACACACCAAGGCAAAACACCTAGTTTAACAATCAACCAACGACAATTCTAGCCCCGGACTTCATTACCAGGTACATGTTATTATTTGTTGTTTGACACAACTCTGGTTTTAAATTTGTACAAAACTGTCAACAGTCGGTTAACAGACTGTTAAGCAGCTAGTCACAGCATTTGGAGAAAAGGGCCGAAATGACAGACCACCCGCTTTAATCAAACAATTCTTTCAGAAAGATCGTCGCTATTTAGAATATTTGGTGATAAGGATTACCAAATCCGTCGAAAGGCTTCGAAAAACAATTCTGGGTTTTCTTAGCTGGGCAATGGACTCAGATAAGGTAATACTGGAAAAGTGTAAGTCAATGCGAACAAAACCTTAAAAAAGTAGGTTCTAACCGACATACGCTTGATATACCAATCCCGCATGAATGAATTACCTGAAAACCGGATCATCAAGGATTCAATTATTTTGGAGGCACTGCTTTTTATAGGTTATGTTTGGACTGAAGTGTATATTGCTCGAAATTACCCACGGTCACTGTCAGTAGTCGATCTGAGAAGTCGTTACAATATTTAATGATTATCCGTGTTCAGCAGTGAAAATTAATGGTCCTCTTACAAGTTCGCAGCAATAAGACATTTAAGAATGTGGTGGTATTGTTTTGTAGCATTTTATTCGTAATCGTCTTATTGCGGTATTCAGGAGAGAATATTCAATACCTGAAGTCCCCAAAAGAGCGTTTAAGATAAAAATTATTGAACTAGTAACCCCTGGTAAAACCGCAATTTAAATTTGGCATCCCTTCAATATCCGCAATAGTTTACGAGTGTACGAAACAAAATCAATCGTTTGCGTATAGTAAACATTGCTGACAATTTCCTCACTTTGGTACTACGGTCCCAGATGAACAAAAATCAAATTTCCCATACAAAATAATAATGACGGTAAAACCTCCCACGAGAATCGTTAAAAAAACGATTCCAGACCAATAAGAAATTGGAATAGAACGGAGTAGAACAGAAGAGAACAATGAAGATGTCGAAAGATAGGTACCTCAAATTGGAAGGATCAATTTAAAAAACTTAACTCTGTGGTCGAAGCTTATTACATTGCTCTTTTTCCTCTCGTGGACTGGGATAGAGAAGGAAACTCGTCGGTGCTGGACGGATTAATTTCGCGCGAACCATTGCTCGTGTACGAGGCGCCCGTTCCTCGGGTCATGCTGCCCTGGCCTCTAGCCCAGGGGTTGCTTACAGAGCGGCCCGCCATGCCCTGCGACGAATATCCCATCCTGGATCCCCTGCTCATACCATATGGAACGCTTATTTCTTCTTGAGCGCTTCTTTCCAAGGGTTTACCCCAGGCGTTCGTTGCGGGTTTCGTCTGAGCGGTTTCTGCTTCCTTAACGTCTGCGCCCTTCAAAAAGCCCGACAGAGCAGCGTTACGTCTGAGCGGCCTGTTTCCAGCATTACCGTCCAAAGACGGGAAATCGGCTTCGTTATTGTTCGGCACTGCTGGTTCGGATGATGCTGTCTTAACAAAATTACTGGCGCCGTTGGAAATCGACTGAGAATTCGTTGTTTCCGAATGAGGGACGCTGGTTGGCATCGGTGGGTTAGCAGTAGAATACTTTTCGCCAGGAAAATTGGGTCTGACAGGCACGCTGGAAGACGACTGTTGAGTTAGGCGGGGCACCGGTTTTGAGTGCTAAAACACAAAAATTTTGGACATCCTGAAATTTTGGCGATGCGTTCTTACATGAAGACTAATTCATAAAATTATTGTATTTCTGCACCACCGTTGACGGAATGGACTAAAACTAGCCAGATGACCAACGAGGTATCTAGTGGCAAGCACAGCTGCCCACGAGGACTGACCTGGGGTTCGTCCAATTTTTGATGACGCCTGCGCTCCTGCAAGATGTGTTCACGTTTCTTAGCTTTGGGTAAGCCGACACTGTTGATCAAAATCGGCTTTTCTTCAGCCGCTTGCTTGATTCGGTTCAAGATCGATTCCGAAGATGGTTGCTAAGGCGAGAAGAAATATATATAAATGAGAGTTTCAGTAATTGGTTCAACATACCCTTGAAAATTGCTCAACGATCAATCAACTGATTTTGAGGAACCTTCAGGCATCTTTCAAAAGAAGTTACATGAAAAATCATAATATTCCAAAACACATCTGTTGTTAGTAATTGATTGAACTCAATGGCTTCCAATGACAGCCACTATAACTAAACAATAACTATTTTTACAATAGTGTCATCTTACGTCATCCCAAATATCCGAATCGTCGTAGCTGATATTGTAATTGGTAACCGGAGCTATCCCCTGAGGAAGAGTATCCCTCCCGACTGATACAACAAAATTGTCAATGATTCCCCGATCTGGGCAAGTCCTTTTATGCTCCTGGAAAAGAGAATATCAGGAGAATAAAATCTTTCAAAATGTCTGTGAAACAATCAATTTTTATAAGAGAACGGAAAAAATGTGAGAAGGTACCTCTAGCAAAGCAACATCAATCAAGTGAGTTGTGTTGAAGGGGCACGGCTCTTTCCTCGGACCAACGTAGTTGGGATGGTCTTTCAACAAATGGAATTGAATCTGGGTTTTCAATATCGAATGACTAGGCTCATACGGGCACTGAACGTAATTGGAAGGATCCATGGTCTAAAAACGAACAAATCCAAAATTTCTCATGAAGCATACGATTTTTTTAACACAACGTGATAGGTACAACTTGACAAATCTGGCTCCCGTCACCTTGAGGTAAATCCCTTTTTACGTCATCCCGGTTACGACTCCTCAGTTAATTAGTTTGTTATAATTCAGTTAGGTAGGTACATGTCAAATGAAACATTACATTATCCAGCACTGCGCGCTCGCATTTCAACGGGAAACCCTAATCAGACTAAGTCGACAGCCATCAGGAAAGCAGTAATCAGGCATTAATGACGAACGTAACCTGACGGCTATCCTGCAAATTTCAGCTGCTTACAGCTCTAACAGTTTCCAGTCTCTAAAAGACTGAATCCGAGAGACTCACACTCAAAGATGAAGCGTAACATACTCAGTCACAACACCGGAAACATAACATCCATTTACTGAAACTAATTAGTTATCCGAAAATGGATGAACAAAATCACTGTCCAACTAACATATCGTCGTGTCAGAACCATCATGATTGTTAGATGCGCTATGATGGTTCTTAAACGACGATATGCAGCATAATACAAGTGAGTAGAAATGAAACGTCGGAGTAGAAAGGACAGCTGACTCAGCTGACAGTAGACTCCAGAGTGAGCACTCAGAGCTGCAGCCGCATTCCCCAGAATTCCTCCCCATCGCTGAAATTTGTTGGTTCCAGGGATCCAACACCAGTGGCAGTCCACGTAAACTGAACCTAGGTAAGAGCTCCAGCAACAGGCTGGAGGTAAGTAGTACTTTACTTATGTAAAGAACCAGGTCGTACTGCTCACGCTCAACATCACATTCAACTGGATGACCCATCGTCCGGTTCTTGGACCAACCATTTAAGCTATTGACTATCAACGTAAGGATAATCACGTGAGAAACTATAAAACTACAATAAAATATTAATTATTTCAATAAATAAACCAGAAATTTAATCTATACGACCTGTTTAACATTACCTCTACCTTCTACCATCATATTGCATCATGGGTTAGGCTAAGTACCTTAAAAGGGCAGATACCCAAGGGTCCTTTCATTAGGTATCTATTAGGGAAACTATAATAAAAAGATTCAGCTCGAGTCGTTAACGAATACTCGGATAGGAATAATGTGAAAACTTACTGCGGGTCCACTGGTCGACCTAAATCGAGAAAAATATAAAGTTTTTGGCTGGAAATTGAATGGTAAAAGGATTTCACTATGCACAATGGGTTACTAAACAATGAAGTAAAACTAATATACCTAACCAAAAAAACAGGAACGAGAAAACTACAGATAAAATTATTTATGAAGATGAACTAGAAAGCTGTCGACCAACATGAGCACAGACGAGGAGAGGAGAGGCCAATCTCGAGTTTGGAGTAGAGGGAAGGAAGAAGGAACCAACGCAAACGTAGCGGGGACAGAAGCATGGACGCATGCGCTAGGTAGAGGGCTCAGTGTTGCCTTCTCGACGGCTGCGATTCGGTTTCCCCATTCATGAGGTGTTGTCTTTTCTGAGGCGAAACAAGTTCTTTCTAAATCCCTTAAAAAATCAGTTTCTTTTTTTGTTTTGCGGTTTAAAAAAAAATTGGCCCCCACTCTGGGCGAAAATATAACGCTGCTTGGCCTACGGTCACGCCTCAGCTGATAGCGGGATTTTCGCTGCTCGCACTATCAACCTGTTAACAGTGTTACTGATGATTTAAAGTTTTCAAGGTTTTGTGTTGTGACTTGTGTTGAAGGTTCAGCATCAAGGCTGGTAATGCGCGTCATTTTTTTTAGATAACGTAAATCCTCAGGATGTCCTTGTTCGCTTGAATATCTGCGCTGAAACGATAAATTCTAACTAGGTAATATTTTTTGGTCCGGAACAGGTCGGAATAGTCTCCCGCTAATTGGACTCCCGCGAGTGGGCGTTACGAGCATCAAGTGTCCTCATCCCCAGGAACGCCCAGGAGCATAAGCAATCTCCCGTTGAAACGACATCGAGTGGCTGTTCTTCATGGAATTGAAGTCACACAGCTTCAACGTGATCTTCATTTCAACTCTTTGCGAAAGTTAGTTCTATTTCTGGTTTATATTAAAACAGGCATCCTAATGCTTATAACAGTGACCTTCATCCCAATTTTTTAATCTCACGACGCACGGCTCGACGTGTCGACGTCATGCGTTGTTTCGTCTTACCATTAAGTAAGCAATGATTTTCGGATATCTGTCCCCCATCCCGAACATCGATGCGAGTGGGGACAGCCGGCACTGAATCTTTCGGGCGGCCTGACGTAAAGAGCGGGAAATGAACTGACCAAATTCGGTAACGCCGTGTGCTTCGAAGCGGTGTAATTTACACCCATGTTAAACATCAACGATGCCTAGGGTCAGTTATGGGTTTTGCTGGTGTTTCAGGGTCTGGACCTGAATTTGAGAGCCGCTCGCTTCGTACGTGAAAATGAGCCTAACATCCACTCCGCTCAGCACCATCGACGACGAGGCGAACGGGAATGTGCTCATCGAGGTGGAGCCCGATCTTCTCGACCCTTTCGACAGTTCCCCCACCAAAACTAATGGGGGAAATTTCTTGCCCCCATCGCCGCAGCAGAGGATCAGCGGGTCGTCGACTGAAAGTTTCCCAACCCCAGATCCGAAAAAGAGGAACACGCAGGAGCTGGATAGTGAGTAAAAACCACGATGCCGATCTAAAGTTCGATGTATTCGAGAGATTAGTTCAAGAATTTTATATTCCTCGCAGGTAAGAAGCTAAACAGAGGAATCTCTCGGGCCACTGACAATGTGAATCTCGTCTCTCAAGCCCGCTCAGTCATACTCGCTGAATCGTCGGACCCAGAATACATCTTGGAGACGCCCGTGCACACGTTCGCCCTTCCTGACATCAATGCGTACCCAGGTCAGTTGATGCCCCTGTTCCTCGATTTTGAGAAATGAATCCCCTGAATTGCGCGATCGTGTAAATTTTAAACGAACTTGTCAATCCCTCAGATGACTTCCGGGCCTTCCTTGTGAAGGACTTGATTGCTGTGTCTACCCAACAGTCGCTCGAACAGGCTAATCGTCTGAATTGGTGGACTGGCTATTGCCATCGGCTTTGGCCACTTTCGACTAGCGGGGATGGCAATTGTTTGCTTCATGCTGCTTCTTTAGGTGAGCAGTCAATGTGTTTTCCAATGCAATTGTCACAGACTTGTGTCATTTAGCCCTTTGCACAGGCTCTGATAATTTGCATACCCTTATCAAGCATAACTCCTCTGATAACCAGGTATGTGGGGGTTCCACGATCGTTTGCTCATCCTCCGGAAAACATTGCACGGCTATCTAACACAAAGCCCGAGAGGTGAGTCGCTTTGGAGACGATGGAAACGATACCAGAACCTGCTGAACGCCCAGGCGGGTCTCGTCTACTCTGAAATCGAATGGCGTCAAGAGTGGAACGCCATTATCAACATGGCGTCTTCCGAACCGAGGCTGAGGAGGCTTAGCGTCCAAAGGTAACCTGGATCGTCAGAAATTTGCTTAAGTAAACCATGAATCATCATGGAGGTTCAGAAGTGTTATATCTGGGCATTCCTCAATTTCAGCGAACCTGGATCTGACACGGGTGCTGGAAATATCTACGAGAGCCTTGAAGAGGTTCACGTTTTGGCTCTCGCCCACGTACTGAGGAGGCCTATTATCGTTATCGCTGACACTGTTTTGAAGGTGAGTTTCCGCTTTTACTTTGGCGATTGAACGCTCGGCTTTCAACCGTTGATGATATTCCGCGGTTTTAGGATATGAACGGAGATGATCTTGCCCCAATACCGTTTGGCGGGATCTACTTGCCCCTGGAATGTTTACCATCCGAGTGTCATCGATCTCCGTTACTTTTGGCCTACGACGGAGGCCACTTCTCCGCCCTTGTGGCCATGGACGTACCTTCTACAGGGCCTAATAGCGGTAAGCGGCGCAATGTCCAATGCTGGGATTATGATACATTTTCTTCAAGTTTTGAAAATACGCTGTTTGATCGAGTAGACGCTGGAAAATTCCTGCAAATATACCCAGCTATTATCTGGCTGATATCGGCTATGGTTCTTCTTAGGTTTGGCTTCAGCGATACCGCTCACCGATAGCAGTGGTGAACTCTTGCCAATTCAGTTCAGCGTCGATCCAGGGAACGGGAACGATTCAGAATCGGGGGATCTGACGATGAACGAGAATCAAGATTTGCTCGCTGCCTACTTGGACCTTATCAAACTCGACCCCAACGTATGAATGAATTTCATTGCCTATAGATTTACGCTTTGCAGGATAAAAGAGCTTTTTGAATAGAAGCATTGACGCATCATTGAGTATGTGAGAGTTAATTTTATCAACTATCAACGTTGAATAGACAAAATTGGAGGTTTTCAAATTTTTGGAAAAACCCAACTTTGTTCAGGTTGGGAGACTCCAGAGCCCCAACCCCAACCCCCATAAAAAGTCACTCATTATCCTGCAGGGAAGCAGAGCGCCGACACCTGACGAGGGTAAAAATAACGGCTTACTGGGCAGCATAAGCAAGTCGGTCGGCCAGAAATTGCGGTTGAAACTGTCTCGCAGCAATTCCCAGCGGCAGAAGCTCATACTCTGCGCAATCCTGCACACGGACAAACGTCACGAGTACCACGACGTTATGATCCACAATTATTTGGAAACGGCACGCCAGCGGTTCCAAATTCAGCAAGAGAAAACTCAACAATTCGTAAGTTGAACGCCTGGCATAGTTTTCTGCACGGTTAAGCCATACAGAGTTTGTTCTACCGTTTGAACAATTTTGCATTTTTCGAGCATTCATATCTCACAACTTGATAGGGACGATATAAAACTGATGTGTGGGGCCTCAACTGGTAGTTTTCTGGAACGGCTTGGTGAGGTGGAGCTTTTAGATCACGCTAACTCCGGGTGTTCTTCTTGTGGTTAGTAGAAAAGCGCAGCGATACTTTAAACATCTATTATGCTCTACTTCCAACCTTTTCGGCGCTTTGGATTTTTTTCAAAAATTTCATTTACTAATTTTTGCTCTTTTCTGGACCTGAAGTTTCCAATGAGAGTGAATAACAACCAATTCAGAGCAATCGGTGGTAGGTACACTTGGAATCAACTGCTTTTCTATTACCCTGTATCACTTTCTCTATCGAATGGATCTTCCGTGTTTTCGCCTAACTTCTGTACATACGTCGACTTCAGTGCCTACCACTAGGTGTCGGGTGTCAACTGATCTTCACGTTTTCTTTCCTATGCACCTAAATTCTAACTGCATGTCCACCGCTGTTTTGATCCTTCCATTTGTACTATTAATCATTGTAGGCGGTATGACAGGATGGACCGCAGGTGCCGCCAGCCGAGGAAGGTGTCGCCCTCCGCTACAACGCCGGCAAATCGCTATTCTACACCGAAGCCGACCAAAATGCGCACGTCAGGGTTAGCCAGATCGCTACGGTCAAATATCCGACCAATCGCGATCCCACCCTGTATCTATCCAATTCTACGTTTTACGACGAACCTAGTCTCGAAGTGTGCCACACGAGTTCCCACCACAGTAATTCTTAGCTTTAACATTTACCCTGTTGACCATGATCCTGATAGACTTTCTTATTTACTCCTTTAAGAAACTGTTATCGTGCTCTAATCCCTATTTGGCACCAATTTTAAAACGTCTATGTTGTGTCTGAATTGCGACTTTGTACCTTCAAGACACCCACTGATATCACATAGCTATGAGATATTCCAGATTGTTATAGGTTGGTCTTGATCGAACAGACCCTCAGATTGTTCGACTGTTGTAAAAATAGTGGTTTTGTACGCCATTTCTACGGCTTGTTGCACGAGGGAAAGACGAAGTGTTTTATACTCAAAACCCCGTGAAAATAACATCCATTTACTGAAACGAAATAATTAACTGAAATTGAATTAACAATATCACAAACCATTACCAATGAGCGTCAAACAAAACATGAGCGGGAAAAACGGAGTAGAAAAGATGGCTAGGATAACCTGACGAGAGATAGTCTCCCACCGTCGAGAGACTGGATAGATTAGTCTCTAGGCAATTGTTTATGAGAAATCCAAGATGGCCGTCGCCCACTTGATACTGAGGTCTCTAGTCTCTGAAAGCTTGTCTCAAGCCTGAGAGACAGACTTTCGAGCTAACTTAATCCCCCTCCCCCGATGGGTATCATTACCCCAGAAATTTGGTTTTGATCGCGACAGCCCCAGCTCATCTGAAATGTTTCATGCTATGTGGGTATCTTTCTTGTCGTATCTGACATTGTTAGTTCTAGTGTGTAAACTATTTACCATTGTTGTTGGTTTGTGGCTTTCTATAATGCTTCTATTTTTCAAAGCGATTTACAGATCGAATATTGATAAGTGCGTTTGAATGTACAAAAAGTCAATCATACAGAAAGAAAACGTTCTTAGGGAATTTTTGAAAAATCATCCCTTTTACTAAGGCACAGAATCCCGGGAAAGCCAAGTTAGCAATCGCGTCGAGATTGCGATTTGTGGCCTATGCCACTATATCAAACCATTCGCATTTTGTCTATCACACCATTCGGATTTCGCGATGGGTCCATAGTGTTCTAAAAAAAATTTCATTCGACGATGGCCAACCAAGATTGGGCTGCAGCTGAACAGTGAGCAAAATGAATTTTCTCCCTCTATGCAAGTTTCGAGTTACCCACCTCAAGTTCATACCAAATAATACAGTTTTGCGTGCTCCAAATTTTTTGTTTGAATTTTCGTTCAATAAATGAAAAGCTAATAAGCGGAAAACAGCTGCGTTGTTGGAGGAGAACGGGGACCAATTTGTATTTTGGAGCACGCGATGTCAATAAATGTCAACAATTATTGTTCTAAAATAGCCAAAACGCCCAAACTCGACTTGAAAACAACAAAATTTGTTGTTTTGTTGTTCAGGGAGGGAGGCGCACTGAAATTGTGAGCCTTCCTCACCCTTATAGCTCTAATACAGGCCTTAAACGTGGAAAAATGCTCTGTTCAAATTACGCCACTTTTCTGCCAATGTTCCGGTCCAAAAAGTCAATCGGACTCTTGCAGGTCATTGTCAAATCATGTTATCTAATCTTAATCAAAATTGACTCGTTCTTCCGATAGTAACTTGTAACTGCCTGTTTAAACTACTGAATATATGTATACCTATTACGTAAGGTATATGTCTACCTATATTATATGTGTTGGTACATGATCTGGTTGATTATGTAGTTGCAAGATTGGGCTAGTGGGAAATGACCATATTTGCTCCAGTCGACTGGCCGCAGCATTACGAACCAAAATCCAATAGATACTAAATCATATTGAGAAATTGTGGAATCCCATAATTTGAATAAAAACTCAAAAATGAGAGAAAATGTATAGTCCATTCCACTATTAAGGTACAATTGTAAACCGGTTTCTGTTATTAAAGAAGAAAAGTTAAGCGGTGTTGTTCAAAACGGTTCCCGACAGCTTTTTCTCCCCAATTCGCGGAAACCAGTGGTACCACCGGATTCCACGAAAAACCAATTCAGTGATACCAATAGGTAACTCATTTTTGCCAAAAATCGAGTTGTCAGTGTTGGATGCCGAATGTCGACAGCTTTTCTCTCATTTTTTGAGTTTTTATACGAAATCCAAACTACGAATTGGGAGAGGATGTGAAGAAGTACCTAATAAGGTTTAGTATGACATTACTTACATACATTATTCGCAAAGCTTTTATGGCCATTCTTGAGTTGGATGGATCGAGATATGGCTTGCTGAAGGTGGACAGCCCGAGCTTGGCCGAATCTGTTGGAGTTCCAGAGATTTCCATTTAGAGCGTTGCATCTGAGGCTCTTCAACTCTGTGCTTTAGTTCGACTCTCATCATTTGCAAATGTGGTCATATTCTCAAAGTTTTGCGCTTGGAGCTGCTGTTTGAGAGACATTGGGAAAGTTTCTTAGTTTTTGGATCGTAATCATGAACTTCAAGAAGCGGTTCTGCTGTAAGTAGGAATTCCATATGAAGTTGACAGAAGTAGCTTCTTGACGGTTTTGGGGATGACAATCCCGAAGTATGAATTTCACACTTGGAAGTAAACAGGCGCGTCTCGAAAGGTACCTGAAGGAGCCGAAAATTCGGCGTCCTAGATTTCTGGGCTCAGTCGAAAATCCTCTAGGTTACTCCCAGGTTGATACACAGGACCCTGTGGGTTAACCCAGGACTAGCATGTCTCTGGATGCAGCGTCTGTGAAAGTGCTCCAGCGACAACTCCATATGGAACCGTACCAAAGGAGCTTTTTTGAAGCACATTCTTTCAGGCCGCCCTTTGGCAGCAACTTCAGAAAACCATGTGTCTCCATTGGCGAATTTTACAGGAGGCACCAAAAACTTTTAACGTCTTAAAACGATTTCTTATTGCTTTAATACACGAACTGCATCCAACAGCCGATGTTGTGTAGCATTTTTATCAATATTACGCACAATGAGGAGTTACGTGTTTTTCTGGGTTGAAATGGAACGGTCCAGATCTGAGTGTTATTTCTTTCGACGCTTTCCACGAGGACACGGCTTCGGCTGATGAATCAAGCAACCCTAATTGACCTACAGAGCTCAAAACCTTATTTTCGGAAAAAATCAACCTTGCATGGTTTTTTGAAGTTACTGTCGCCACGTTACTGAAGATAACACATCACCTTGCTTCCTCTGCGATCCAGGCGTCTGTCAAGAGATCAGGGGTGTTGATATCGACAAAATATTACAACGTTTTACTGGGTAATTTTTGCGTTAGGCTTCTAAATGTAGTTCTCTTGCAGATTACTTTGTTTCAAGGATGTTTGGCCATCTGAATATACGGCAACCTTCATTTTCTGGAGACATTCTCACTTTGAGCTGTTGTTGGACTCGCTTGTTGTGCACTTGTTATTGTTTCGCTCTAGAAAATGGAGCGATCGCTTTTTGTTTTCCCAACAGGCACAACGCTAGAATTTATGTTAACTGTCGATGGTACAAAATTGAAGACGATACCGGTGGATAGAAAAGGATTGTGTATTTCGTCGTCTGAGGCGCAGCATGGCACATCTAACATTTGGCAAATTTTCAGGAAAAAGGAAAAATCAATTATTTTCGAATGCATTAACATAGGTATCCAAGCGTATCTAAGGGATATTTCAGTGGGTTCCACGACGAATTTAGCGAATCTGAAACCGAGCAGTGATGTGGCACAGAGAGTAAACATGATTTTCTGTTTTACCTAAAAACTGCCAAATTGTTAGATGTGCCATGCTGCGCCTCAGACGACGATTTATTAAGGATCCATTGCGTTTGAATTGAAGTAAACGTAACAAACTAATTCGTTTAATACAATTTGATGTAATAAATGGCAATGACAATTCTCATTCTGTCATTTTCCCTCTGATACAAACGTTAGTATTAACATTTTTGGTTTGTATACCGAGATTTTTCGTTCAGTCGGCAACACCAGCTATCTGAGATAGTAACACATGATGCAAGGAGTACCCAATTCCCGATACCGAGTTAAGTAAATAAAAATTTTAATATATTTAATATATTTTTATTGTCCATAGGGGTCTCAACCCCCCCTCCACCTATTTTCCAGCATAGACGGTCTGTGGTCTGTAGGGGGGTTGAGCCGATTGTCCGATCCGTACTTTACGCATTCCTCCTCCTTCAGGTCAGATTGCTGAGCTCAAGAACCTGTAAAGCACTTACTCACAACCTCTCGCAAAACTACGGATCCGTTTCCTCGCAAATGGCGACAATTTTAGCGTCCGGCGGCAGAGTTTCGGCTTCCATGACCGACGTGTTTGACGATATGACGTGTCCCTCCTCGTCGACCATTTCGATCACAGCTTGAATCGCAGTCTCGATAGTTTGGTTTTGAATCTGTGGGATGGAGGAAACTAAAGCTGAGTCCGGGAAAGTCGAGAGTTCGTAAGATTGCAGTTGGGAGTTGGGTGTCTTCTCGAGCTAGCTCTAGGGTGTTGGGTGATCATTAACCCCTGTCCTTGTGGGTAAGGCACTAAGCCCATGTGCATATGGATGCAACCCAAGGAACCGGTCCACAATCCGGATGAGCGATATGGGGAGTCTCCTGGTTCCTGATCCCACCTTGAATAACGGAGGCTAACGACCTCTATCCTCCAAATTAGGAATAAGTAAGAGGAAACGCTCACCTTTTCGACATCGTCCGTTTCCATCACTTCTAAACTTTCCAGTCTCACTGTGCGCAGTCGAAAACACCCATCGTCCTCTTGCCTGTAACTGAAATGGAAATTCATCTGGGTAAAATAAGACCAATCGAGACGGCGACCGTTATTTAGGCCATGACGATACCCGTGACTCACATGAATCTTGAATAGCCGGCCGGTTTTCGAATCTCGTGCACCCTGGACAGATGCCGAGTTAAGCGGGCTCCGGTTGTGAACTTTTTATCGCAAAGATGGCAAACGTAGAGGGCTGCATCTTTGATGGTTCCATCGCCGTGGACCTGAGAAATTGACGATTCACGATGAGGCATGAAAATTTGACACATCAATCTTGAACTGCCCGAGGTTCCTCCAGTCGAATTTCAGAACCTTAGAGGAATAAATTGAAAATATTCGAATAAGAAAAAATTAGACTTTATGGCCCCCGAATGGCCTGAAAGGGGAAGCTGGAAGGAAGGTCCTAAAAATGGCATGGCGTGGGATTTCCCCTGCGTTTGACATCGTTGGCATTGGGCATATTCAAGTTTGGAAATATCTATCGCCTTGTTTAATCATTGCAAAATCAAGGTATAATAGATCCTTTCCACCCGATATTACATTGGTACACGAATCTGCGATGGCTACCTTGTAGATATGCCTTATGAGGACGGAGTGACGTTTACATTTGAAATCGCAATCTTCCACACTGCACGAATAGTGGCTGACGTCTTTACTGTGCGATAGCAGATGGTCCTTCAAGTCCAAATTTGATTTGCATCTGAAAAAAGATCGCGTTTACCAAACAAACTGAAAATCCTAAGCGTAGAAAAAACGCCATCTCTCGAGCGGGAGAAAACAGCTATCAAAAACTCTCCAATGTCTGATAAGGGAAACATTTTAAAAAATTTGACAAAAGTACTAACGCGTGTTTACAGAACGAGCATTGGAACGGTCTGTAGGGCAGATGACGGTAGCGAATATGCTGAACCAAGACGGAGGCGCTGACGCAAGTCAAATCGCAATAGCAGCATTTGTGGTGATGAACGTGCTGACGCATATGATCCCTGTATATTCTCTCGTTGGGCAGATACGTGAAGCAGTAAGCGCATTTGAAACTCTCTGCAAATAGTTCAAAATCGATTGAGCATTTCGAAAGAAATTTCCGGAACGCCAAAAACGGAGGCCACGTTTCATAAACTTGCCATCGATTGAGTTTTTCTGCCGGACGAAGTGGTCGGAGAATTTTGTTGTGTTTGCGAACGTATTGCCGCAGACATGGCAGGCGATTATTCGCTCCCCAGTATGCTTTTTCACATGCTCCAATAGTTTGCCTTTTACTTTCGGTGTACTGAAAGAACAACCTGAAAGAAAATAAGATGAATTTACAGGGGGGAAATTGAACATTTCTTGACTTTGGCCCAATTTTTAGCTCTTTTAACTTAATGTTAGAAAGCTACAAATAGCGTGAGATTACTGTAAATTTAACGTCCTTTCAAACGATAGGTAAGTACCTTTCCAGGCGCAGCAAAATGGCGAATTTTCAACGCCTCCCACATGGAGTGATACGTGACCTATGTGCTCCCGGATTCCAGGGGTTTCGAAGGTACAGCCATCCCATTGGCAGACGTAAGTATCAGTCCAGGGTGGGACCGCTGCATTACCCTCACTTTCCGAATAGTTGCAGGGCTGTACAATGAAATAATTTCTAAGAAACTGAGTATCGCCGATTTGCACAAAATACTCTCAGATATAATGAGCTTCAAATGCAGTCTGTATTTTTTGGGTTAACTGACTCACGGGAAGCTCTTTGTTAGCGGCAACTAGGGCTCCTTTGGCCTTCAGCATGGTGAGGTAGCTGTGGTACTTCACATGTCTCACTATCTCGGACGAGCTGTCGGAAGAGTGCTGACAGTGTTTCCACGAGCATTGGTAGTGTTCTGTTAACAGAGTTCAGAACTCCAATAAGATCACAGAAGGTTGCAGTTAATAAGTCATTTAAAATAAATTGGTTAGTAAGTTATTGATAGTAGAAACATACAATCGGGAGTATATATTGCACTAATATAATAAAAAACTGGCATAGCTGCCCTACACATGCGCAGTGAAGGTTTCGTAATGTTTGCAAGTGTGATTGCTCCCAAACCTTGCACAGGGCATGCGCGAGGCACCTACGAATGCTTACATTCACGCTCCTGGAACAAACCCTAAAACTAGCGCATTATCATGGAAAATTAAAACTCAGGTGGAGTAAACCACGAGCAAAACTTGAGATAGATATTTTAGACCAAGAGAGAACGTCAGACTCACTCTCTGTCCCAAAATTGTCCAAATGAAAATCTTGAGTCCTTCGAAAAACTCACCATTATTCATGTCAGGGTCTTGTTCAACAGGAATTTCTGGAATATGATTCGAGACGTGTTTGTAAAATTCTTCTTCCTCGGTGCTTTCGTGCCAACAGTCGTTCCATTCGCAGCAGAAGACGAGGTCCTCTCTACGATACGTCTTGGGCTAAGGATACGAAGAGAAGATTAATGTGGGATTTCATTAGGCAATTAGGTAGGTACCACGTACCTTTTCCCAAATTAACTAGGTAGGCACCAGAACCGAACTTACCTTGCCCATACTGGTCAGTTGAGGATAACTCTCAGCCAAAGCTAGTATCCAATACTCGGCGGTTATTTGGAACGCATTATTGATTATTGTTTTCGAAACATTTTGCTGCAGTGAATGAAACTGGTGGCTCGTACTGAAAAGCAGGAACGTGAAAGTGAAAGGTAGTTTAGTACGTACATGTTCACAAAACCAATTTATACTGCGATGCAACTATTAATTTTCATAAAAAAATCAAGCGTACCCAAATCAAGCGTGTTCGTATCAAGCCTATGCTAACACTACTTACAAACCTTGAAAAGTTGTATTTAAAAATTTATGGTAATATTTTTATGTTAAAAATTTGTAAAATATCCAACTTGCTGTCAATCAAACCAAAACAATCGCCAGGATTAATGGATGCTGGATATTTAGGTCACAATGTCTTCTTCTTCTTCAATGTATAGCAGTCACAACATGAAACCTAAATAAAACAAAACAACAAAAAAACTAAACAACATTGAAATGATGACATGAAAATTTCCTGAAATGGCATAAAAATTTGATGAAATGTTAATATCATTAATGATAATCTTATTAAATTCAACATTAATAATTAAAATCATTCATGATAATATTATTAAATTTTAATATCATGAGCCACTGTGACCAGTGTTGCCAACTCGTCGCCTTGCTTTCCCTCTGTCGAACCCGAAGAAACCTCTGAATTCGACTAAAAACCTCTGACTTTCAAAAAGTTGTATTCTTAACTCCAACATTTAAAAAAACGAATATAAAATTATCAAAGTCAACTTCGAGTTCAAACTCAACTTTGAGATCATAGTCAACTTCGAGTTCAAACTTAACTTCGAGATCAAAGTCAACTTCGAGATCAAAGTCAACTTCGAGATCAAAGTCAACTTCGAGATCAAACTCAACTTCGAGTTCAAAGTGAACTTCGAAATCAAACTCAACTTCGAGATCAAACTCAACTTCAAGATCAAAGTCAACTTCGAGATCGAAGTCAACTTCGAGATCAAAAACAACTTCGAGATCAAAGTCAACTTTGAGATCAAACTCAACTTCGACATCAAAGTCAACTTCGAGATCAAACTCAACTTCGAGTTCGAAGTCAACTTCGAGTTCAAACTCAACTTCGAGATCAAACTCAACTTCGAGATCAAACTCAACTTCAAGATCAAAGTCAACTTCGAGTTCAAAGTCAACTTCGAGATCGAAGTCAACTTCAAGATCAAAGTCAACTTCGAGATCAAAGTCAACTTCGAGATCAAACTCAACTTCGAGTCCAAAGTCAACTTCGAGATCAAAATCAACTTCGAGATCAAAGTCAACTTCGAGCTCAAACTCAACTTCGAGTTCAAACTGAACTTCGAGTTCAAAATCAACTTCGAGATCAAAGTCAACTTCGAGTTCAAACTCAACTTCGAAATCAAAGTCAACTTCGAGATCAAAGTCAACTTCGAGATCAAAGTCAACTTCGAGTTCAAACTCAACTTCGAGATCAAAGTCAACTTCGAGCTCAAACTCAACTTCAAGTTCAAACTCAACTTCGAGTTCAAACTCAACTTCGAGATTGAAGTCAACTTCGAGATCGAAGTCAACTTCTAGTTCAAACTCAACTTCGAGATCAAAGTCAATGTAGAGATCAAAGTCTACTTCGAGATCAAACTCAACTTCGAGTCCAAAGTCAACTTCGAGATCAAAATCAACTTCGAGATCAAAGTCAACTTCGAGATCAATGTCAAATTCGAGTTCAAACTCAACTTCGAGATCAAAGTCAACTTCGAGTTCAAACTCAACTTCGAGATCAAAGTCAACTTCGAGATCAAACTCAACTTCGAGATCAAAGTAAACTTCGAGTTCAAACTCAACTTCGAGTTCAAAGTCAACTTCAAGATCAAAGTAAACTTCGAGATCAAAGTCAACTTCGAGATCAAACTCAACTTCGAGTTCAAAGTCAACTTCAAGATCAAAGTAAACTTCGAGATCAAAGTAAACTTCGAGATCAAACTCAATTTCGAGATCAAAGTCAACTTCGAGTTCAAACTCAACTTCGAATTCAAACTCAACTTCGAGATCAAAGTCAACTTCGAGCTCAAACTCAACTTCAAGTTCAAACTCAACTTCGAGTTCAAACTCAACTTCGAGATTGAAGTCAACTTCGAGATCGAAGTCAACTTCTAGTTCAAACTCAACTTCGAGTTCAAACTCAACTTCGAGTTCAAACTCAACTTCGAATTCAAACTCAACTTCGAGATCAAAGTCAACTTCGAGCTCAAACTCAACTTCAAGTTCAAACTCAACTTCGAGTTCAAACTCAACTTCGAGATCGAAGTCAACTTCTAGTTCAAACTCAACTTCGAGATCAAAGTCAACTTCGAGATCAAAGTCAACTTCGAGTTCAAAATCAACTTCGAGATCAAAGTCAACTTCGAGATCAATGTCAACTTCGAGTTCAAACTCAACTTCGAAATCAAAGTCAACTTCGAGATCAAAGTCAACTTCGAGATCAAAATCAACTTCGAGATCAAACTCAACTTCGAGATCAAAGTCAACTTCGAGATCAAACTCAACTTCGAGATCAAACTCAACTTCAAGATCAAAGTCAACTTCGAGTTCAAAGTCAACTTCGAGATCAAAGTCAGCTTTGAGATCAAAGTCAACTTCAAGATCAAAGTCAACTTCGAGATCAAAGTCAACTTCGAGATCAAACTCAACTTCGAGATCAAACTCAACTTCGAGTTCAAACTCAACTTCGAGTTCAAACTCAACTTCGAGATCAAAGTAAACTTCGAGATCAAAGTCAACTTCGAGATCAAACTCAATTTCGAGATCAAAGTCAACTTCGAGTTCAAACTCAACTTCGAATTCAAACTCAACTTCGAGATCAAAGTCAACTTCGAGCTAAACTCAACTTCAAGTTCAAACTCAACTTCGAGTTCAAACTCAACTTCGAGATCGAAGTCAACTTCTAGTTCAAACTCAACTTCGAGATCAAAGTCAACTTCGAGATCAAAGTCAACTTCGAGTTCAAAATCAACTTCGAGATCAAAGTCAACTTCGAGATCAATGTCAACTTCGAGTTCAAACTCAACTTCGAAATCAAAGTCAACTTCGAGATCAAAGTCAACTTCGAGATCAAAATCAACTTCGAGATCACACTCAACTTCGAAATCAAAGTCAACTTCGAGATCAAACTCATTTTCGAGATCAAAGTCAACTTCGACATTAAACTCAACTTCGAGTTCAAAGTCAACTTCGAGTGTTTTCGAGATCATGACTTTTTTTTACATTTGATTGTTTTTGAGTAGTCTAGAGTTGATTCAGAGGATTCCCTTATAGGAGGTGCACGTCACAGGAAAATTTGCTAAACGCTCGTTTTTTTTTTTTGAAATCGTACCACTCCTTCTATGCGTTCTGCTGCTGACGGCGTACGGTGGACGGACAAAAAATTTTTATTGCAGATTCTTGTTCTAGAACCTCTGAAACGTGAAAGAACAAATTTTCAGGGAGTGTTGTCAAAAAATTTTTCTTGATCAATTACATAGGTACATTATTTCTGGAAATAATGTACCAAAATGAACTCCTGTACAAAATTTGCCGAGTTCTTCAGATACAAAGAAAACTAATGTGCACATGCCACTGATCTACTTATTTTTCCTCTGTTTTCATCTCAACATCTTAGGTAGGTATCTAATTAATATGTGATAAAATTATTAAATGATTAAATGTTGCGATTAAATGGCAATGACAATGTGAAATGTGATGAAATAAATAATGGGAGATCGCTAGAGGAAGGCAGTCGGTAGATCTGAGTGGGGAGGTCGGTGGAAAACCGGTCCCCACACAAGTAGGCAGGCTGGGCGGGCAGAAGCGAAAGGCTCGATCGTCTGAGTGGGGAGGTCGGTGGAAAACCGGTCCCCAAACAAGCAGGCAGGCTGGGCGGGCAGAAGTGAAAGGCTCGAGCGTCCGTCCTTCTCCCTCGCCTAGGGTCCTCTCCTTGCGGTCCGGTTTCAGAGAACATCAGGCGCTTCGTTTTAACGCTTGAGAGCTCGACGGTTTCTCGTGATTTCATCGATTGTTCGACGTTGCGCCTCGTGATATCTATCGAGTGCCGATCAGATGAGTGATTAAATCTGATGAGGAATAGTTTCTTTCTGCTGTACAGACTGTTATATTTTATTCAAACTTTTGTGAAAATAATTGAAATTAGTTCATCTTAAAATCAGTGGGCAAACAAAAAATTTCATACGAAAATATCTACAAAAAATATTATATTCTTAGGTTTTGTCTCAGTAAAACCCCCCTGTTTAACCAAAATTCGGATGTATTGAAATATAAATCTATTCTAAATCTATATTATGTTATCTACGCATTTTCTTTCACGTTTCAAAGGTTCTAGAACAAAAAAAATAAAAAAAATAAAAATAAAATAAAAAATGCAATAAAAATAAAAAAATAAATAAATAAAATAATAATATAAATAAATAAAATAAAATAAAAAAAAATAAAAAAAATAATAATAATAAAAAAAATAAAAATAAATAAATAAATAAAATAATAATATAAATTTTTATTGCAATAAAAATTTTTTCTCGCAACCATTCTTTTCCTAATTATTAGGTATTAAAAAAATTGTATATACCTAGTACAAATAGTGGGGAAATCGAACTTTTTTTTTCGTTCTCCGACACCTGAAATAGTCCCATAATTTTAGAATGGCCCAATTACTAAAATCTGGTTGAGAAAGTTGTTTGCCAGGGCCAAATCGGTAAAAATGTAATGTTTCACGTTTGTAAGTAAGTAGGTACCTACATAAAATCCAAAGTCGAAGAAAAACTTTGTCAAATTCTCAAAAGTAGGTAGTAGGATGTAGGTAATTAGATTTTAAAATTTCAAATATGTACCTACCGAATATGTTCTCTCACCCTCGACCACCTCAAAATAGATCGGAAACGACAACCTCAACAAATTATGTTAGAAGGTATCAACATAGTTTAGGTACTACAAATAATTATTAATGAATTATTACTACCATTAGTATCTGCAAGGGTTCGGAAACGTTTTGCTGAATTTTTTTTCCCAACTGCCGATAGTGTCAATATGATAGCAGCTAGGTAGTTTTGAATACTCAATCAACTTTGCTAAAAAATGTCTAGGTCTATAAAAAAAAAAAGCTAAACCGACTGTCCCAATCCGTACATGAAAAAATCCGTCGAAATTTTCATCAATTTTTTTTCTCTTCCTCAAGTTAGTTTAAATTTTTTGCGATTAAAAAAGCAGTGTTTTCTGTGCCGTGATTTCTGTGCTGTGATTTCTGTGCTGAAAATTGTGCATCGCCTTGGAGGACCTGTAAGCAGCCGGAGGACATCGGCCCACCTGGAGCGTCGCGGCCAAACGTAAGTCTTGATGCTTTTCAATGCTTAACCAATTGCAAGCGCGTTGTATCGTCAAGCAAAGTACTTCAAAGTACTTTAAAAATAACTGAAAATCGTGTTGTCTAGAGATGTAAAAGCGAGGTACATCATTATAAAAGCAAGCACAAAAATTAACTTGAAAATCATAAACGTCTCTATGCATTCACTTTACAAGCAACGATAAAAGAGTCAATGTTCACTAGATTCCTAGATCTGAAATTGAACAAAAAATCTTTGCAAATTTTGAACCCGCCAAAAATCATCTGGATTAAGCGAGATCTGCGATTTCTTCAAGCTTCTAATTTTAATTTTGCCTTCCATTACTTTATTATAACAATAATAATATAGGTATTTAAAAAAAATTTATCTGTGCCGTCTGTATGTTTTTGCCAAATATTTATACTTCATTTCCAGTCAATTGATTGAGAGCTTTATTGAAAGATTTTTCTCTTCTTGTTACAGGTAAGCCGGAACTCGTCTGCGTTTGGTCCAAGGTAAGAACTTTTTTCAAAATCTGACGGATTGATGAACGCATGATATTTGTATATTCCTATGAGTGCAGGTCATATGGGGAAAATGGCAGGGGAGGAAGGTAGAGGAGGACCTGGTGGTACCTAATTTTAAACTTTTTTGAGGACCACCCCGTTATTGATACGTACCATGTGTAGTCTGACCAACATTTTTGAGGACGCTCGTCTAAAGCTGGATTCACTTGTGCGTTTTTCTCTGTGTCCTGCGTAATGAGATCTGATTGGCGTCTGCGTGCGTAAAGGGCGTGCGCGTAAAGCTGACAACCAATCAGATCTCGTTACGCAGGACGCAGAGAAAAAAGTAGGTACATGTGAATCCAGCTCAAATTCCTCCCCATACCGCTCATCGGGATTTAGGACCGGTTCCTTGGGCTGCATCCATATGTACATGGCGATTTTATGAGGAATTCAAAAAAGTGCCACAATAACACCCTAGCTATTGTGAATTGGAATCTTTTTCAAAATCAAAAATCGGCCCATTAGTTGAAGAGAAAAAGCGAATTTGTTTAGGCGACCCCACTAGTTTGACAACAGTGCCTAGGGCGGTCTTATCCGTTTAGGAACATTCACTAACTTGAAATCAGCGGTGCGTGGATCACACACAATGCTTCCATATTTGTACATTTTTCAAACAAATTGATTGTATTTTTACCACTTTGAAGGCTATTGTTTTTTATTTAATACCACGGTCACGGCCCTAGTATTGGATGATTTATCTTAGTAATTTGCCTCATTTTGAACTAAGTTACGTGATGGGAACATGTAACTGCGAAAACTCCCTTTTCATTATAAGTGAAGCAAACAGGATTGAAAACCCACCCTCCAAGCTATAAACTCTCATTTACAGAAGGGTTTGTTCTCCATTTATTTCTTCAAACAATGTAATAATTGAACATCATGTAGCACAATAATCGTTTTTACAGTTAAGTGTCATAACAAAGATGGCGAAGGCAGCTTTTTACCGTTAGGTAACTTTTAAATGTAGGTATGTATTCGTTTTAAAATCATTCAACAACTGAAAATATCACATCTTTATAAAACCGTACAACAATAAATAGGTAATGTTTATTTCCAGTAGGTAATATAGGTCATAATGCTATTATAAAGATGCGGCTCAATAATTTAAGGAGTTAGTGTCAAACATGAGAAGACGTTTCACAGTGTCACCTACTGATAGAGCTCTTCAGATTATTTGTTAATCGTCTGTACCTATATGCTGGTGATAACTATGGATTATCCTCTATAGAGGATAGAAACTATAGTTTAGTACTGCAACGACCTTTCCAGAAATGTGTGATTCTCTCTCAAAAACCAAACAAAATTTCGAAATAATCAGTCGTTTGAAAGGCTACGTGAGGTATAAGTATGACTTGTCTAGAATTCTTCAACAGTTGGTAAGCTACTTGCTGAAGAACATACCTACCTAATGTAAATACGTGATTCGAAGAAACGATTGGTAGCTGTATCGGCCAAAACGTTATTTTGAACCTTCAACTAAGAGTTTCTAGAGCAAAAGTGCGGAATTAACAAAAAACAGAACCCGAATTTAGAAAAGCGTTTCGTCAGTGGACTTATCTACTGCTGCATCGCTTCTACGAGTATCTTACAGGAAATTATTGTTCCGTAAAGTCAACTTCTGTCCAATAGACCTTAAAAACTAGAATTCATTTCTGCTATACTAACGTTTAAAAACTAATTGCAAATTTCTGCCCAAGAATAACAGAGATTCAGACAACAACCGAATCCTTACTTCTTGGCCATAATGTGTTCTCTTTACCTCCACAAAATATTTGTATTTCCTTAATGTTCTTTCTTGCGGGTTTCCATTTTATTCGAACTGGTTTGAGTGCACATCACAAACCATTTCTGCTACAATAAATAATATGGTTAGTTACGGTTCGTCTTTATGAATAAATTAGTTTTTTATCGATTACTTGTTAAACACGCTGGGTTTTTGGGCTGGTGGATCACGCACTCTCTTTTTTAATTTTAACTAGATATGTAATGTACTAGCAGAGCTCTACTTCAACCTTCTGAATCGGTTGACATTTTTAGAATTTGTAAAGAAGCGCATTTAATGCATTAGGTATGCCAACATGATTATTTCTAATTTTTAGATAATACCATAAATTATTTATCTCGCAGCAGAAGATGAAACAGCAGCTGAAAACTTCAATCAGATTTTTTTTGTGAGCTACCTACCTGTTAGCGATTCAATATTGTTCTCTATTTATACGTAAAATAGGTTTGGCGACAACAGCTGTACCTATAGTAGGAACACAATCTTTCGAAGTTAACCACAGCTGCTGTACGTGATTCGATAATTATAAAATTGAACAACCTTCTTATGAGGATGGTCAGTTTTACTTTACGATCAACTCGGTAGGTAATATTTACAAGTATATGAAAACATTGCTCCAGGAAAATTGCTTCGCGAATGACCAAAAATAGATAGAAAATAATACCATAGGGCTTCCTCACTTATTGTGTGTAAACTATTCAAGCGAAACGGTGAGGACGATGTTCGTTTTACAAAAATAATCCCAAAAGAGAAACACTAGAGACGGTTGACATTTTCACTTGAGCACAGTTTCAAGATATCTACGTGGATGTTCAAGGACAAGGACGAGGATGAGCGAATCATATCTTTATGTACACGTTCAAAATGACTCTTGGCAGTTTCTGTAGGTAGATGAAATCCACACCTTTTTTCATTTTGCTAACTAAAGTTTCTTTGGTGTGGTCGCCAATGATTTTCATTCCGGTCTAGTCAACCATAAGTGAGATGAATTGGGTAATGGGGAAAATTTCCTCTTCGAACAGTATGTCCAGACTATCAGATAGAGCAGATTCTGCTCCCAGGCTCTCCGTGGCCGAAGGGTTGAGGCGTCTCCTAGCGAGCAGAAGGTGTCAGGTTCGTACACTGCCAGAGAGGAAAATTTTGACATTTCTCGCTTGATCTCATTTATGCTCAACAACATCAGGGGGCTGATACCCGATCAAAAGGAAGGCGTTTAGTCGATATGGCGTGTTTTGATGTCACGAAACCCAATTAATTGGAAGGGTTGATAATTCTGTAATATCAGTCGTAATATCTGACGTTCCGGCCAGCCGGTTACTGAACTTTTCCAGTGTTACCGACTTGGTCAGTGGTAACCTGCAGTTAACCTACTCCGACATTAACCTTCTACTTTACCGACTCACACGGTTTGGATAAGTCATCACTCATTAAAAACCCGGTAGTCAATTCAGGCGGAGGACTGACATCACCGATTTGGGGGTGCCACCTGCCACCTGCCACCGCCTGTAAACTGTCTTCGCCTAGTAACCCGCGATGACAGGAGGACACGGTCGAGTTCAGATGGTTAAATTTTATCCACTTGTCTTTTTACTTCCATATTTACAGAGTAAATGGAAGTATTGTGATCGTCCTAAAATCGAGAATCGGAACGGAGCTTCAGAAAAAACTTTTTCTTATACACATTTACTCAGAATCACTTCCTGAACAAGTGTCTGTGTGTCCGTGTGTCCGTGTGTCCGTCTGTCCGTCTGTCCGTCTGTGGTCATTTACAAAAATGGCCATAACTCCCTCATTTCTCAACCTTTTTTCAATTTTCTTGGACTGAAATGTTAGTCTCGGCAAGACCTAACACCCTGTTTAATCGGAATTTGGATAACGCACAGTACTTCCGAGATATTTGCATTTTTAGTGCTTTCTATTTTATTTTTTTCCGGCCGCAAAAATGAACCGATTTGAGCGTTCTTGGTCTCAAAATCTTCGTTTTACCTTGCAGAATATGTGGATATTTTTTACATTCCGAAAATGTGGCGTTTTTTCATTTTGGGCGAATTTTGAAATTTTAATACTGAATTTTTTGATATTTTTGACCTAAACACTTTCAAAAGCAGTCAAAATATGATCAAATTGTGTCACAATTTTACGTTTCAAAATATGGAAGTATTGTGTGTTATCTACGCACCACTGGTTTACTTCCATATTTACAGAGTAAATGGAAGTATTGTGATCGTCCTAAAATCGAGAATCGGAACGGAGCTTCAGAAAAAACTTTTTCTTATACACATTTACTCAGAATCACTTCCTGAACAAGTGTCTGTGTGTCCGTGTGTCCGTGTGTCCGTCTGTCCGTGTGTCCGTCTGTCCGTCTGTCCGTCTGTGGTCATTTACAAAAATGGCCATAACTCCCTGATTTCTCAACCTTTTTTCAAATTTCTTGAACTGAAATGTTTGTCTCGGCAAGACCTAACACCCTGTTTAATCGGAATTTGGATAACGCATATACTTCCGAGATATTTGCATTTTTAGTGTTTTCTATTTTATTTTTTTCCGGCCGCAAAAATGAACCGATTTGAGCGTTCTTGGTCTCAAAATCTTCGTTTTACCTTGCAGAATATGTGGATATTTTTTACATTCCGAAAATGTGGCGTTTTTTCATTTTGGGCGAATTTTAAAATTTTAATACTGAATTTTTTGATATTTTTGACCTAAACACTTTCAAAAGCAGTCAAAATATGATCAAATTGTGTCACAATTTTACGTTCCAAAATATGGAAGTATTGTGTGTTATCTACGCACCACTGGTTTCTCATTGTAATATTCATATTCAACGTTGAAAATCATTTTACCTCTGGCCAAATTCATAAATTAAATCAGAGATTGTTAGAAACCTATTATTATTCTCAGTTGGTGTTTCCTCAGAAAAGGTGATTCCTCGTCACTGATCCCTAGGAACTTGAAATTTGAACCCTACCATTTACGTCTCATACGCTATTACTCCTTTTCAAAGTTTGGACAGGAAAAACCGTGTTTTTAAAATAGTAACGGGTTTTAAAATACTTTGAATACTATTTTGGTATGTAACAGGTACCTAACTATTTATAATTTTCTTTCGTTGATACCTACTGATAGTTACTTTTGCATCGCAGATGAACAAATTTTACCGACTTTTCGGCATAATCTGCGCGAATACGACATGTTCGTAATTACTTACAGGTAACATTCACAAGCAAAAAATAAAGTTTATTCTAAGTAATAACAAGTAGAGCGGATTCATTTGTAGTTGTTCTATTAGCAAAATACTGACAATGTTCACAAAAATATTAGGCTCACGAGGGGAATTCACTTGAACAGATAGAAAACAATTATCATTACACGCAATTTCAATCCAGCCGACTCGTGCATTTTACAAAGAGATCTTTGTATGTTAAATGCTTAGAACAACCGGCATAGATACATCACGATCGTCCGCACAACCTTTTCGAACCTTCCGTTGGTGCTTACATTTTTCTGAGAAAATATTGGATACTTACGGAATAGATGAAAATAGGCAATAGAATTCCGTCAAATGTGATAAGTATAAGTTAGGCTTACGTTTCAGTAACCTTGGTTCTAGTCTATTCGTTATGAGCAGAAACCTATTTTGCGGTCTCGGTTTACTCGATAAATTGCCGAATTGTTTTTAATCTGATTTTTTCCCGAATAACCGACCACCTAATTCTAAAATAAAAATTGAGTACCTACATGGCCGTTTTGAGACAAATTTAGATATGTTTTATGATTGCTATTTTTCTAGTAAAATAAGGGCTGACGATTTTTCAATGATCGAATCTTTTATTCAAGTCTTGCGAACTTTTTGAATTAGACGATTTTCGAAACTTGACTTAAATGAGGCGGTTGGGTACAATGAGGCTCTAGGAGTGGTATTTCTGCAGTGCAGTGCCGGTACCAAAATGAGGGCGAGTTCAAATTTGATGTGGCAATTTCATCTAGCAGTTGATGGGTTTGGGAAATTAGGGAAACGTTGAAGTATGACTCATAAGTTTTGGGGTCAATGGGATAGGATGTTCGGCCCACACTTTTTTTGTTGAAGGAGATTATTGAAGATTTTCAATTCACCTGTATCTTCAGGATTTTGGCACCACTCTCAAATTTTGCTCGATGATCGGATCAGAATGACCATTAGAGGGTACTACTGCAAGAGAGTCAATTCTTGGTTAAATTTTGTCGAATTTTGCTTTCTCAATTTTTCTTCAGGACGGTGCAAATATGTTGAAGCGCTCTATGAATACATTTTCAAATATCTACCTACGCTATCTCCGCAATCACTCACTATAGGGAATTTCCGACAAAAATAAAAAAGCTCGATACTTATTAGCTGCCTACCCTTACCATAGTTGGTAATCTGCATATTGCTTATCTTGTGTAGCAGTGTTTGTCCAGAAGAAATTCTCTTGTTAACTATTCACGTACTTCTGACGGTTGCAAATCACCTAATGGCAAATCGTACATAAAAAAAATGAAAAGCGTACGACAGCTTTGTTTCCCTACTGGCAGACGTTACGATGTTTACAATAAGGTCGACTGGTATTTCCGGGCATGTCTTTTGCCCATCACCGTATTAGGATGCATGTTCCTGTATGCTATGCTTATCGATTCAAGTGGATCTGGAAGCCGTTAAAATGATCTCGAACTAGAAAACCTACGACTAAGCTACTAGTTTGTACTGCCTACAGCAATTGAAATGATCGACGCTAAATTCAAGGTGAACTAACAAAAACGCCGGCAGGGTCAAGTACATAGGTAGGTTGGTACATCTATTGTAGCACTAGCTGCTTTTTTCATAACTGCTACGGGCTTTCAGGCTGCAGATGTGTGTTGTAGGTAGTGAAGCCAGTTTATCTTGAGTCTATGACGATATCTCGTCTGATCGTCTGCGTGGTGCTGTCGTTGCGAGAGGCGGCCGATGTAGTTCAATTTGGATTTGAATATTAGTTACACCGGCTAGACTGTTATAACGAACTGGACCACGAGGCAGAGCCACTTATGAACACCCAGGCGGTTGAAACGAGGAAGATCATGTTGTTTGTTGCTGATGTCGGCAGCGATGTCGCAGCGTTGCACAGATGCCCCGTACACGAGCAATACGTGTTGTATACGTTGTAGGTGCCAGATCTGTACAGGCATTTCTTCTCATTGAGGTAGTCGTCCTCGAGATAGCCGCAGCTTCGAACTACGCGAACTTTGCCGTAAACTGCAATAAAAGCATACAGATGATTCAATCGATCGGGCTTAATGCTTTTGTTTGAACTATAAAACCGAAAGTCTGGAAATAATATGTTTTGGGTGGCCAGATTCTTGACATCGAAAACCTTCCGTAAAGATAATACTGAACCTATGCTAACGGGGTATGCTGGAGATGTACCTATCTCAGTATTTAAATTCTTTCAGACTAGAACGGCGTGCATACCCTCTCCTTGACCCCCTTTCCAAACCCCAATAGCCACAACTTCGGTTAGGGTATTGGGTGAAAAGAAACGCAAGAACTGTGGTTTCTTAACATTTTTCAAAATTATAATCCTGGCCATTTGCTTTCACTATTATTTATTATCTGGCTCTTGGTAGGATCATAATTTTCTTGGCACCCAAGAATGCCTTCAAGTATGGAGGATGTGGAGTAATTAAAAAGCCATTAAAATTTTAAATGGGTGCTTACGGTTGACGATTTTATCAGTAGGTAAATGACTTCTAAAAGGGCATATCCGACCTAATTGGAGCCAATCACGAAGTTTGCACTTCGAACTGACGTCATTACCCCTAAACTTGGTTCGATTCTCTACTTCATTTGACGCCTGAAACTTTGCTAATGACTTCAGCACGGCTGTCACAATTTGACCCTTATCAGGTTCACTAGTAGTTTACTCACTACTCAAACCGACACACCCACTCTATTTATTCTCAAATTCATTTCGACCGAAATTGTATTCACAGATGCAAGGCAGGCAATGTGTTATCGCACTCATTTTTGAGATTAGGAATCAATTTTCATTTACGAAGTACAAACCTAGTTTCAGAAAAACGAATTCGAAAACTGACTTAAGATTTTTGTTCATTACCTTTTTGAATGTTTTTACGGCATATCCGGGGTTTTTTGCCCTGCAGATGTTCCAGAGGCTCGATTAGGCTGCAATTTACTGTACCAAGAGCATAGGGATCGAACGGGTCCCCGCATCTAGGATCGTATTCTGAGTTGCACTGATAACATTGCAGTGATGGTTCGACATCATTCGAATTACCACCTGCCACACCTGGAATAAAAGCAGAATTTGTAATAATTGCGAAATAACCAGAACCCGATCAGGAACGGAAAACGTCAGGATATTGTCATCTATGATGAAAAAGGGATCGAACGCTGCTCGCCGAGCCACATGAAAATAACAGTTTATTTGGATCACCAGTAAACTAGGTAATCAATCATCATCGATTCTTGTGAGCTCATTCTGAGATGGTTTCGTGATTGACGAAAATTGGAGTATCCAATCATGATCCATTCAATTATAACAACAATTTTTGTCAGTCTCAAAAATTTTCAGATTCGACCTCAGGCGAAAGCATAAGGTACCTTTGTAACTAGTATTAAATACTGCATTACGTAGGTATTACGGTTTAGAAAAATTTCCTAAACCTTTGATCTGAGAACTACAAAATGGGGAGGAGATGACTTTTGATTTCAGTCGTATTTCAGCCGTATTCCAGTTTCACGGCGGAGTTAAGGTGTTTTAGGATGCACATTGAACCGGGGGCGTTGCTATGGCAACCATGTCCCTAAAGGTGAACCGCGATAAATGAGAGGGGCGGTGTCCACCGATTCCAAGTCAATTTGATGGAGGGTACACGACAACCTGCGTTTGCCAATATCCACTGCCATCCCGAATTTGGATGAACCTTTGACATATAGAAGATAACACATCTCATACCAATGGTATGGCGCCACCAAAATAGATGTGCAAACTTGGCTCAACCGAGCGATATTATGAAATGAAAATTGGATTGTTGAATTGTCTTGTTGGTTTCAATAGTCAGTTTTGGCGCCCAACGTTCCACACCCACTGTCGCTACGGTCATCTACTTGTAGCGAGATAAGATTGATACACATACGAAATACTGTACGATAACACATGGCTATACGATAATTATACGGAATATGCTGGAGAATGCTTCCCGCGCTATGACAGCTAGAAAAGGCGGGTTCAACAGCGATCAGTGCGTTGGTGCCCGCCCTACTGGTAAGTACACACTTATTTCCACCGATCAATTATACCCACAATCGTGTTTAATGAGCTTTCCCTTGTAATAATACTTTACATAAACAATCTCTACTTACTCTACACTCTACCCTGGTTTGTACATAATCCATCGTGCAGTTATTCCGGTACACGGTAGTACCCTATACCCTGGCTTACCTATAAGCCATTATATATGCATAAATACATAAACCAGGATACATAAACATGACGTACTTACTCTACACTATAGCCTGGCTTACACATAAGCCATTTTACCAGTCCTCTACAATACTACCCTTGGACATTACATTCTATACCCTACCCTGGCTTACACATAAGCAATTGTACACCACACAAGTACACTCAAATTATGGTAAACTTCACGCTTGGGTCAGGGGATGGCTAAGGGGTCGTTGGGGAGGCCGTCATACACAAAACCATACAATGGAAAACTAAACTATGGACATGGAAGGCTAAACAATGGACATGGAGACATGGAAAACATGCTACAAAGGATAAACCCATAAATTAAGTTATTATTCGTAAGTAAGATTTTATTTATTATTATCATCATTTAACATTAATTCGCACGGCTCCGGACGGCCGTGACGACACCCACCATACTGAAGATGCGTTTTACTGTTCCCAACGGGCTTGGGAAAAACGCTCTCGGCAAGTTGATGAACTTGATGATTATCGGATGATAGTGAAAGATATTAAATTTTCGTTGGCAGGTATGCTACTTAATACTGCCTATATACGTATCATTTCGCTCTCAAGAGACTTGCCGACTTTTTGCTCTTCATAAGAAAAGAAATATCTATTTGCGATAGATACCTATTGCTGTTGGAATTAACCGGGAAAAATGTTGGCCAGAAGTAGGACGATTATCGATTGGGTCGGTGCTAGAACGTGCCATCCCGTCAAACGAAACTCGCTCTGCTCGCACTCAGTAGAACATAATATAACCTTCTTTACCGAACATTGAAAATTTGCTCTTGAGATGCCTGACCGTCACTCGAGAATGCAAAACGAATGAGAGCCTTCGCTTTATTTTTCACTGTTTGAAGATGAATTACAATAAATTTGAATGATTGATGAAAACCGTTTCACAGCGCAGGCATAGGAATCTTATTAAGATTCCTGGATAATAATTATCCAGCATTGAATAGTTCCTTGCTCTTTTTGCTCCTAGAAATTGTTTGCCTTACAAAATGGATGTAAACACGCGTGATTCTTACAATAGTTAAATCATGCTATTAAGCAAACTACAGTTGAACGAACCAATAACCCAAAATGCATAGGTAGGTAGATGTACAGAATTCAAATCCGGAATACCTACCGCGTACATTTGGGCTCAATCTGATTTTCCTTTTCACATGAATTAATTAATCACCCGTCTTGTTGAACGCTAGACGCTATCGCGTGACTCGATGTTTACTGTAAACAACAATTACAATCTGAAGAATTTTTTAACGTTCATACAGCCATACCTACTAGGCATATTACACGAACGTCTCTCACGCATTTCAGAGAGTTAGCTTTCGTTCCGTCGAATTTCAAAGTACGCAGATACATGTTGGAATAGTATTCCACGTTTCGAACTGGTGTAGTCGGGCGTAACACAGCCGATAACTCACGTGAACGATTGTCGTGCGTCGTTTGTATCAGCATATGACATCCGTGCACGTATCGCGTGTAGGCTGATTGACTAGGGCGCAAGATATTTATTGGGCCAACTTTAGATTCACCCCATCTACTGGATGGAATAAATCTAAATTGATGAATTAGAGCTGGCATCCATTTATCGAGAAGGTTTAAATGAAATGGTAGGTAGGTACTTCCTGGATTAGATTTATCATAAAACCTATTGGCTGTGAATTTGATCGCTCCCCATTGAATTTAATCTCAGCAAATTGGCCCTTGAGGATCAGTGACTTGATCTCAATCGGCCAAAAAAGAGCTCCGTTAATTCGTTAGTTTAGTCAGAAATGATCGAATTTCAGGCCTCACTTTGAGGATGGGGTATAGGAAAAAGGATATTGAAGCTCTAGTAATGTGCTTCTCTTGCAATTCCACATCTAACGACGTAACTTCACGTAACAACTGCGGCAGATTTCAGCGATGATCAATTTATTCATTCGGTGGGATGACAGGGCATTGAGGAAAATTCAGTTAAAATATTAAAATTCTTGAGATTCCTACTGAGCACAAATCAGAAAAAGAATAGTAATTTTATTGAAAAATCACGCATCTACGAATAAACTGTAAAATGCCTTGTATAGTGTGCACGCTACTGGTTTGAAACTTCCAAGTGTAATTTTATGAAAGACTGGATTAATCCTGTAGAGACCTCGATCGCCTTCTTCGACTATGAAAACCAGATAACCATAAGTTTGGAGGAGAATGAATCATCAAAGGGGGCTTTTCTTTCGGGGAAAAAGGATTGGTGACTCAGAGCTTTCCCAGTATACAGTGTAACGGACAGCTCGATTGAGATGGAGATGAAATGAAAATCAGATCTCATCGCCCCTTGTGGCGCCGATTTTATTTCTGTCGTCTGAAGAGAAACTTCCGTCCCTTCACTACTTTGACTCTTAGAAGTAAAACTCTTGCATCCTATATTTCCATGGGACAGTGTTGTTTGTTCAATTTAAGAGTGAAAAATTCTCATTTGGCGATGGCTATATGTCGTTGGTTATACGAGTAGTATATACAGCCATTTACGAGAGCAGTGTGGAGCGGGAGATTAGCTGCGAAATTGCGAAGCAGGAAATTCACCCACGCATTTAGTTGAATTATTCCCCTCTTGGGAGAATCAACACATTCAGACATGCTAACGTCTGTCTAGGAATCCTCGTCGGTTCCGGGTTTCATTTGGTCCGGTGCACTGAATGGATACCCATTTACGTCAAAACTTGTCAAAATAAGGATGGATATGATTTTTGAAAGAGGTGCCTATACGTTAGCTAAGGTTAAACCCTACATCGTCCGTTGATTTTGGAAGTTATATTACTCGCGGTAGATACTTCCTATTCATAGGTTCTATTTGGTCTCTCCATCTAATTCTCGGACTGCACACAAAAATAAACCGATTCGAGTATTTACGGTCTAGTCTTGGCTTGGTGGATGCGTTCATATTTTTTTCGATTTAAGGACCTCGTTGTTTCCAGCAGAAATTGAAAATGGAATTTCAGTAGGTACTCACATGTGGTGCCCTACAGGGAAAGTTAGGTATACTGAGCACTCGATACACCTATTACGCTGAGTGAGCCTCTCCACCCTTGTGTCCCTCCACCGTTGATGGTGTATAATTCAACAATCCAATCTGGACAAACAGATCGTGAATTGATATACTACGATCACTATTTGTTCCGTCGTCCTCTCAGGCCCGAGAACCTAGGAACACCGACTCGGACTGTGTCGTTATTTGCTCGGTTAGGTAAAAATGAATTGCCTGTAAATCGTCTTGTTTGCACCATGTAGATACTTTTCGTTCGCCTTCTCGAACTATGAGGCTTTAAAATATTGCTGGCACAGTATCTCGCAAGGCACCTATACATGAGTACACTCACGTTCTTGGAACAAACCAAATATGTAGTTTCTTGGAAATAGACAATGAATTTCCGCGTCAACGTATCCATGAAAAATTTATTCTGAGAATGATGGATATCAATCAATAAACTGAATTGATAAACTCACCCTAAGGAAGTGTTTGAAATCGAGTTTTTTTTTTAGCTAACTCGAGCTAATAGTATTTGAAAAATCTAAGCTTACGAAGGCTAAATGGTAGCGTGCTACCGAAATAACAGAAATCCGGTATGAAAAGTCCTAAGGACTGACAAGTAATAAAGCAGGGGTAAAGTGAGGTTGGTGGAACTAAGGGAAATAGGCTACCTTTTCAAGGGCGAACCGGACCGATCTGGATGTTGTGGGTGGAAAAGTAGGAGACACCTGGTCCGATCGATCCAATCCGTTTTATGAAATGCAATAATATTAAAGCTATGTTGGCTGCACTTGAGGTAGAGGCTGCATTTTAGATACCTACCTTTATATGGGCGGTATCATTATCACGGTTAAGGTGATAATTTCGGACCTTAGGACCAATTTCACTAAACTTTGGACGACTCTTTCTGGGCAAGCAACACGTTCTACTCTGATCAAAGCGTTAAAAATGTATTGAACGAACCTGTAAGCTATAAAAAATAAATACCAAACAGTCCAACCAGCAATCATATTCTGGCTCTATTTATATATTGGGGGCAAATTTATTTTACTTGGAAACTTTGGAACCGCTAACGGGATTTAGTAGATATGTTTTGGATGTAAACGTTTCGAGAACCATACTTCAGAATTTTAATGCACTCCCATACGAAGTTCAAACTCAAAAACTGAAACTGAACCTCAAACTGAGACTCAAACTCGAACTGGAACATAAACCCGAATGAAACTCAAACTCGAACTCGAACTGAAACTCAAACTCGAACTGAAACTCAAACTCGAACTGAACTCAAACTCGAACGGAAACTCAATCCTAAACTGGAACTGAAATTCAATCTCGAACTGAATCTCAAACTTAACTCTCTCAAACTTAAACTTGAACTCAAACTCGAACTGAACTCGAACCGAGACTCAAACTCGAACTGAAACTCAAACTCGAAGTCGGACTTCAGTACAAGGTAGGTACCGACGGATGTTTGGTGATCGCATTATTTATTGTTGGTTTTGTGTTTGTGTTGTGTCTATTGGGAGTTTGTTTATTTAAACGAGACTGTTGAGGTTGTAGGAAGTCAGGGTTCTTAACTCTTGAGATGCAAATTGGAAAATTGACTAGAGAAACAGAACGGCAATTGCGGCAGTGCAGTGTACTGTGGAGATTCCGTCTGATATGCAATGATTGACCTAGTGACCTCGTATTTTCCCCTTCCTATTGAATCAGGTCTCTTCTTAAGATGAGATTACCACTCATCAAGGCTATGATTTGCTGTAAATTTACCTACCATTGCAGCGAATGTACCTACGTTCACCTTCCAGGCTGGAATCTAGCCCATTTTGATCGAGTAGGATGATGACTTTTCTACCTGTATTTGTTCAGACAATTTTCACTGCTTTTTTCCAATGTATAAGTAGGTAATTGGTTATGTTTTTTATTTCTGACCAATCACTACCAGCCAGAAAAGGACAAACTTGAAGAGACCCAATGTCATAAGCTAATTTGTTGGAATATAGTGATGTATAACTCGCAATCCAAATGTCTTTTGGTTAGGAAGATTTTCGGTTTACTTTTGGAAAAAGTGACATAACCTAAATTGAACTAACTGCTCATCTCAAACTAGGCAAATAGTTGATTGTTCGCGGTCGAGATTATTTTACCCCTCTGAAGGCTTAAGTCGCCTGATTTTTAACGAATCGATCAGTTAAAGTAAAGGCTCTTGTTACTCTATTGATAGATTCGTGGCCAACAGCTACTAACGAGACTTTGAATTATGCTCAGGAAATTTGGCGAAAGTGGGCCAATTTTATTTTGTAAAATGTTCCTGTTTCAACAAAGTGCTCATAACGTATGAGAGGGTAACAATCAGGTAAAAAGCCTGGTGTGGATTTTATATTTAGTAGTTTTGAAAATGGTGGATACCCTAAAAGGTGCCGACCTCAGCCAATATATGCAAAATTTGGAAATGGCTTATGGTGACCTTGAATCAGTCGGCGAAATCGATAGGCTGCGAACCCTGAGGTGGTTCGGATGAGATGAGGGCAGTTGATGAAGGTCGAGGGCTTTGAGAAGGCATTTAGTAGTTCAAGCGAAGGGTACACATTCAGTCGGCTTAAAATATTTGAAAATCCGTCGTACGGATGATTTTCCGTTATAAGCGAGGTTTCAAATTCGCAACCGGATCCGTCGGGGGCTACGTCAAGGGTTTCCATCGTATCCAGGGGGTACGGCGGTACGGGCACCTGGGGGGTGCCGTGGGGCGGCGATCGATGCCCGTGCTACCCTTGGAGGTCTTCCTTCAGATGAGCTTCCCGCTACCCCGACCACAAATTGCCCATAGGATTTTCTCCGGTCCCTTTGCTTTCGAAACATTTTGCTTTTGCTGAAAATTGTGGATTTCAGAAAAATTTGTCAAGAAGACAATAACCAATTTTTTACTCACCAAGGAAGACTAAAAGAGCGGCAAATGCGAGGGCGTAGCTCTGAGCACACCCGGCGACTTTCATTTTTAATTTTCCAATTTTCCACGGTTTGACGTCACGTTTATCCGAATCGTCACGAAATTTGCGGAGACTTTATGGAAAATCGACGATTACCGAACCGAACGGGATTTTAGCGCCGTCACGATTAAATACAGGCTGTGTATTTGATCGAGTAAAAAGATGAACCGGTTCCCGATCTATGGCCCGGCAAGTGTAACAGTGACAGCGAACTGTTCAGTGACACGGCAGTGGCTGGCACATTGGCATTGGCGCGGTGTCAAAGCGAGAGCCGAGGCGGACGGGCTGATCAGTCACTGAACTGTGAAGCTGAAGGCTCCTCTCGGCGGGGACGGCCGGACTATCTGCAGTACCGCCCCCTCCAGTTTTCCCTCTGACTCCCACTTTCTAGATGAGCAAATTTCCCCCACCATATCCCCCCGAAGAGCCAAAATTTGTGTTCTCACGAAAACGTACAAAACTGTGCTAGAACTGAGATACCTGGTTGAAGTGGTTGAATCTGAGGTTTGAATAGTAGAAAACGAATCAGAATCCTAAATCCAAATTGACCAGAATACGATCTATTTGGTTTAAATTTTATTTACCAATATAAGCATTGTACAATTTTCCAATCAAAAGCAAAATTCCATTCTTACTTCCATATTTACAGAGTAAAGGGAAGTATTGTGATCGTCCTAAAATCGAGAATCGGAACGGAGCTTCAGAAAAAACTTTTTCTTATACACATTTACTCAGAATCACTTCCCGAACAAGTGTCTGTGTGTCCGTGTGTCCGTCTGTCCGTGTGTCCGTCTGTGGTCATTTACAAAAATGGCCATAACTCCCTCATTTCTCAACCTTTTTTCAAATTTCTTGAACTGAAATGTTTGTCTCGGAAAGCCCTAACACCCTGTTTAATTGGAATTTGGATAAAGCACAGTATACAGTCCATTTTTGTGGCCGGAAAAAAATAAAATAGAAAACACTAAAAACGCAAATATATCGGAAGTATACTTCCGATATATTTGCGTTTTTAGTGTTTTCTATTTTATTTTTTTCCGGCCACAAAAATGGACCGATTTGAGCGTTCTTGGTCTCAAAATCTTCGTTTTACCTTGCAGAATATGTGGATATTTTTTTAATATTTCAAAAATGTAACGAATTTTTTTTGGCGAATTTTAAAATTTGCATAGCGAATTTTTTGACATTTTTGGCCTAAACACCCTTAAAAACAGTCAAAATATGATCAAATTGTGTCTCAATTTTACGTTTCAAAATATGGAAGTATTGTGTGCTATCTACGCACCACTGGTTTTATCTTTTTTCCCGGACAGAAAATTAAATTATTGTACGCATAGCGCCATAAAAGCCTCTGAGGTATTCGAGTTTGAGAGGAAAGTCAATTGTGTGAAACGATTTGATGTGATTTCATTGTATTATCATAGTTTTGAGCTTTCTTTTCATTACTGCCAGAAAAAATATCTCAGTTACAGATTACATTTTATCTGCTCAATCATACGTTGTAGACAACCGTAGTCTATTCTCATTTCAGCCGTATATTTGGTCAGTTCAGATCATTCAGCATGCGTAGGCTGAAGACATTCCTGTCATAAATTATTCAGGGATTAATTTTCGTTGGATTCATCATGCCCAATCGACAATGAGCTAGGTAATGCTGTTGACCATAAATTTCACTCTACATTCTGATTAGCATCCTTTTTTCTAGTTACTGGCTTTCACCATGCATAAATTGAGCAAAGGTAGGTAGGTACATTCAATTGTCTCTCACAACCAGTTTGCACAATAAGTTCGGTGGAAATTTAGGTACTTTTAATGGCGCGTAACCCCCTTTGCTCATAAGAGGACTACTTTGGTCGAGAAGATAAGAGCTCTTTTAGCATGAAGCTTCTTCCTGTTTTTGCATAGATTGACTAGACTCACATCCTCGACAAACGTCAGAGTCGACCACATCACTGATTGTCGTCTTCCCCTTGGTCTGAGACAAAACTCCCGTCCTACTGCCTTCCATCATCATCCTCGACTAGATCTTCTAAATTGCAATAAGCAAGGAGGCAATTTGAGAGAATGAGTCCGAAACTCGAAAGATAGAACATCCACAATAGACGACAACTGTTGAGTTGCTCAATGTTTGAGTGGAAATAAATTTTACGTGTTTTTTTTTCAAATTTTCCTTGATAAACGATCTTACCTTATTTTTATGAATGAAACGGTTTTTTTTGAGTCGGAACCGATATTCACAAAGGCAGTAGGTATCAACCATCAAGGTACCTACCTGCAATAATGAGGTCGGAATTTATCGGACGTGGCAGTAACAGCAATACTATCCTGAATTGTCAAACTGCGTCCCATTTGTACAAACAATGTCAGGCAATTTATGCAAAGCAGCTCAGTTGTGCGGGAGTGAAGGTTTCAACTCGGACTGGGTCGGAAATTTTTGCTAGTTAATGTACGAGTAGCTGGTAGGTGTTGTAAAATTTTAAATTACTTTAAACTTCATATCAATGCTTAAAATTCTTTGTAAGCAGTTGAATTATGGAGATCATTGATTAGAAACTTATGATGAATTTAACCACCCCATCTTATCCTTATTTCGGTGCGTAAAATTGTGAACCAAAATTTGGTTTAAAATTTAATTTAATTATATTTCACTTTAACGGATTTGGATGCTACTGAGGATCAAAAATTTCAACCAAAAACACCATGTAAACTTTGAAACAAAATTCAGTCTAATTAGTATGGTAAGGAAAAAGCACCAATAGCGGACATGACAACAGTAGTGGACACTTGGGTTAAAAATCGATAAAATAAGGGTTTGAGACAACTTGGGGGGTTCTTCTTTGTTGTGCCTAATCTTGAATAGTTGTGGCACAAAAAAAGAACCCCCCAAGTTGTCTCAAACCCTTATTTTATCGATTTTTAACCCAAGTGTCCACTACTGTTGTCATGTCCGCTATTGGTGCTTTTCCCTTAGGTCTTACAAAGGCGAAGATCGCGACTCGAGAAATTTGAAAAAGTCTGAGAATCGGGCAAGAAATGGCAATTGTCGAGCGATAATTTATTTCGGAGGAGGTTAAGAAATGAAAATTTCACGCAGTAGCACACGGACTCATCTCGTATATTTTACTCCATACATTTTCCGTAAGACACAAGTTTCAATAATATCAGTAATAACATATCATCTTGAAGCACACGCCATCAATAATGGAAATAATTCTTGCGACTGTAACTCATTCGGCACGTATAACACAATAATTATTATCTTCTTAAAAATTAATTCGAAGTAAATTTTGTACTTGCTTCGTTTGATGCTCTAAATATCACTCGTCAAAAATTACATTACACTTAACAAAAACTTTCTTAAGAACGTTAACAGGTTATTAACAAACAGCAGTGTTCAGCTGCATCACGAGGCATTTTTTCTGCTGATGTTTTGATGGTGAAGAATGATTTTATTTCAACTTTTGAATGTTGTTATTTAACGGAGAACTTCACCGTAAATGGCCAATAAAAATATCTATCTTTTCTCAGTTAAAATATAACTCTACAGATATACACGATATTTTGCTGTCGAAATGGACCTGTAAGCCCGACACGTAATATAGGTACCTATCATACTAAGGTAATTTTATCACTTGTGGCTATCTTCAAATCGGCCTGATGATATTGTGAGCAAAGCGTGTACGACTCAGTGTCGAGGTATGAAAACCAGTCGAAACTATTCCTGAATTATCAGGTAGTGAGAAAATCGGGATAAACATTTGCTCCAGTGGTCCCTCAGGTTGCATGCATAAGTCACATAATATTTGTATCATTGGGTACATTACAGTAAGTGAAAGGACAAGAAAGTTGCATCCTATTAGTAACAATTAAAAGAGAATTGGTTGGTAGTTCAAAAAATTCTTTTAAATCTGAGTAAATCACAATATTTGGTAATTAGGTAGGTACCTATACTAGAACAATCACCAAGGAAGGCTCAAAAAGTAGACAAAACGTACTAAAAATATAGCGAACCACCCCTTTGAAGAACTATTCTACATCAAAGAAGAGGTATTTCATAGGCTTTCAGAAGAAAACATGAAGCGACACGCTATGCAGACCATGAACTTGGTCGACGCGATCCCTCCCTGACCCGATTCCACTGTTGACAATTTGGCGAATACCTACGTTCCTGCTTGATAATTATGTTCAGAATGAAGTACCATCCCAATAGGGACCAAGGACTTTTTTTTGCGTGAAACAGCTAGGTCTCTTTTCCAAGTTTCTGTAACGGGCGAGTGAGGGGGGGGGCAAAGTTTACACTCGTCGTTGAAGATGCAACATGTGCTAACTCGCATTTTGGGCGAAATGAGGTTTTTATTGAGTTTGAAGCGAAATCTAACGTGGCGTCGGTTGGTTAACTTAGTTTTGCAAAACAATCTACTTAGCAGAACTAGGTCTAAGCAGTTAAATTAAAGGAAAACTCAACTACAAGTATTTGGTACGACTACGATTCAGTTTTTTGTCTCTCCTGAAAAGCCGATAGCACATGTTGCATCTTCAACGACGATATTCGCCCATGAGTACTTCAATGAGCCAAATCTTGGAACAGGTCCCGATATCAAGCCCACGTCCGCATAGAAATGTTATAGGTAGCTGAAAATCGATCTCGATCTCATCCACAAAGATATCTAGTGCAAAGTTAAATTGCCATTTATATCTAATTCGGTTTCCATTGATACAGTTTTTATTATCAAGTTGGGCAAATGACGAACAAGCTCAAACCTAAGATTTCAAACCACTCTATTCCTAAATAAGCATCAAAAAGAGATTGCCAATTTTGAATCGAGATAAATTCTTCTTACGTGACGACTAAAGCTAAAAACAATATGAATCTCAATCCCTCGCAATCCCACTTAGCAGAGAAACCATTACTTTCTTCTAAATTTGTATCGTAACTTCGACATTTTGATATTAAATATTTTTGCTACGCAAATACAAATATATTCAACATTACATAAAACTGTTTTGACAAAAAACGATAGAACAACTTTCTATGTGATACTAACTACCAATATTACAACAGCGATAAAATTTCGTATGATAATTAATAGTTAACATTAACTGTACATAGAAAATGACTAACGCCGGAAAATGACTTACCTCAGAGAGTTAAGGCCGGTTCATCAATTTATTTGAAGCTAGATTTATCCAAGGACGCTCGAATTAATCCAAGAAATTTTCAGTATGACGGTCAATAAAAATATGTCCTAAGTGTAGTGCAATTGTCCTTGGATAAATCTAGCTGTAAATGAATTTATAAACCTGCCCTTATTCTACATACCATTTTCAATATCATCGCCTCAAATGGTAAAGCCCAAGTAGATAGGCGCATCGGAATCGAGAATGAACTTGGTTCGGTTTACCATAAATCTAGTTTCAAAGTACCAGCAACTGCTATTGAAAACATTTACATGGACAAGAATATAAAAAAAGCTAGATGAAAATAAATTTTACTATGAAAGTAGCTTCAAGTGGATTGATAAACCGGGCCTGAAATTATGGTCGCTCCTTGTTAACATACCTACTAACCGCATATTAAAATTATACTTTTTTCTTCATTTGCCACAAAAAAAATATTTGAAGGGTAAGGGGAAAGAACAGGAAATGTCCATTTTCCCCAAAAACCAGCTTAATAGCACATTTTGTAGGAATTCAAAGGTTCTAACCGTATAGTGAAACTCCAGGGGGAAAAAAGTATAAATGTCGCACTGAGAAGCAACGAAAGATTCGGTGTAAGGGGAAAAAACATTGAGTTCAAAATACAAAACATGCTTTTTCTCTAAAAGTACTTTTTGTGACATTCCTCGTTCCTTCCCCTTACCCTTCATTTATTATATATATTTTAGCAATCGTCGTAGTTGTGCAGCCTCTACCTATTGATCCTTGTAGTACAGACTATTTCAGCAGCGCCCTCATTGACTCGGGCTGTGAGGAATCACACCAATTGTTCACTTGGAGGTAGGTATCAGTGTTGCTTTGCTCTTGACCAACCACAGGAGTGATCATTACCGAATACGACGATTGGATACGAACTGTACTTGCTGTTGTTTACTGGGAACCACACGGACGGCTCAACCCGCAATCGCCAACATCCCATCCACAGAGCCACCCCGTTGTGCTAGAACGTTCGGCAACCAGCCAATCACAGTTAAGGACACTCGCGGCTCATACTATCAAATTATTCGATCATTCTAGCTTTCGCTGTTGCTGGTTGAGGCGTTCATCTGGTACTGCCTTTGGGGCCTTTTTGGGGAGGTAGTCAACTCACAAACTTATCACAAAACCTATTTTTGGCCGGGTACTCCAAGTCGAAATTCAAGTAATGTCAAAACACAGTATACAAAGCTACACGACACTCGTCCAAAATTCATATCACACTAAGCAAAAATTTGCAGCGGACGTTCGGCAAGTTGCCGCGATTGAGCTTTATCCTGAACCAGTTTATCCGCCTAGCGACTTGGAAGTAATGTAGTGTGTCCTAAGAATGCTTTCTGAAGATGCATAAACCTGAGTTTTACCCACTAAACTAAAGCAAGCTTCGGGCTAAAGTAAACAATTTTTACTACACACCAACAAGGAGCAGGAGGACGATTCCGAAATTTGCGATAACTCTGTCTCATCAAAAGCTCCCCTAAGAAACGTGTCAAAACGTTAATTGTCTCACCTAAAAAAATGTTTTCCACCGGATAATGAAATGTGTTCATTATTTTTAAAAAAACGAACAAAAACTTTTCACTTTGGTCTTAGAATGTAGAGTAACTAACGCCCAAACGTTAGTAAGTGAGCAACGGCACTGCCTATCCGATGGACAACTCAGTTGCGCATGTCAAGGCTTGCGTTGTAAGAAATCTCCGTAGAATCAATTTCCAATTCTTCTATCGTAAATGATTATTCTAAAATGAATGTACACGTCAGCCGAGATTGCGAACTTCTGTTCAATGTTCACTGCTTCCTCTGCTGGAACAAGATTCTGAATTCCTGTAACAAAAGTTGAAATTTCATCATTTCCTCCATGATAGAATCAAAAACTGGGTTCATAGGGGAGCGTTCAGCCAACCAGAGAAAGGTAGAGTAGGTAGTTCAGCCTTCTATCTGATTGGCTGAAATGGTTCTATCTGGTGGTTTGATCTGTTACCCATCGCCGTTTTTTTTTAACCTTTCAGGTGGTACGTTTCTCAACGACGCTTCCTTCTCCGGTTGGAGGTTGAACTAAGGTTCATGAATTTAATTAATTATCTAGGGCAGTTCATCCTAATTTTTCATACTGACTAATCATGGGGTTTAATTTCCTACCTCAAGACATTCTTGGTGGATGTAGGACAATGGAACTCGCCCCTCCAAGTTCCGCACGTTAACGTCAGCAGAGCTCGTGAGAAATTGTTCCATTATCTAGAAATGAAGAACACATATTTGGAACTCGGAGGCATCACGAACTCAATATGGGCCCGTACAAGCATCAAATGATGATTGGCACTGAAATTACTGAATGTAAGGCTTACGTTTTGCATTTTGCGGATATTATTGACGTTGATGCTTCGAGCGACTATGTGCAGAGGTGTATTGCCATTTTCATCAGGTGTATTCACAGCTTCCCGAGCCTGCCTTGGAATTTCCAAGAGCTTTTTGATGAAGTTGAACTCGCAAGCGTCAGATTTTGAGGCAACATGCAGCGCGGTCTCTCCTTTTGCGTTCTAAATGATGGTTTACCAATGAGAACAATATAATATAATGTTACATGTTACGTCGATTTGCCACCAAGGTGCCAACGAGCCAATCATGAATTCTCTCCCTAGAGTCTCTCAGAACCATCAGTTTCCTACTGAATAAACTGAAACGACTGCTTACCACAATTGAGACGTCAGCTCCTCGCTTGATAAGAGCGTCAGCAATACCCAAGGTGGAGTTTTTGTTCATGTGGAAAGCTGCCACCGTGTGAAGTGGGGTTTCTTGATTTTTATTTTGTGCGTTCACGTTGAACAATCGTTCTCTCTTGTCGTTTGTGAGGTGAAGCAATTCCCTGAAAACGTCTTCGTAAGGCTCGCCAAATCGGGCCAGCCTATGGAGCAGCGTATTTCCATCTTCGTAGGTCTGAAAGGAAAGAATTTAGTTGAAGTGGTTGGTGCTTTGGTAAGCGGGTTCAGAAACCTCGAGATATTGAAGGCACACAATGCTGTCGATACCCTCGAGGCAATTTGTAAATCAGTTTCATGCCCTTACCTCGTTGACGTCACAGCCAAGACGGGCGTAGGAATCAGCAATGTAAGCTGCGACGACAGGGCAGTCAGAATGGAGCGTTGCAGCTTGGTAGAGTGCGCTATGCCCGTGTTTGTCCTTGCACGTCAGCAGGTCAGCAGCTTTGCAATTGATCATTCTCTGGGTTATAATGAAGACCCGTTCCAAGAAATCTTTGGGTTTCGGATCACTTAGGAGCAGCTGCATCAGGTTACTGCAACATTCAACGAATTCATGCATGAAGAATATGACGGTCTCACCAATATTGGTTTGCCCTTGAGTACCAGGTTGAGTAATTGTCATTGATCAGCTGAGCCTGCGCAACAGCCTATGCTCTAATGCCCAAACAAATGAACCAGACCAATAAACGTGCATATCGTATTTGCAAAACCCAATAACCGTTCCCACAGATCCTCTCCATAGTCTCACCATAATTCTTCCACGATTCTTCTCTTTGAAGTTGAAATCATTGTAGGATTCAAATGTTTGTCTTACGTTTGATTGTCGTTATTTTTGGACCGAAAAGTGTCCCAGGGCTCAATGCATCCAACCACTTTCCAAATGGTTGCTTTTCGCTGGGGCTTCAGCATTTGGTTCAGCCGTTGCTGAGGCGACACGTTGTGCGTGTGAGCGAGAGAAGTGGTAGCGCTCGGCAAACGACCTTCGCTTGATGGTAGAATTTTTCGCTCTACCTGAGGGCTTGAATTTGGCGTTTTCCTGGAAAATCATAGTCGTTGTTTTAGGACATTTAAAAGCAGGAAGTCTAGCAACCTTATTCATGGGTCTAGAATCTAGTGACCTGTTAGCTTCAGGAACATAATTATGTATGTGAAGGACACTGTAACTCAGAAACCAATAGGTGACAAAGTTGCAATAACGATCAATCAATAATTGACTGAAACTCACTTGTGGTGTTGGGCCTTAGTTGTATTCCTCTTCTTCTCCTCAGGTCGGGTGAAAGGTCTCTCCTCGCTTGGTGGAGCAAAAGTAGAGGTGACTGCTGGGATGTTCATAACGATGGGTGATTGAGCGTAAACGTTTTGTTGAGCAGTCGTTTTGGTTGTTGTTGCTGAAGCAGCTCCTGACATACGGCTAGTCGCTGGTGAGGGAATGCGCGAACCCTCTCTGGGGGACATGGGAATTTTGAAGGGAATTGTATGTGGTGCAGGGACGTAAGGAATATTGGGATGTTCAGCTGGTTGGAACTGGTGGTCTTGGTGAGGATACTGTTGACTGTGGTACCGTTGAGGTCCTATGTTGTATGGGGATTGGTAGGGAACTGAGTGAGGTATGTTCCTAGGAGAGGAGTGGGGCAGATAGTTGATCGGATCTTGCGGGTACACGGGTGCGTGTGTTGGAATGTTCCGAGGATGCAGCTCCATAAAATCGGACGATGACTCGTTTTCAGTACCCGATGGAGAGGTGAGTACAGCCTCGAAACTCGATCGTCTCGCGTACAAATTATTGTACTGCTCGTCCCAAATGTCACACGACCCTGGGGATTGCTGACCATTCACAAGGGACTCCGGTGAATATTCTGCCGATGAGTTGATTGGCGACTCGACCCAACTTGAGGCGCTTACATCGCTTGTCGAAGGTGAAGTTATATTCGCCGACGATGGGTCATTCTTGAGGATAATATCCCACATCTTGGACCATTCCTCGTTGCTGAAAACGTGTTCCAAAGCATCTTCCCCATTGGACGTCCTTCTAGGAACGTTGAGGTTGCTATGGCTGTAGTGGTTTCGGTTCTGGGCGACTAGAGGATCATTCAGCTCGGCCACAGTCGTCGGGATCTCCTGTGGATAATTTTTTGTGAAGGATGCCAATTGATCATGTGTAGCTCGATCTGAAATCCATCTAATTACAAGTTTTTTTTTTCCTAACGTGTATGCTAGGTTTACTCGAATTTTCTTACATGACTGCTGCAAGTGATGTTTGGTGTCCAGTAAGAGGAATAATCGGTCTCGAAAACCTCACCTCCCATCATCTGTCGATGGTCATTGATACGGTTTACTTGCTGTTGAGGCTGGAAATATTCAAGACATGGGTTCTTAGCGTGGTATTGGTAGGGAAGTATAAATCCGTTGGAAAAATACCAATTTAACAGTGATTATGGCAGCACACTCACGTATGGTTGAGTTTTAGACCTGAAATTGGTCGGCAGCATGTAAGTCGGTCCCTTTGGCACCATCCGGCCCAAATCAAAGGATATGGGGGCATCTGGAAATCGGACGGATATTTGTAAACAATTACCTAATAGGAGTCCTTAGGTGACCATAATTCAACAATTATTCGTGTCTTATCAAGCCATATTCTAAGGGACAGGACATTTTTTTACTTTCAACATCGTCAGACAGGAGCAATGCTTCATCTTCTGTCCGACTGCTGACATCAGTAACCTCAGGCCTCGACTGGTCCTGTAGTCGGTCGGCTGAGATGTTTGCTTCACCAGTGTCAACTTCATCAGACCTTTCAGTGCCATTGCCGAGGGACAACTTTTCGAAGTTCGAAAGCAGGTCCGGCGAAGGCGGCTCAACCTCCACAGGCTGATTTGTTTTCAGCTTCATTTTCAGAGGTTTCCTAAAATTACAAGTGGAATTGTTAAAAACTCCATGTTTTACCCGTAAAACGAATCACACGGTGTGAAAAATGTATCCCCCAAAATAGGCATTGTTGATCGAAAATTGGCAATAGGAAACCCAAGACGGTGCCGCAAGTGACTTGGCGTAGATGTTATAGACAAGGGCTGTTGCCTTGCACTTGCATCATCTCGGAATCTTCACCACAAGACCGCAACGCTACGCTTTTTTTACTTTACTATAACATGACGGTGAGAGAAACTTGTCTGTAATAGTCTCAAGCCGCTTTTCTGAATTTTCTGGACCGGTTCCTTGGATAGCTGCTTGTGGACAGTTTGTAGTCTGCAGCTTATCCAAGCCTAGAAGGTTCGTGCGAACGGCAGATGGCTTCCGCTTCCGTGATAAAGACGGATAACATTATATCTCAATAAGACACGTTAGTTTTTGTAAGTGATCCAAAACTGTCAGTGACCAGTAGGCTAAAATAGATGTTTGGCGTAAAAAGTGTTTCATTTTTACACCAAGCTGCTTGGAAAGGCGGATGCGCCAGGTAGAGAAGGCAAAAATGCCATAGCGATTGGCAAAGAGCCAGAATTTCATCCACGGATATTAAAAAGGAACGATTTAGCCCTGAATTAGAACTTAGCTATTATGGATAGACAAAGTCTCGATCGGGAGGGGGGTTATTTTCATTTTGCAGTCAAACTGGTTCGGTGTCCACTGAGGGTTAATTAGAAAACCGATGGTGCCGAAACTATTCACAATGTTTCTATGTTAAATGTGTTCTATGTTGTAAATTGATTTTATTTCGATTAGGTAATTTGGGAATGCAAGGAAGAAGATATGTCGAAAAACCCGGCACGGGTGCGATTGAAAAGTTACCCAAAATATCTAATTTGGATTATATGGTCCAATCAATGCTCTTTGGAGAAATGATGTTGCGGTTTCATAATATGAGCATATTATGCTCAATTCCCTTAGGCCATAGGATAAATTTGTTGCATGCTCACTTGTACTCGACAAGCAGTGTGTCGAAGAACCTTTCAATCGTCTTGCACTTCTCAGGCATCAACTTTTCTTTTGTGATAATCATCCCGCGAGATCACAGGCCTGCAACAATAAATTAAACAAGAAATTTAGAGAGAAAAAACTTGTTAAATAATGAGACAATAATTATTCTGCCTGTACGCAAGATCCAATCAAAAAAATCAAGTTCGTGGAAGTTGTGGAGAATAATAATTTCTAATAATAATAAGACCAGTGGAAGGAAAGGCGGCTTCGCTTCCAAGCAATAGGTGAGCCTATTCGTATCGTAACAATTTGTACGAGGTCTTTTTAACCTTTCCTATGCTCAACCGATTAAAAATAGATGTGCTTTCCGCGGAAAACAGCGAGTTACACCCCAGCACCTTCAGCTTACATCAGTTCCTTTTACAAGTTGAATTCAAACAACCACCTATCTTGAGAGAATCAATCCACGTGACGTGACTTACAGCCTTAATAATTGTTCTAAAACAGTCGGTCGGTCAAGGATGTTCATAATTTAACCTTTGAGTTCACACGGCTCATCACATTTCTCATCCCCTTGGTTCTCATGAAATTGTAGGTAAACCTACTGGTTTAAAAATATAGAACGCAATCCGTAGATAAAACGCAATCCTTCCGTATTTTGATACATTTCCATTTTTGACACAATTCGATTCTATTTTGACTACATTCTGTGTTGACCGAAAATGTCATAAAACTCACTTGGAAATTTTATAAAATTTTCCAAAAATATTTATTGCGACAGAGTATTTCGCCGGTTTATTAACAAACTTCATCCATTCGATATCCAAGGAAGCTTCAGGCAAACTTCACCACAGTGGTATTTAGGTACATCAAATTCCAATGTAAAAATCTCATTGGGTTATGGGTGCTTCTTGGGATATCGGATAGATAAATTTTGGTCCGGATCAATAAACCGGGCCTTAGCTAAAAATTAAAACAAACATTGTAGAAGATAAGGTAGGTAAATACTGACGTGGCTTTCTATAAAACGTACCTACTGTGCGCTATCTACGCTTTTAAAACCTCATTCCAAGAAGTGTTTCCTTTGATTGTTTTTTATCTATATTTTACGCAATTCTTCGAGGAAGCGGCAGAGTTTCGATTTCTTGGTAGATTAGACCTGCCTGGTTCTCAATGGATTGCTAGTCTAAATTCGTCCCTTTTCTCGGGAAATCCAAATACCTGGTGTGAGTCTGCGTCTGGTATGTGAGAAAAAAATGTTTGTTTATCTTATCATCGGGCGAGACTTTGCTCACAGCCTTGGGGAAGCATAAACCGTGCTGAGAACACGAGAAACGCACCTTCGTCAATCGAGTTTCTGCATTCAGAATTTGAAGGAACCCCTCATCAATTTTCCAATTTATTTTTTCCTGACCACAAAAATGAACCTATTTGAGCGTTCTTGGCTTCAAAATCTTTGTTTTACCTTGCAATACACGCGAATTTATTTATATTACAATAACTTGATGGATTGGTGCATTATCTCCAGAAATAATGTACCTATGTATTTTGTATTTAGACGAGATTTAAAATTTGCATAGTGTGTTGAAAAAACTCACTCAATGTTAAAAATATTTTTGACTTAAACAGCCTCGAAAGTAGGCAAAATATAAAATGTAAATGTAAATGATGGTTTAATTGTTTTAACCCATAGGGCATCACAAGGAGTGGGTTTAGTTCTCCTATATCATTTAATTCCAAAAACCCCGATTGCCAGGGATGACATGAATCATAAGGTTATGGACCAAATTTTTCATGGCACCTGTGGGAATCGAACCCACAACTCTCAGGTATAGCCTGCAACTAGGCAGACGCGCTAGCCACTAGACCAACCCGTGAGCCCGGCAAAATATAATCGACGTGTGTCAAAAATGTACGTCGGTATCAAAATATGGAAGTATTGTGTGTTATCCACCTACCACTGGTTTTCCACTTTTATTCATATTGTTATCGTCACTGTGCCAAGGAGCAAATGCCCCGGGGTACACGAATTTACTCAACATTGGTTTTAACTAGGTTGGAAGAATACGGTTGACAAATTCAAAACTTCGAAACCCTCTTATAGCAAGCAGGGGGAAACTTGTGGGAGGAGAGGTTAAAAAACAAAACTGACAAAAAAGGCTCTCCTGTCGGCTATGACGATGTTTTACTTGATTGGGCAAGTCGAATCAACTTCGAAATCGCCAGCCAACTATGCCAACCTGAGATTAAGCTTCTCCTTCCAGCTCGAAACCTGCTACAACCGGTTTCGGTGCTGTCGAAAAATTGATAGGCGACAGAATCAAGAAATCTGTTAGGAGAGTCTTCAGCAGTAAAATGATCAGGCAACCAGCGAAGAAGAAGAATTGAGCCAGGTTAGGCAAGCGCGTAATTCCGTTGGAATTAGGTCGAGAGGAAATAAAAATACAGGTAAAAATAATGGTAACAAAGCGGCTACCTTCAATTGGACGCGTGAACAGTTTTTTAAACATAGGTGGGCCCGAATGATGCCTTCGCGTGTCAACAAAACTGGTCCCAGAGCAACCGTGGTACCTACGTCGGGCCTAGTTGCTTCAGCAGACGCAGGTTAGGACACGGTATTGGAAAGGCTGTACCCTCGTTTTTCAATGAATTGCGTTCATGTTACAAAATATGAAAGCAACGCTCCGAAGTTCTACGGTCCACTTCCACCGAACTTTCAGCAAAAGGTTGATAAATATTAGCGGAAAAAATTTTTCCCGCGGAAAAATCACTATCTTACGTTAAATCAAGCGAGAAATCCGGGAAAAATACTCAAACAATTCTAAACCCTCGGCATCATCTTCCAAATAGATTTTTTGTGTTCCTGCAAAATGGGCCATACTAATTCTGATTTGGACCCCTCAAGCTTTTCCCGTCGGATTCCCCGGACAATATGCATCCGGTTGGCGCAAACCACGAATTTTACGACTAGTTTAATTAAAATCAGATCAGCGGTTCAATACGTCGTCGGTGCCTCAATATTTTGACCGAAACGACCGTAATTATACACGATAAGCTGTCTAGGGTTATCAACCAACTCGTGAAAATACTCGACCGGATATTTGGGTTCGGTTATTGTCACATGCGTTTCGGGAATCGTCGGTTACCTTCTAATGCAGCCTAATTCAGTTTTCCAACTTTTCAGGAAGCTCAAAAAAACTGCATTTTCAGTCTCCTGATGTGAAATTTTCTATGTAGGTATGTACTATGTTGGGACGAATACATTTCATTTAGAAAATTATGGGCAACGTTGTCATGTGCGTCATGTTGCCCAGAATTTAGGCAGCTGCTTATGTTATGATAACGTTTAATTGTAATTGAACCAAACTGACCACTCTCGCACGGTAATTAGAGATCAACGATCATGCGAAAATGAGCTGACGACGCTGGGAACACCGCGTATAAAAAAGTTGAGGTTTCACCGGTCGGCCAAACTGGCTCGACGAACGCGGACCGCTCTTTCTCGAACCGAAAGCTCAACTGTCTGGAATGAACGAAACTCATGGGAGAGGAGCCGGCGACCTCGAATTAGCCTGTATCGAGGTTTCCCCGCTCTGCGCAAGTCGAGGCTGTCGAGTTGGTGGCGCGTCACACGGACGACAGCTCGAATTTGGCGGTAATGATTGAATGAAGACTGACAAAGGACAGGAATGTGGAGGAAAATTGAAACCAGTGGTGCGTGGATGACACACAATACTTCCATGTTCTGATACGTAAATTTTTGACGCAATTTGAATACATTTCGACAATTTATGAGGCGGTTTAGGTCATAAATATTTTTAAAAACTCGCTATGCAAATTATAAAACTCGTCCTTATTCAAAATAGCGAGTTTGAAACCAAGAACGCTTAATTGTTTCATTTTTGTGGCCAGGAAAAATAAAATAGAAAACAATACCTACATACCGGACATGGCTACTTTTAAACATAATATGCAACTATGTCCCAATTAACTTCAATCCGAGGTTTGTGAAATTGGCAGGTACAGTACCTTTTTAAGCGTATAGTATACTCTGTATACTCATGAACTGCTGATTACTGCGGCATTTCAAACCTTTTGACGAAGCTCTTCGATTATAAGACTGCCGGCGCTTTATCGATTAGTGCTCACAAGTTGTATAAACCGGCCAAAATCCCTTTACATTTTATACGGTTATTTTCTTACAATAACGGAGAAAGACTCATTATGGCAGGCGAAGCGATCGCACATATTTACCTTTGAGGCGTACACCAGCCCGACGATCCACCTACTCGAACTATAAGCGGGATAAGAAGATAAGATAATGGTCTCTGACTTTCTCAATAGCAATTGCATAGGTACATGTCTCGACATAGTTAATTTCAAATTTTCATTGCTTTCTATTTTTATGAAGAACCTAGTTTTGTGACTGATAAGCATTTGTAACAGTTTGAGGTTTAAACGACGGAAAAGCTCCAATGATAGAAGCGAGTAAAAAATTATGTCATAGGAGTCGAAATTGGTACAGCAATTGTGACATTTCATCGAAATCGGGCTGTAAAATTTGTGAACTCCTCTCATTTAATAGTGAAAATCAAAAGTGTGATGGTTCAGCGAGGATTTGATTTTATGTACTCAAACCAAGCCGTTGAGAGAGAAATTAATTTCTAATTATAACGCTACACATTGGAAGTGGTCGGATGAAAAATTACCCAACATTCATAATATGCGGTCGTATCAGCCTGACGGAACCGCAAGTAACATCAATCAGGAGCTTGCAGTCCAGCCGCAAATCAGGGTTGAACGACACCTTCCCGGATCGCAATCTAGATTGTGAGTGCCACCGGCGGTGTTTTGCGGCTGCTAGTGGTAGGTAATCAACAAGTCTGTCAATCAACCTACGAAAAAACTTGCGCAGATGTTACCCCCTCTCGAGGTTGACTTTGAACTCGAAGTTGAGTTTGATCTCGAAGTTGAGTTTAATCTCGAAGTTGTCTTTGATCTCAAAGTTGACTTTGATCTCGAAGTTGAGTTTGAACTCGAAGTTGACTTTGATCTCGAAGAAGACTTTGATCTCGAAGTTGAGTTTGAACTCGAAGTTGAGTTTGATCTCGAAGTTGACTTTGATCTCGGAATTGACTTTGATCTCGAAGTTGACTTTAATCTCGAAGTTGAGTTTGATCTCGAAGTTGACTTTGATCTCGAAGTTGAGTTTGATCTCGAAGTTGAGTTTGATCTCGAAGTTGACTTTGATCTCGAAGTTGAGTTTGATCTCGAAGTTGAGTTTGATCTCGAAGTTGACTTTGATCTCAAAGTTGACTTTGATCTCGAAGTTAACTTTGATCTCGAAGTTGAGTTTGATCTCGCCGTTGAGTTTGATCTCGAAGTTGACTTTGATCTCGAAGTTGACTTTGATCTCGAAGTTGACTTTGATCTCGAAGTTGACTTTGAACTCGAAGTTGAGTTTGATCTCGAAGTTGACTTTGATTTCGAAGTTGACTTTGATCTCGAAGTTGAGTTTGAACTCGAAGTTGACATTGAAGTCGAAGTTGAGTTTGATATCGACGATGTCTTTGAACTCGAAGTTGAGTTTGTTCTCGAAGTTCAGTTCGATCTCGACGTTGAGTGTGACTCGAAGTTGAGTTTGATCTCGAAGTTGACTTTGATCTCGAAGTTGAGTTTGAACTCGAAGTTGACTTTGATCTCGAAGTTGAGTTTGAACTCGAAGTTGAGTTTGATCTCGAAGTTGACTTTGATCTCGAAGTTGAGTTTGAACTCGAAGTTGACTTTGAACTTGAAGTTGACTTTGATCTTGAAGTTGATTTTGATCTCAAAGTTGAGTTTGATCTCGACGATGACTTTGATCTCGAAGTTGACATTGAAGTCGAAGTTGAGTTTGATCTCGACGTTGAGTTTGATCTCGAAGTTGACTTTGATCTAGAAGCTGACTTTGATCTCGAAGTTGACTTTGATCTCGAAGTTGACTTCGATCTCGAAGTTGACTTTGATCTCGAAGTTGACTTTGATTTCGAAGTTGACTTTGATCTCGAAGTTGACTTTGAACTCGAAGTTGAGTTTGATCTCGACGATGACTTTGAACTCGAAGTTGACATTGATCTCGAAGTTGACTTTGATCTCGAAGCTGACTTTGATCTAGAAGCTGACGTTGATCTCGAAGTTGACTTTGATCTCGAAGTTGAGTTTGAACTCGAAGTTGACTTTGAACTTGAAGTTGACTTTGATCTTGAAGTTGACTTTGATCTCGAAGTTGAGTTTGATCTCGAAGTTGAGTTTGATCTTGAAGTTGAGTTTGATCTCGAAGTTGAGTTTGATCTCGAAGTTGAGTTTGATCTCGAAGTCGAGTTTGATCTCGACGTTGACTTTGATCTCGAAGTTGATTTTTATCTCGAAGTTGACTTTGATCTCGAAGTTGAGTTTGATCTCGAAGTTGAATTTGATCTCAAAGTTGAATTTGATTTCGAAGTTGACTTCGAACTCGAAGTTCACTTTGATCTCGAAGTTCAGTTTGATCTCGACGTTGACTTTGATTTCGAAGTTGAGTTTGATCTCGAAGTTGAGTTTGATCTCGAAGTTGAATTTGATCTCAAAGTTGAATTTGATTTCGAAGTTGACTTCGAACTCGAAGTTCACTTTGATCTCGAAGTTGAGTTTGAACTCGAAGTTGATTTTGATTATTTTAAATTATTATTCTTTAATGTTGGAGTTAAGAACACAACTTTATGAAAGTCAGAGGTTTTTTCGGTGTTCGACAGAGGGAAAGCAAGGCGACGAGTTGGCAACACTGGCTATAACTTTGTTTCATTTGAATTTTGGCAACACATAGTAATTCCGCGCTAAGTAATTGCGCTTTTAGTTTTTTTCTGGGCGTGAGAATAATCCTAATGGAATATTCAAGGCCTTAAAAACCTGTTCTTGTTTCTTGCGTTTATATGTTTTTTTTTTTCATTCTTTCGGTTATCGGGTAGCGGTCTCAGTAGCTACAGAAATAACATCCTATATTAATTTGGAATAGACCTACTATGAAAGTGGTAGGAGGTGCTGTGTGCTGTCTGACGCACCACTGGCTCAATTATTTTTGTGCATGTTCTACTTCTGACACCCACGGAGTATGAAAATTGTTTAAAGTCGATGAGATGGTTCACCAAAGCTCAATACATTATTCATGTATAAAGCAATGGTGAGCATAACGTCGGACTCACTCCTCAAAACTGTCCGAATGTAAGCACTGCGACAAAACCGAATATCAACATTGATGAAAAATCGGACGTTCACTAAAAATGGATGGACAACCTACAGTTAACCTAATTCGCAAGTGCAGAAGGCGAAATTAACCTTTGGAATAAAAAGTATCGACTCTCGATGGAGCACATTAGCAGTTGGCGTGCCATGGCTCAATTATAAGATTGGACTAAAATTAGGAATAACGCAATGGATCTAGCATTTTTTGTAGCACGGCATTTTCAATTTAACCAATTCTCTGTCATCATGAGGAATACTGTTGGGGTTACAGGTCTAAAAGATACTAAATCACTTGTGGAAGGTCGTAATTTGAATAAAAACTTAAAAGTGTGAGCAGAAATTGTATATTCCACTATTCAAGTTCAATTGTAGACCGCGGTTTCAGTGGTAAACCATCATCAGTACACGATTCGCCGTGTTTGTGTAGGTACTGATGAGGGTTTGACCACCTAAACCGGTCTCCAATTGAACTTAAAGAGTAGAATAGACTATTTATGCTCTCATTTTTGAGATTTTATTCAAATTACAGGTCTAAGGTTGGAGGTGGCAATGGTGTGGTATATACCGCAAAGCGAGCGACCGGCCTTTATCCTGCGATGAAATCGGCAATTTTTCCACGTCACGCAAGGATCGCTATCGCGGCTGAATATTGACAACATGCTGGGCAGTTTGGTGGCTGTGGCCTGACCAGCTTCGTCACTAGAATGTGTTCTGTGTAAGTAGATTGTAGGTACATGGCTTATACATGAAGCTGCGTTAGTTTAAATTAAACATACCTACTCACATTTATCTTTATGGAAGGTTCATCCAAATTTTCGCTTCTGCATTTACGGAGTAGCAAATGAAAAACGTTGAGCGTCCGAAAAATAAAAATCGGATCGTAGGCTCACTTTACCTTCTTTTTACAGGTAGGTAATTGGATTGGGGGGGGGGGGATGGATTAGGATTGTAGGTAATCGCCCTAAAGCTGAAAATCGAAACGTCGGCCCAAAAAATAGTTTCAAAATTTCTTGAACTGGAATGTTCGTCTTGACGACACCCATCATACTGTTTAACCGGAATTCGAATTACTCTCAGTACTTCCGATTTATTAGCACTTTTAGGACCGGAAATCTGGCAAGCCGGTATTTGAAGCTTTTGATGATAATCAAGATTTTGGCCCAAGCTTTTTCACATTTATAATCAGATTAAAACTCGTCGTCCCGGGCTCATTGCCTAAATAACCAAAGTAGTCCAGGTGTGCCATGATGGCTCATTTTGATCTCGCGCAGGGAGGGTCAGAACTTGTCATGACTTGTCGCTCTACAAGCTCCAACCGTGTTCTACCCGTAGGCACCAACTCTGAACCACCTCTCCTTTCAGGCAACGACTTCAACGCCTCAAGTCAATAGCAACATCCCGAACCAACATACTTTTTTAACTATTCTAATGGCAGTTGACACATTTATTGACAAAATGCGCTACAAAGACAAACCACCTCATGTCGCAAGAGCAGGTCTCCAACCCCCCCCTCCTGCAGGCTTCCAAAGTGAAAAATGAAATATCAATAAAAATCGAGCCGTTCGGAAAAAGTCGACGTTGGAGGAACGTCTACCTTGCAAAATCGAGTAGCGGAACATGGAATGTTTTTAAACATTGATTTTTCTGATGATCAGATCAACTCCTACTTTCGAATGAAAGTGTCTCGTCTCGGGCATCTCGACCGGATTCGCTTGTTGGTTGGGCAGGAGCCATTACGGTTTTGACCGACCAGGCCAAACAATAACGGGCTCCTTGAGGTTGTCGGCATTTCGTTGCCTTAGTGGCAAGTTCTGCTATTTCATTTTTTCGAATGATCAAAGGGCACCCGAAAACGTATTTTTGACGGATCTTACGGTTTATTGGTACCTACTTTGGGATAATAACGTTTCGGATTGAATCACTGAGCCTCGTAGATAGGCTGGATAGAGAGACAAGCCAAAAATATTGTCTTCGTACCATCAACGCTTGGGGTCAAACCATTATTTTCTGTCGGCTAAGCGATCTAGACGTATAGATAAAGATGGCGTGGATGATACGAAATTTATGTTATCTATCGCCGGAAAACCAATCGTGCTAAAGAAAAGAATCGTAAATATCGGACTCAGATAGTACTCAGACTGAGAATGATTGATGCAGGGTTTCAGGGATTTATCTGATGATCGAATATGGTCAATTGCTTGCCGATAGTGAATGATGAACTGAGGCGAAAATAGATCCTGCCTCATTTCAACTACAATTCACAAAGCAGTGTTTTGTATGACGTTCAGTGTATAGACCCAACCTACCCTAACCCTTTCTTCAGCGTTTGGTTCCTGAAAAACGTAGGTATTAGTTCATTGCTTCGAGAGTTGAACCAGAAGTCAAATTTTTTGTGCCCAAAACATTTTTTGTGTCTGGGGTGGTGATAACTAGCGCTTTCTCTTAGATTGTGCAAAATGTGTGATAAAAATGTGGTCCTCTAGAGACACACTCTAGGCCTTCAGAGACATCTGCTTCGTCGCCCCATCTGGTCTGATTACACAGTCGTCTACCCTTCGGAGGCGTAATACTTTGGCATTTTTAAGCAGCGAGGCTAGCGCCATGGCCTCGGATTTATGGTGAACCTGGTAAGAAAGCATATCGTAATGCTCATTCGAAAAATGATCGGAGAACATCTTAATTTACGGCCCATTTATTTTCCATTAGCAGAGCTGTGTGAATGTTTTGTTTCCACCTGGTGTTGCTCTGCTATTGTTTTTCTTCTCCGTGGAGAAGTTGTGCAATGAAACAACTGAGACAGAGTAGCAGGTGGTAGGTATGGAATAAAAATGGATTGTTTTCTCTTCCCCCGGACCTATCGAACGCCTCGCATAACCCTCATCGTTAAACTACGTTTAGTGTCTGCCGAAGACAATTGACTCACTTGCAGGCAGACAAGTGAAACGAACCGATAAACTGCGAAAGAAGACAGGTTAACTGAGGTTGAGGCACAAAAAATGTGCTGCACTCGGCAGTCACAGGTTTTACTGCTGAGGAGAAGAAAAAGAGGAGCTAAAAGAACATTTTAGCTAGAACTCCAGCATAACTACCGACAATAGGAATCGACAATCAACTGTTGACTACCATCGGATATAAAAACCGCGTAATTTACGAATAATGGTTACGCACATGAAAAGAAATATGTGAAAGATTGTAATTAATAATTCATTGGGCCATTGAAATGGAGGAGGCATTGAAGAGTTTAAAATCCGCTAGTAATCACCGTCTAGGTATACACACAGCTAAAGCCACTATAATTTTATGAGGATATCGTTCCTTGAACTCCATCAGCTGGCAAAAAATGTGTACGGAATTCCACAGGTGCCACATGACTATGCTCGGGGGTGACACAGCATATGCGACAAGCGAGTTTTGGAGAACCAAAAATTGTCATGACCACTAGAACCTACTTGTAGGTATCCATAATTCTTCCTGTCTAGAATTCAAGGTTCTGAACCAAGGCTGGACGTCTAATGTTGGGCCACGTCAGTGACGTTATCGATTGTCACGGTGGCTCCTTCCCCGAAAGCTCTGTGCTCGAAAAATAGGCCGGTTTGTTATCAGCATCGTTCAGCAAAAAACCTCTTGATAGTATAGGGATTAAAACATAATGAAATGCTTCAAAACTTATAGGTCTATAAGTTGTCTACATGATATCATCCCACTCGGCGAATAGCAGACGCGTGTGGATAGGCATGTGCCGGTGAATTGGCAACACGTCCAACTGACATATCAGAGGAGTGTGATTGTACGATGATACTCATGATGATGAACTCACGATGGCGGCAAATTATCACGATTTGCTTGCTCAGTCGCAGTAGACTCAAAGAATTGGTCGATTAATTTCGGTAGGCGTCGGGTCGGGTGGTATTTTTACTGTCTGGTCCAGCCCCCCACCCCCCTTACCCCTTTTCGCAGCTAGAATAACATTGAGAATAAATTAGCGATTAGGAAGTCACGAGGTCAGTCCCGGTCAGCGGGCCGGCTGTTTTATCAGCCCCAAGTCACAACACTAGGTTTTAAAGAAGTAGTTGTTTCCTGCGTCCCAGCCATATCACAAAATACTTCCATATTTTGAACTGATAATGATGAGTTTTTTTTAGCAGCGTTCACCAAATTCAGAGTTAACTGAAACTTCAGTTTCGTAAATAAACTGTGAGCCAACGTTCTTAGCAATGGCGTGATTGCAGATAACGTACCTTACTAGCTCTTGACCTGGACAGTGTAACTTATTGATTTTGAGGGCGCTCAATCATTGATGCTCGATATACTGCCCCTCTGATTGTAACGACCTTTCACATTACGAATGATCAATGGCCACTTACTTTGATTTCAGTAGCTTCGCTGTTTTTTCGGGTTTGGATCCATCCATGCGAAATCTGAAACATACCAGACAATATCGAGTTAAAATTTCATATCAACTGGGCTCCTTGGCAGGAGGGTTTAATTGTGATAACCCAAAGGGTATCAAAGGAGTGGGACTTGTCCTCCGACGTTGAGGCGAAAAATTTTCTGAAGCCCCCGGACCAGGAATGACATGAATCATGAGGCTATGGGCTAAACATTTCATGCCACCCGATTCGATCCCACAAAGGACGTTTTAATGAAGGTTTCACGATAATTATTGTCTAATAAAACGTGTTTCATAATTATTATGAAACAGTAGAGGGATGCCCCCGAGGAGAATTCATTGCGAGAGGTCCTCGTTAAACGTGATGGCCCTCCAACGACGCAGGTTCAACCCACTAGGCACTAGGAACAATCAATAGCTTCTATCGGTACACCTCCCATTATGTTCTACAGTCTATGTGATCTGAATAATTTATAAACTAGGAAATTGAATTGCTCGTCAACACGTGTTCAAATTGTTTCCAAGGCTTACCAAACACTCGAACGCAAATATTTAATTCCACTAAAACATGATCATTAATTAATTTTTTTTTCATATGAAACCCCATAAGTTGGTCATCGGTAAAAAAATTATATCACCTATTATGAATGTAATTTGAACTTTTTAAGAAGCTCTATCATCCAGCTTCTGGCGCCATATTTTTCTTCGTCTCGCCTACAAAAATGAGCGTTTCTCCCTCAATCATCAATTTTTGGTTCAAATTTCTTCTGTGCTGGAATGGTGTCTCGGTAAGACCCATGACTCTGTTCAGCCAGAATTTTCATTAGGTAGGCAGTCATAGTACAATTCTTAGGTATACAGGTAGGTATCGGCGTTTGAAGTGCGCTCTATTTTTTTTTTTGTAAATGGTCAGAAAAAGAATCAATTTCAGCGTTCAATGTCTTCGCATGTCCGTCTAAGCTTGCACACAGAATTGATCTGGAAACTTTTCGTTCAGGTACAAAACTTGAAATTGGCACATTGAGTATTTCAAATTTTTATTTTACTAGCCTTCAAATAAGTCAAATCATATTTTATATAGAAAAACCTGAAATAAAATTCTAATCAATTTGTCCCTCAGTTGAAATATTTAATTTCTTCGATTTCAAAATCATATCCAATTGGCATTAATTTTTTGAATATTATGACAAAAAAATTTGTCGAACAATGATCCCAAATCAATTTTTGGCCCTAACTTTCGTCGAGCGGAAGAAACAAGTCGAGACGACATATTATTCGAAATCTACCGCATCATAGGCAAGAAATCATCCGCTGGTTACAGGCCGCTAGTTCGGAACACGTCACGCGCAAGGAACAGCGGTTCCAGCGGCAGCTTCGAGCTGGTGGAAAAACAACTTGGTGTCCCACGAGACTTGCGCAGGGTCTGCATATAGCAACTTTCTATAGCGCCTCGGTTATACCATTCAATTGCCTATGCATCGGTTTCGACATATCAAGTGGGCGGTGACTGTCGATCAAAATGCTGCAGACGTATTGGAGTAAAAAAAACGTCTTCCTTTTGATGGATATTAGCTCCCCAATTCTGTTGAGCGTAATTTATCCCTCTCCGGCTGGCCACGAGACTCGCATTTCCTGCACCTGCAGATGTCAGGTTAGATTCCTGCCTTAGAGTGAAATTGCTTTTTCAACAATCGGTTCATTCATGCTCGAGAGACCGATCAATCCTTCTATTTCAAATACATTGTTTTTATCGAATGAAGGCCGATGCAGACTAAAAGCGTTTTTGTAGAATTTTTTCCGGAATTGAAAGTCGGTTAAAGGGCGAACATTAAGGAAAAATTGAGTTCCGGTCAAAATAAAAAAGCGTTCAAGTTTTCATTGGGAATTTCAGAAAACGAATTAGTTTAATTTTACACAATTTTTATAAAAATAGTAGATATTATTTAGGTACTTTCTAAAATTTGCACAGACCGATGTTTGTCTGAATATGATTCAGAAGAAAAAATTGATTTTTTAAAACCTTTAAACGGATTTTTAATTTTAGGACGATTACAAAAACGAAAAATGCCGTGTTCGAATTCGTCCGCCCTCAGGCTCATTTCGCGGACCCCGGGTTGAAAACCGATGGTCTATATAAATTTATAAAGAGCAGGGCAAAATTCGGGTTTCTGCAGGATCGAAAGCAAAATTTAGAAAAGTTTAAAATGAACCTATGCCCGATGAAGAAACGCATATGTGCTATACACATTGAACTACTTACTTGGTGTTGCTCTACGGTCTTCATTTAGGGTAGGTGGGGGTAAAAACTACCAGGGGGTAAAAGCTACCAGAGCGTTAGTTTTGTTGGTAGCCATGCTGCCCCAGTTTGTTAGGTTTTCAAAATTCGCACTTGTTGCCGCCAGTTCGTCAGTGATAACTCATGGAGTTCAGACATTCACCGCCAGAGAAAATGAGTTGAGTTTGTTTTTGGCAATTTGGATGTAATTTTTTCCATTCTAGAGATTAGCATTGTGACTAAGTGGTTTTGAATATTCCCATAATCGAAAGTGCACACATGAACACATAGGTTGAGCTGTATTTTCCGCCGCTGCTGCCCCCCTAAAAGATGCTCACGACCAGAGAAACAGGTTGATTTGTCGGTCATCTTTTGGGGGAAAAAACTACCACTAGTCATGGGGAAAAACTACCATCTCGTGAAGAGTTTTTGCCTCATGTTGCTTCATGTCGAGAAATACTTGAAGATTATATAATTTTACCAAGATAAGGAAGGGGATTGCTGATATAATTTATTGCAAATTTTATTTTAAAATGATCCCAACCCCGTAATCTTGTAGGTACCTAATATTTGCTATTTCAGAGACTACAAAAGGAAAACTGAACTGGAGTTTATTTCATATAAGTTTGTTCGGATGAAATAAATCAATATTTTTATCGTCATTTCGTGTTCAATTTTCTTTTCTTTACTCTTCAGAACAGAAATCCACTGGTAGTTTTTTCCCCTTGTCTTGGGGCAAAAGCTACCATTTCCCCTTTTTCTTAAAAATTTTACTACCACTAGCACAGTCGTCCGTTCGAGCCTAACCTTCCAACGCATGCATCTTGGATCCTATAGCACCGGATCCAAGCATTGCCAGTGGAATAGCATTCATTTGGGACCCGTGATAGCTTTGAAACTCAAAACTGGTAGTTTTTACCCCCACCTACCCCTATTCATTTCAACTGGATTTATCGATCATTCGCCTGAATGACATTCATAATAGATGGCTCATTTTCACACGGTAAAATGTGATTTTGATGAGCTGTTTTACAGGCTAGTGGCGCAGTTAGCAACTTATGTCTCGAATATTATTAGCAGCACGCCATTTGATATGGGCTCAAGCTCAAGGTTTCATCGATTTGCACTAATCGCATTGTATTCAAGTATTTCCATAAACGTGAACACATTTTCTCCGACTACCCAAGAAAATGTTCGTGTGGGGCACGGGTAATTGCCGGAAAGTAATTAAATTGCAGTAACTGCTAATTTAACTGTTAAAATTACCTGGGATTGTAATTGCAACGAAATTAATGCAATGAAATATAGCAACATTATAATTACCTACATTAATAACAAAAATTATTTCGCTCGATTTATGATACGGGTGCGGGAGGTACAGGAAGAGAGAAAGAGAAGAATAATACAGGACTTGAGATACGAGGAACGGTATCTGAGATCAGTGGGGGCGAGGGTCTTTTCGCCGAGTGTCATCCATGCTCCTTCTATGCTCGCTGGCCGTGATCAGCGAGCATAGAAGTAATAGGTAGTTAGTTCAATGCTCGCTGGCCGTGAACGCCCAAAAACAAATTGATGGTAGGGTTTTTTACCTACCCGTCCCGCCTTACTCGCCTTTCCCCCTTACACCACTGTGAAAATAATTTGAACCGTACTAACTAGTTGGAAGGTTGTTGCTCATTTGCCGATACAAAATCATTTGTGGATTTGTGGGTCGATGGTGAGTTCAATGATGGTTAGGTGGTACGTTTTCACAATGATGAATAAATTAGAAATGAAAAAAAAAAAACACTGACTGATTAAACAAGACAGTGATACCCATTGACGAGGTCTCATAGGGACAATGCCTTTCTACCTGAGAGCGGCTGCCTTCTTGGAAGGGCTCAGATGCGGACCCCATCCATCTCGGAGCTCGTAATTAACTGTCCCCCCTTCAAATATAAGCTGGCTAATCCAAAAAAAACATTCACTTTCTCTAATAGCCGAATCGCAGTTTGGCAGTTCTGAGCCTATAAACGGACGCCCTCGTGTGAAAAGTCCGTAACAACGGTGGGAATGTGCATCTGATAGGAAATTTAACACCGTCATTTTCTTCTCCATCACGTTTTTGCCTGAAACCCTAAGGTACTTTTGGCCGCAAAACCAAGAAAAACTGCGAAAAAACGCAGCCATATCACTCCCCCCAAAATTGACCTTGTTGACCAAAATCTCGAAGAAACGCCAAAATGTCATGTGTTTTCTAGTCAATATTTAAAGATTCGCTCCAAAAAACCCCGAAGTGTAATCCATAATTTTTTGAAATTTTTCCTGGGCTCATACCTTGGGTGTTTCGTGTGGGATAAGTTTTTCTTCATTTTTCTCGGTGCTGGAGAGGCGTCGAAAATTGCCAATTTTTTGTGTCATGAGATATGAACACGATCTTGAGGATACGAATTGCTCAAGCTTTTCATTTAATAATATTACGTTAATATTATTGTCTTTCGGTTTTGGGCGGTCCTGCTGCGCGTTTAACAAAGCTTCCATCGGTGTTGATGCTCTTAGTTTTCTATAGTTTTTCTAGCCTCCAAAAGCTTCCCTATTACTCTATATGAAATGAGCATTGTTCGTTGTACTTTCAATATTCGGGCGCTCAGCCTCAGCGAAACGAGGAACGAAACTAATTTGCGTAATTATAACACACGAGGATACGCCAGTCATCAGACCATTACTGTGCGTCCAGATACCTGCCAGAAATGCTGATAGCTAATAACCGCACTCACGAATCCGTTCGAGCTACCAACGTCATGTAAGCAATATCCATGCGAGCTTAAACGTAGGACGAATCTGGCGAATGAACACAACAGAGAAGATGTCTACCAATAATAACAGCCAGATACCGCTTTGGCGTTTATTCGAGTCATCACAGCATGTAATGAGCATTACCACAAATTTGTGCCTCTCCGACTACTGATTTATAGACCTAATCCTTTGAAAATGTAGGAAAGTGTGGAAAAATGTTTCCCGCCTACTGGTGAGGTACATTTTATTTCACATAAGGTAGAAAAGCCGTTGGAAGCGTCTGCGAACCGCACAATCTCACGTAGGTACTTATCTTATCGAGGGAATAATACAACTTGTGATAAGAAAAATTCGGTGAACCACACAGTGTTATTATAGGAACGTGATAACACTTGAGACTTTCATCGGTTTATGCGAGGTTGTTGTAATGCTTTTTTAACCGAACCAGCGCACAAACGGAAAGGTTTAACAATGGGCTGTCTCATGTTTCAATTCCAGCTCGCCAAGTACCTACCTAACTCTTGAAAAAAATTCATTTTGGTCCGAAATAACTAAGTTGAAGCGAAAAAAATTACAACAGGCATAGTACCGTTCTTCTCTGTCGTAGAACAGATTGCGCAGGCTTCTAATTCTATATTACCAATCTTGAGCAGCTCGCTGCGATCGCATCCTTCAGGGAAAATATCATCCAATTCGACCACCTTTCAGGCCAACGCTGATCGCATTTTTTTTAAAAATGTTATATAACGCCTTTATTGTATGTTATCTATGCACTTAGTAGATAACCAACGGTTCTTTTGATCCTCAGACCTTCGACGCTCGACTCAATGATTTATCTGATTTCCTATACTGAATCTTCTTCGAGGGTTGGAGACAATGGGTCAATAGGAAGGTAAAAAATCCAATTTTTTCTTCTGATCTAAAGCCGATTCTTCCGCAATCATTGAAAAACCACGCGATTTTTCTTATAGTTTTTACCTGTAGCTCCTTCCCCATTGCGCTTTTTTTTGGCTTTTACAACCATTAGAACAACGGCTTTTAGAACGATTCATTTCCAAAAAAATTGATTCCACGACACTTGTTCGTAGGCGCAATAGTTTTGGAGCTATAGACCAGTAAAAATGGCAAATAAAACCGAAACGTGAGAACTCGAGAGCCGTGTCTAGATGGAAAACTGGGTAATGTAATGGAAGCCTAGCCTCGTTATCAACACCTTCGGACGTTATAGAAGGCAGAAGAATACAGTACGCAGCTACCGACCTATATAATGAAGGCGGTAAATGGTTACCTACCTACTTGCCGATTATCCAAGGACGATCTGATTACAAAAATTTGCAGGCGATTTTATGATGAACCAAATAATGCTTTTATTCCCAATTTGGAGGATAGAGGCATTGTTAGCCTCCGTTATTTACGGTGGGATCAGGAACCGGGAGACTCCCCATACGGCTCATCCGGATTTTGGACCGGTTCCTTGGGTTGCATCCATATGCACAATGAGCATTGCACATGGGCTTTGTGCCTTACCCACAAGGACAGGGGTTAATGATCACCCATCCTTCTAGAGCTAATAATGCTTTATTTTATGCTGGCTTTTGGTACATTCTTTTCCAAATATAATGTAGGATTGGTCTGGACCGATTGGTCAGGATTTTGTCTTACAACGACCCCTCAAACAAAAAACAATATATGTTTCAGAGGGACTAGAATCAAAATCTGCAATAACATAATAACCGTCCGCCGTCAGAAGCACAACTACTACAACACAATGATGAATATAATGTGGTCTTTATGGAGCAAAGCATTGTTTTCCAGAAAAACCCTCTACAAAATCGCACCTTAACAACGAGTCGAGATTGAAAAATTTATTCGCGATTTATTCAATTTCCGGTCTAATTCACCCAATTATTTACACCCTGTTCAACGACTTCCCTTACCTCTATATTAGTCCAAGTGGAAGTATATATATACTTCCAACTTAAATTTGTTTAGATAGCTTTTAGAACCCTCCTGTTTACTATTGAAATGGTAAAACTACATAATTTATTAGTTTGATTTCAAGATGGACAAATGAAAAGGCCAACGAACTCAAAGTAAAACGCATTCCTTCCTCCTCTAAGTTGGACAGAAAAAAATGGAAAGCTCGCGGCCGTCTGTGGTCGATACGCAAGATTGAACAAATAATAAGGGGACCCCAAAATTGGCTCAGCACGTAAGCAACAGGCCAAAACCCATTCGTTGGCTGAACAATAGGACACGTACATTCTACTGAACTACACTTCAGTTCAGCAATGTCAGGGATTTTGCTTTTTGTCTCCAGCCTCTTCAAGCAGGTATCGATCCAGATGTCTTCCACCAAAATTTTTGTACGGCTGTGTCCATATAAAATCAACAGCGATCGAAATACGCATACATTTTTTCATAAGTTGTAGATGCATCGATTGCTACGCCATTGGCCATGGTCAATTATTGATGAACATGTGATGGGTCAATGTTTACCTAAAGGTGAGGGTAGATCAAGCATCTTGCTAATACTTAAGCCCCTGATACTTGGCTTAATCGGGTTGGTGCCCCATAGGAGGCATTGAAGGTTTTCGCTAAACCACCATACAGCTGAAGGATATCGGGTGATTAAAAGTCACGTCAAGTGATGATGGAGTTATATAGTGCTCAATCTTTATATTATTCGTGGGGAAAAGCAGAATGATGAACTTTTGAGAATAATCTATCTGCTCCATATTTCTCTCCATCAAGTTGAAAAATATTAGTTTCATATATAATTATATTATACAGGTTAGGGGCGGCCAACGAATGAGCGAAATCGAGGTCAATTCTTCCCAGGTTTGAAAAGTGAAGAAAAAAAAACGAAAACGTGGCCGATTCGATGCTCACCTGTCGTGTGCCTCCTCCGGTTATGTAATTTGCTGACACTGACAAAACGACGAACGACGTATCACATTGATTATTGTTATCAATTGAAAGATAAAACCAAACGTGCACTTGACGAGGCCATCACAGAGGCACCAACCGAACTGACCGGAGCGCCGAAGCGGTGGCCCTGTTCTTC